>SJYQ01001162.1:1788263-2003260 GCA_006410935.1 Redunca redunca
TTTTTTTTTTTTTTTTAAAGAAATCTTATTCATGAAGCAGCCAGAACAATGATATCTGGAAAACCTACTCCTGTCCCCACCCCCACTTTCCAAATACTTCCTCTTGAGATTCTGCAAACTGCTTTCACACTTTCCTAAACTCCACCCTTGTAAATATACACATTCCTCACTGCTGGAAGTGATTCCTCACTGTTGAAAGAAAGAAATTTCTTTGCACATATACCCACACCCTTATAAACATAATTCTGTATTTTCCTCCTATTAGTTTTCTGACCACTCAGCTCTGTGAGTCAAGGGTTCATTGTTAGAACTTGATGTGCACCCTTTCCATATACCACTGGAGAAAAGAAGACAAGATTTGAAGGGGGGAAAATAAAAACAGTGCATAGAGGAAGAGATCTGGAGCACTACAAAGTCCTTTCATTTCTGCCATTTTCTCCAGTTTATCAGTTCACACCAACTGGGGACTTGCAGAAGGGCTGGTTTTCTTTGTGGCCCAACAATAATGGCCTGGTGGCTTCTCTTGCCCTCTCTCAGAACCAGGGAGGGAACAATATAGCATTCTGGAGGTGTCGGGTAGCAGCTAGGAGCTTGCCAGCAGGCTTGACACCTGAGTCCTCTAGTGATGGATACAGTGACTCCTCCTTTGGAGGTGGCCAACTAGCTGGTGCCCGGAGACATATGGTGACTTCTCCCCTGCCAAAGAAACCAAGCCCCTGTGCCAGGAACTTAGCCAACCAGTGCTGGCTCCTCAGGCCTGCTTTCCCAGGGGAAGATAAGTGAGCACCCGCCGGCACTGTTGTTTGTTCGGCGTCCAGCAGCCCTCTTTAAGTTCCCGGGTATCACTGTGTCAGGCACACAAAAAAGGAGAGAATTCGATCAATCGATAGGAGAGACATGATAGAGAGGGCAGCATCCTTCTCTGATCTCTCTGCTGATAGGAAGTGCAACACAGCGGCGCCCATGTTCTGCTCCAGCAAGTCAGTCCAGGCTCAGAAATGGGGGTGTAAAGCAAAGGACCCGCTGCTCGTGGGGTCAGTAACTTCAAGTTTCATTGCTCTGTGCCATAGCGAGAGATTTAAGCCAGCTGGGGTTGATTTTCCCTCGAGTTCCTGAGGACGCTTGGGATCCCTCCCTTTTTTTTTTTTTCTTTTTCTTTTAAGTTTTCTTATCTGTTTCAGGAAGAAAAATTAAAATCTGCTTATGGTTTTAAAGAAATCAAACAAGTACAGAAAGTTATAAAGTGACTGAAAATATTCTATATTCCAATACCCAAATTTTATTTTTCTACCCCCTGGTAGCTAAAACTAATAATTCTTTGTATCTAGAAAATAACTGTGTGTGTATGTGTGCACGCACGCATGTGTGTACCTGCGTGTGTCTATAACACTGTGACTAACAGCCAGCAGTGCAGAGTTGGGGCTTGTACTGCCTAGTTTTGAATACCATCTCCATCACTTGCTAAGACCATGGGTAATTGACTTTGCTTTCTGACTCACAGATGGCATATCCTTTAGAGTTGTTTAAGCATGTAAAGTGCTTAAAATAGCACCTGGCACATAGTCATAATTAAATAAGTGCTGGGCATTATTATTTTTTATTATTGATGTAATGAATATAATTATTATTTATGTAGAACTTCTTTAAAAAATTTACACAAACATACTAAACACAGTAATTTTTAACTTTGCTTTATGTTTTCCTCAAGTGAAATAGCTACAAGATCTTTCCATGTAAACAAAGATCTGCTTTATTCTTTTTAAATAGCTACACGGCATTTTATTGTATGAATGCACATTTTAAAAATGTAATTAGAGTTCTATTGACTGACATGCTGTTTCCAGGTTGTTGTTGTTTTTTTTTATAGACAATGTTTGGAAAATTATTAATGTATCTTGGTAAATTTCTAGCAATGAGATCACATAGTCAGAGAATAAATGCGCTTTTAAAGTGACTTGCTCATTTTTGGCATTTGAAACTTTATTTGGAATTTATTTTTGATAAACTGTGAGGTAAGGATTCAGTCTTATTTTCTACCAGATTGATGACCAATTATGCAAATTATATTACAGAAAGCATCCCTTTCTCACTGAATTGAAAGCTTCTTATGTATTAAATCCTGTATTATGTTTAAAAGCTATATATTTCACCATTATAGAGCATTATAATTTGACATCTGTATATACGACAAATCTCATCATCACAAATCTACTTACTATCTATCACCATACAATTAACCCCCTTCACCTATTTCAGGCACTCCTACCATTTCCCCTCACTAATCTGATTTCTGTAAAGTTTGTTTTTATTTTATTTTGTTTGTTTGTTTTGGGTTTCAAATTCCATATACGAGTGGCATCATATAGTATTTATTTGTCTTTTCCCTTCTAACTTACTTCACTTAGCATGATGCCTTCAAGGTCTATCCATGTAGTTGCAAAAGGTATCATCTCATTATTTTTTATGGTTGAGTTGTATTCTGTAATTGTATATATACCACATCTTCTTTACCCATTCATCCATCAGTGGACACTTAGGCTGATTCCATAGCTTAACTATTGTATGTAATGCTGCAATGAATATATGGATGCATGTATCTTTTTCAAATCAGTGTTGTGTTCTTTGGATAAATTTGCAGAAGCGAAATATTAATAGCAGTGTCATACAAAAAACTTTCTAGGGAATTTCCATACTGTTTTTCATAGTGGTTTTACCAATTTGCACTCCCACCAACAGTGTATGAGTGTTCCCTTTTCTACACAACCTCTTCAACATTTCTGTGTCTTTTCAATAATAGCCATCCTAACAAGTATTAGATGATGCAAATCATTGTGGTTCTGGTTTACATTTCCTTAAAAATTAGTGATGATGAATATCTAGGTCTATTTTTAATCTTTATTCCTGAACAATATAGATCTATATTGTTCTCAATGATCTGTATTGTTATTCTTGTACACAATTCTCATCAGATGGTAACTATATTTAAAATGTTTATAAGTTATGCTGATATATCTTATGGAAATGCTGGATCAATGCACAACTTTCATTTTGACATACATGACCAGGTCTGGATATTATCAATCAAATTTTAATTATTTTTGTGAATNAATACACACACACACACACATTATAGACACATATTATTGTTGCTGTTCAGTCTCTAAGTTGTGTCTGACCCATTGTGTTCCCATGAACTATAGTACACCAGGCTCCCTTGTCCTTCACTATCTCCTGGAATTTGCTAAGATTCATGTTCATTGAGCTGGTAATGCTATCTAAGCATCTCATACTCTACTGCCCCCTTCTCCTATTGGCTTCAATCTCCCAGCATCTGGGTCTTTTCCAGTGACTGTTTGATGATGACTAATAGTCCAATGACTATTGAAAAAACCACAGCTTTGACTACATGGACCTTTGTTGGCAAAATGACATATGTTTGGACATACACATCTCCCCAAACTATCTTTTCAACCTTTTGTGAATTTATTGTTGTATGCACATATTTTTAAATAGCTGAAATTTCTTCTGGTATTCTTTTCATCATAGAGGGTTGTAATGTAAAAAGATACCTGGCATAACAGTCAAGTTTGGCTTTGGAGAACAAAATGAAGCAGGGAAAAGGCTAAAAGAGAATGCACTGGTCATAGGAAGCAACCTCTTTCAACACAAGAGACGACTTTACATATATATCACCGATGGTCAGTACTGAAATCAGATTGATTATATTCTTTGCAGCTGAAGATGGAGAAACTCTGTACAGTCAGCAAAAATAAGACCTGGAGCTGACTCTGGCTCAGATCATGAGCTCCTTATTGCAAAATCGAGGATTAAATTGAAGAAAGGAGGGAAAACCACTAAATCATTCAGGTATGACCTAAACCAAATCCGTTAAGATTAATACAGTTGAGGTGATGAATAGATTCAAGGGTTTAGATCTGGTGGACAGAGTGCCTGAAGAACTATGGACAGGGGTTTATAATATTGTACAGGAGGAGGTGACCAAAACCTCCTCAGGAAAAAGAAATCCAAGAAGATAAAGTGGTTGTCTGAGGAAAATTTACAATTGAGAAAAGAGGAGAAGCAAAAGGCAGGGGAGAAAGGGAAAGATAAACTCAACTGAATGCAGAGTTCCGGAGAAGAGCAAGGAGAGATAAGAAAGCCTTCTTAAGTGAACAATGCAGAGAAATAGAGGAAATCAATAGAAGAGGAAAGACTAGAGATGGTTCAAGAAAACTGGATCTATCAAGGGAAAATTTCATGCAAGATGGGCATGATAAAGGACAGAAATGGCAAAGATATAACAGAAGCAGAAGAGATTAAGAAGACATGGCAAGAATATACAAAAGAATGATACAAATAAATAAATAAATAAAAGATTTTTAATGATCCAGATAACCAGAACGGTGTGATCCCTCACCTAGAGCCAGACATCCAGGAGTGTGAAGTCAAATTGGCCTTAGGATGTATCACTACAAACAAAGCTAGTAGAGGTGATGGAATTCCAGCTGAGATATTTCAAATCATAAAAGAAGATTCTGTTAAAGTGCTGCATTCAATATGCCAGCAAATTTGGAAAACTCAGCAGTGGCCACAGGACTGGAAAAGGTCAGTTTTCTTTCCAATCCCAAAGGAAGGCAATGCCAAACTACCGAATAATTGTGCTTATTTCACATACTAGCAAGGTAATGCTCAATAACCTTCCAATTAGGCTTCAGCAGTATGTGAACCAAAAACTTCCAGATGTTCAAGCTGGATTTAGAAAAGGCAGAGGAAAGTGAAAGTGAAGTCGCTCAGTCGTGTCCGACTCCTAGCAACCCCATGGACTGTAGACTGTGGACCCCACCAGGCTTCTCCATCCATGGAATTTTCCAGGCATGAGTACTGGAATGGGTTGCCATTTCCTTCTCCAGGGGATCTTCCCAACCCAGGAATTGAACTTGGGTCTCCTGCATTGCAGGCAGACACTTTACTATCTGAGCTACCAGGGAATCCATGGCAGAGGAACCAGAGATCAAATTGGCAACATGTGTTGCATCATAAAAAAAGCAAGGGAATTCCAAAAAAAAAAAAATCTATTTCTCCTTCATTGACTATGGCAAAGCCTTTGACTGTGTGGATCACAATAAACTGTGGAAAATTCTTAAAGAAATGGGAATACCAGACCACCTTTCCTGTCTCCTGAGAAACTTGTATATAAGTTAAGAAGCAACAGTTAGAACCAGACAGGGAATAACTGACTGGTTAAAAATTGGGAAAGGAGTATGTCAAAGCTGGATATTGTCACCCTGCTTATTCAACTTCTATGCAGAGTATATCATGTGAAATGCCAGGCTGGATGACTCACAAGCTGGAATCAAGATTCCCAGGAGAACTATCAACAACCTCAGATATGCAAATGATACCACTCTAATGGCAGAAAGCAAAGAGGAATGAAAGAATCTCTTGATGAGGGTGAAAGAGAAGAGTGAAAAAGAGGGCTTAAAACTCACTATTCAAAAAACAAAGATTGTGGCATCTGGTCCCATTACTTCATGGCAAATAGAAGGGGGAAAAATGGAAACAGTGACAGATTTTCTTTTCTTGGGCTCCAAGATCACTGCAGACTGTGACAGCAGCCATGAAATTTTAAAAGATGCTTGCTCCTTGGAAGGAAGACTATGACAAACCTGGACAATGTATTAAAAAGCAGAGACATCACTTCGCCAACAAAAGTCCATATAGTCAAAGCTATGGTTCTTCCTGTAGTCATGTATAGATGTGGGAGTTGGCCCATAAAGAAGGCTGGGCCTTGAAGAAGTGATGCTTTCAAATTGTGGTGCTGGGGAAGACTCTTGAGAGTCCCTTGGACTGTAAGGAGATCAAACCAGTCAGTCCTAAAGGAAATGAACTCTGAAGATTCATCGGAAGGATTGATGCTGAAGATGAAGCTCCAATACTTTGGCCACCTATTGTGAAAAGCTGAGTCATTGGAAAAGACCCTGATGCTCAGACAGATTGAAGGTCAAAGGAGAAATGAGCAACAGAGGATGAGATGGTTGAATAGAGTTTGAGTAAACTCTGGAAGCTAGTGAATGGTGCACTGCAGTCCATGGGGTCACAGAGTTGGATTCAACTCAGCGACTAAACAACAACTACGTAAGACCTCACAAACCTTCTTCACAAGTATTTTGTTTGTTTGATATGTCCAGCCTGTTCTTAACATTATTGATTGACTACTTTTTTAATACTGGTTTAGGATTTCAGAATTATCAAATACTGAAATCCACATGTTTATAAGATCTTCAGTATCAAAATGTATTAGTTATGACAGCTTCATGATATAATTCATACCTGGCTTGATGCATATTACCTTCTTTCTATTTTCCATCATAATTTTAGTAACTGTTCTTACACATTGGATTTTTCCAGATGAAGCTTAATACCATTTTCTTAATTTCCTTAGCAGAAAAAGAAACACACATCAAACTGTGAGTTATTTAAACAAGTCAGATTGTATAGGTTTGGTATTAAGATTACTGACATGTCTGATAGTTATAAAATATAGCCTGAGCATGTCTCTGATCAGAACCTTTCTAGGACCCCCATCTCACTCAGTGCAAGCCAGAGTTGTACCAAGGGACCAAGGGACCTGATGTGGCTCAGTCCTGGCTTTCTCTCTCAACTTATCTCTGGTTACTTTCTCTCTTGCTACTGCTGCTGCTAAGTCGCTTCAGTCATGTCTGACTCTGTGCGACCCCATAGACGGCAGCCCACCAGGCTCCTCTGTCTCTGGGATTCTCCAGGCAAGAACACTGGAGTGTGGTTCCATTGCCTTCTCCAATGCATGAAAGTGAAAAGCGAAAGTGAAGTCACTCAGTCGTGCCGACTCTTAGTGACCCCATGGACTGCAGCCTACCAGGCTCCTCTGTCCATGGGACTTTCCTGGCAAGAGTACTGGAGTGGGGTGCCATTGCCTTCTCCGACTTTCTCTCTTACTCCCCAGCAATCACATGGGCCTGCTTGCTGTATTTAAACACCTGAATCCTCTCTCTTTAAGGACTTTGTACATGACTTGCATCCTTGCTTCCTTTGGTCACAGCTTTAAATATGCCACCGGTTAGTGAGGCCCTCCCTAATATTCCGGCCATGCTATTTGAAAGAACACACTTTTAGGCAAATCTTAGCACTCTGTCTCTTTGCCCTGCTTTACATTTCTCTTACAGCACTCATATCACTTATGTTATATTGTCTGTCTTCCCTCACTATACCCCCCTCCATGAGGTCAGGGACTTTCGTCTATTTTGTTTGTTACTCCCCTAGCCCTAGAACAGTGCTTGCTATGCACCAAGTCCTTAACAAATATTTTTTAAGTGAGTGAATGAATAAAGAATGAATCTTTTCAAAATTCAACATCCCTATCCAAGCCATGATATGGTTTAACACTTGAGTTTTCTTTCAAGTCCTTCATATACCCATAATTTACATAAAGTATATAATTTCTACTTTTCTATTATAAAGGAAATGCTTTTTCCAATGTATTTTTAATTGGATAGTTTTTGCATATAGAAAGGCTATTGGCCTTTTAAGTTTTAATTTTGTAACTAGCTCTTTATTAAATGATATCATTCTTTCTAATTATATTTCAATTCATTCTCTTGTTTTCTAGATATCAACAGTATAGTATGCAAGTAATGATAATTTTTGCATCTGCATTGCAATTATTATACCTGATTTATACATGTTCCTTAATTGCTCTATTATTTACATAAAATGTTTAATACAGTAGTTATAGAGGGCATTCCTGTCTTCATTGTTAATGAGAATGCTTCTCGTGTTTCATCCTTAACTTGGTGATAGCTTTTCATTGCATATGTTTACACATGTACATATAAAAATACCCATATATGTGTACACACACACAATGTCACATGAATATCCATTGAGTTCTACATCAAGACTCCCTTTTTTGCTAGCAATTAATGTTGAATTTTATTTAATTATATTTTGACATATTTGAAATAAATATGCTTTTACCTTTTAACTTATTTATAATATAGTGAAGTATATGATTTATTCTTAAGAAAAACATATTTGATTATGCAGTATTTTTCTTTCAAGTTGCTGTTGAATTCTTTTTGCCAATGTTTTAAGATTCTTAAATTTACATTTATAAATGAAATTGATCCAGAGAATATATTTTCTCTACCATTTTCTGAGTGTTTGATTTCAAACATATCACTTATCTTTATATTAGATAGTATTGATTTCTAAAGTTGTTTTAATTTCATTTTTTTCTGCATTCTTTCATTGATATAAAAAGACTTTTTCCTTGTTTACTAGTTTTCAGTGGTGTCAACTGGGGTCTTGATATTTCTGATTTATTTAGATGCTCTGTAATTATTTGATTCTGATCCTGAATTGTTTCCTTAGCTTTGAAATCATATTCTATTGTTTTAATGCTTTGTTCTTTTAATTATTTATTTATTTTTGATGTAGACCATTTGTAAAGTATTTATTAAATTTGTTAAAATATTGCTTCTGTTTTATGTTTTGGTTTTTTGGTAGCCGGGCATGTGGGATCTTAGGTCCCCAACCAGATATCAAACCCACAGCCGGTTCTTTGGAAGGCAAAGCCTTAACCACTGGACCACCAGGGAATTCCCTACTGTTTTGTTCTTGATGTCTTTCTTTTGAAAAAAATTTTTTTTCTGTTTAAGTTCTTGAAAGAAATATACTCACTGAAGGGAATTTCCATCCATTTCCTGGTTGGTATCTCTTTACAGAAAGCAAAGCAGTATCTGTTTTATGCTTGCTTTTCTTTTCCTCCACACTTACTGCAATGGGATTTTACATCAGTGGTATGTGAAGCTGATTCACGAGCGTCAAATCTTTACATCTCTTCTCAGCTCCACATTCAGTGATATCACTTTGGCAGGTTGACTTGACTGTAGTGGGAGTATTTACCCCATGGCAGTTGGCAAAAGTTACAAATGGCTTATTTTTTTCCTCCAGGAAGCCTATTGTTAAAACATTTACAAACATTATCCTAGTTATCATAAGATAGACATTAGTTCCATGTAGCCAGTTACCATCATATTTCTTTTCACCTCATTTATTATGAGTAAGTCTATAACAACTATTAGATCTTTGTTCTGATAACATGCAGATGAATTCTTCTGGACATTCTGCCACCTTTTCTTGACTTTATCTTTAGAGCTTCAGTTTGGAGTTGGGATAGTGTGTGTTTTCTTGAACCTTACTTCTTTTCTCCAAGAGCTTGGACGGAATAAGGGAAAGCAGTGCTTACCTATCTCAAAAAGGCATTGTGCCTGGTGGCCTGATAGTTCTGCCTCCAACAACTGGTTAAGGGATTCACATCACCTGGCCCAGGGCATCTCTTCATCCTGTTTAGCTACCTTCCAGTACAGAAATCTCTTCTTCCAGACCCATTCAGGACAGATCCTTAGAAAGTTATGTAATCTACACCCTGTGTTCCCATTGCCAGCTTTATCCACAACTCTCAAGCAGCTGTCCCCTTCCCACTCTGAGCAAACTGAGGAGTCTTGCCCAGCCTTTTGCTTTTTGATCTCATGTGAGGTTTTGGACTGCTAACAAGGGTTTTCTAATATTTCAGAGTTTTCCCTATTTCTCATTATCTCCTTCCAAAGATCCTATACAATCTCTTTTGTTTAAGTCTCCCTCAACTGGGAGATATTCATGAAGTTTTATTCTGGATTTTTCTAATTCTTTTCCCCAGACTTACTCTAAGCATCATGATTAAGAGTTACATCAATTTCCACAACTGATTGTCTGTTTTTCTCTTTCATCATCCATAACTTTGCAAGGATTATGATCTAAAGTTGTGCCTTTTTCTCTGTAAGGTTTTGTGTATGTTTGATGCTGTATACCCACTTAGAGTTCATTGTATTACATTTTAGAAAATGTATATCATATGATCTTTTTTCTCTTTTCTATATTTTCTGAAATCTCCTCCTTCTGGCCCCATTTTTTATTACACTTGTCAAAGAAAAATAAGATATGATATTAAAAAATGTTATTGGGTATACAATATAGAAGTGGATGAGTATTTTTTTTTCACTATTCTTTATTGACTCAAATAGGACTGACCTGAGTGAAAGAAGAAATGTGGCTTCTGGTTAAATGCATACTGACTGGCTTTAGTTCAAAAAAGCCTTTCAAGTGACTATGAAATTCAAGTTGGATTGGGATCTTTCTGTGGAGGAAACAATAGTTCATTAACAATGTATGATAGGATATTAGGAATTGCATTCAGTTATTTTATATAACATGAAAAACTACCAATCTAGTATCTTCTACCCTTGAAATGCACATATATACATCAAGTGATTTTTTTGTCAAAAGTTGTTTTTATTGTTGTTCATTCCAAATCCTGTCTGACTCTGGACTGCAACACACCAGGCTTCACTATCTCCCAGAGTTTACTCAAATTCATGTCCATTGAGTCAGTGATGCTATCCAACCACCTCACCCCTGTCACCCCCTTCTCCTCTTGCCTTCAATCGTTCCCACCATCAGGGTCTTTGGCAGCTTGCTTTCCATGGACGACGGGGACCTCAGGGACCTGCTCGTGTGGCCTCAGGAAAGGCCAGACACCATGCGAGGTGCCAGGGGCCTCTTTCCCAGTGAGTCAGATCTTCACAACATGTGGCCAAAGTGTTGGAGCTTCAGCATCAGTCCTTTCGATGAGTACTCAGGGTTGATTTCCTTTAGAGCTGACTAATTTTATCTCCTTGCTATCCAGTGTACTCTTCAGTCTTCCCCGGCACCAGAATGCAAAAGCATCAGTTCTTCAGTGCTCAGCCTTCTTAATGGCCCATCTCTCACATTCGGACATGACTACTGGAAAAACAATAGCTTTGACTATGCAGGTTTGTCAGCAAAGTGATGTCTCTGCTTTTTAATATGCTGTCTAGGTTTGTCACAGCTTTCTTTCCAAGGAGCAAGGGTCTTTTAATTTCATAACTGCAGTCACTTCACAGTGATTTTGGAGTGCAATAAAAGAAAATCTGACACTCTTTCCACTTTTCCACCTTCTATTTGCCATGAAGTGATGAGACCGGATGTCATGATCTTAGTTTTTGAATACTGAGCTTTAAGTCAGCTTTTATACTCTTCTCTTTCACCTTCATGAAGAGGCTCTTTAGTTCCTCTTAGCTTTTGGCCATTAGAGTGGCAAAAAAAAAAAAAAAAATTACCTGCCTATCTGAGGTTATTGATATGACAAAAATACAATTATGTATTTACATGATGTAAGTAAACACTTGCAACAATTCTCTCCATTCTGTTTCTCTTGAGCAATTTGCAAGTTCTTTGAGGAACAGAAAACCTAAAGATGCTAGTTCCTGTTGCTATCAAGGCAGGTAAGACCTGTAAGCATTGCCCTGAATAATCCTTGGTACCTAGTGAAACTGGGCAGATCAAACAAATTCTACAACAACAGAAATTTTGTACTGAACTCTTATACTGGAAGAGAATAAAATGATAAGCAAACAGATTTGAAGTTAATCCACCAATGCTGAGAAGTGTGGTCAAGATGTGTTGTGACCTTCTTTCAGTGAATCTCTACATACCTTATCTGATTTAACTATCATGAAAACTTTGAGATGTAGATTTTATGATCTCCATTTGACAAGTATGGAAATGCAGGCTCAGAGAAGTGATGGAATTTACTATAGATCACAGGGGCTAACAAGGGATGGAGGCTAAATTCAGACGGTCTAAATCTGAATACTTTCAGTTGTTGCATAATGCTTCCCCAAGCAGTCAAGAATATTCCGTCCTTGGAAACTGCAATTACTGTCAAGAATGAATTACTTGGGGGCTTCCTTGTTGGCTCAGTGTAAAAGAATCTGCCTGCCAAAGCAGGAGTCACTGGTTTGATCCCTGATCTGGGAAGAGCTCACATGCCACAGGACAACTAAGCCTGTGCACCGAAACTGCTGAGCCTGTGCTCTAGAGCCCAAGAGCCACAACTGCCGAGCCTACGTGCCACAGCTACTGAAGCCCGAATGCTCTGGAGCCCGTGCTCCACAAGAGAAGCCACCACAATGAGAAGCCTGTGCACCGCAACTGCAGAGCAGCCCCTGTCTGTGGCAACTAAAGAAAGCCCAAGCAGCAACAAAGACCTGGCGCAGTCAAATTAAGGAAAAAAAAAAGAGTGAATTACTTGGGGCTTCCCTGATGGTCTAGTGGTTAATACTCTGCGCTTCTACTGCAGAGGGCATGGATTCAATCCCTGGTTGTGGGACTAAGATCCTGCATGCTGTGTGGCCAAAAATAAATAAATAAAGAGTGGAGATTGTTTGTAAAAAGGAGAGTGAATTACTTAGTTTTTGTCCATGTGGCCATAGAGAGCCAGACCTAAAGCCACTACAGTTGGAACATGTTCTTTAGAAGCTATCTGGAAGCTATTAGGAGGATAAAAAGCAGTTAGCAGTTGTCCATTTTAATGACAAAGGACAAGGATAATTGACCTCATAATCTTGTTTTTCTAGATTCACAGAATCTTTACAAAGGCCTCAGAACTAACCAAAAGAGAAACTTTGTATCATTTGTCAATGCCTAATGCATGCCTACATCTCACCATGCACTTAATGTTATGGAAGTTCCCAGAAGAGTCCTATGTGACTATTTAGGTCAAGTGCCAGTCTGAAGAAGTGGTTGTAAAAAGAAAAGAAACAAAATTTAAAAATCCTTTCTTGCATTATTTTATTGCCAACATCCTTGGAACATAGAAAAACCAAGAGAGTTCCAGAAAAACATCTACTTCATCTTTATTGACTACACCAAAACCTATCACTGTGTAGATCACAACAAACTATGGAAAATTCTTCAAGAGATGGGAATACCAAACCACCTGAGCTGAATCCTGAGAAATCTGTATGCAGGTCAAGAAGCAACAGTTAGAAATGGACATGGAACAACAGACTGGTTCCAATTTGGGAAAGGAGTATGTCAAGGCTGTATATTGTCATCCTGCTTATTTAACTTCTATGCAGAGTACATCATGCAAAATGCTGGCCTGGATGAAGCACAAGCTAGACTCAAGATTGCTGGGAGAAATATCAATAACCTCAGATATGCAAATAACTTCACCCTTATGGCAGAAAGCGAAGAACTAAAGAGGCTTTGATGAAAGTAAAACAAGAGACTGAAAAAGCTGGCTTAAAACTCAACATTCAGAAAACTAAGATCATGGCATCTGGTCCCATCATTTCATGGCAAATAGATGGGGAAACAATGGAAACAGTGACAGACTTTATTCCTTGGGCTCCAAAATCACTGCAGATGGTGACTGCAGCCTTGAAACTAAAAGACACTAGCTCCTTGGAAGAAAAGCTATGACCAACCTAGGCAGCATATTAAAAAGCAGAGACATTACTTTGCCGACAAAGGTCTGTCTAGTCAAAGCAATGGTTTTTCCAGTAGTCATGTATGGATGTGAGAGCTGGACCATAAAGAAAGCTGAGTGCCAAAGAACTGATGCTTTTGAACTGTGGTGTTGGAAAAGACTCTTGAGAGTCCCTAGGACTACAAGAGGATCAAACCAGTCAATCCTAAAGGAAATCAATCCTGAATACCCACTGGAAGGACTGATGCTGAAGCTGAAACTCCCATACTTTGGCCACCTGATGCAAAGAACTGACTCACTGGAAAAGATCCTGATGCAGGGAAAGATTGAAGGCAGGAGGAGAAGAGGAAGACAGATGATGAGATGGTTGGATGGCATCACCAACTCAATGGACATGAGTTTGAGCAAACTCCAGGAGTTGGTGATTGACAGGGAAGCCTGGCATGCTGCAATCCATGGGGTCGCAAAGAATTGGACATGATGGAGCAACTGAACTGAACTGAACTCTCTCCATTAGATATAATTGATCTTATTCATAAAATTTACTGATTTAAAAGATGAATTATTCAAATGTTAGTCAAGTTAAGGTAATTTTGGTCTACTGGTGCAAAAATAAAAGTTGTGTCCATAACAAATATATGTACACCTACCATTGTGCTTGGAACAAAGGACACAAGGTAAAAATGAAGTTTCACTGTTCTTCAGGATCACCTCTACATGTAAAAAGTCCTTTAATTTGTTGGAAGTGAATTGACTTTTATCTTGCCTCCTCTCTCTAAAAGGAGAATGCTCAGTCTGTGACAAGGAGAAACAGAAATATCAGTACTCTCTTTGAGAGTGGGTTGCCATGTAAAGTTGGCTTCCAATAACTTGATCAGAGGAACATGGAAGAAAAGCCAGATGTGGAGTCTTGAATACTTAATGGAGAATCCCACTGCTCCCTCTAGTCAGAAAGCAAGTTTGAGCCAGATTTAAAGCCTGTGGGAGAGAACCAGGGGGTCAAGGCACAGGGAAGTCTGGCCCAAGGAGCCTGGAGGATGATGACAGGATGGAGGAAGTATCTGCCCAAAACAGATACACCCTAAAGCAGTCATCATACATTTAGCATCTCTGTTTGGGATGATCTCTTATTAAAATACTCAGGCTCTCAGGGGAAGCTCATAGTCTCAGGAGTGGTATTACTTTGTTCTAGACCAAGCCTGAACTGTTACTTGAGGGTCATTGCCCATACATTACAAGGGTGCCATCTGTTCCAATGTTTTCATAATTTCCCCCCTATGGAAGACTGATCAGGATAAAATCTAGACAGAAAGGTAATGACCACATAGTGAAGAGAACAAGTTAGCTATTCCCTTGCTCATTTGTTGGATATAAACAACTGTATCAGTTATTTCTCTCTACAAACATGCCTTCTGATTGAAAGTTTTTAAGTTTGTTTTCCCCACAATGTCAGGTTATGAAAAATTCACCTCAAGTTCATCTATGTAGATTTATAAGACTGTTGAATTTTGAAAAAGAGTAGAACAATGACAACTTTATAGTTCTTGACAACTGGAACTTATTCAAAACAAGTTTATTTTGATGAGGATATTTACTTGTAATGAGTGCTAACTATAAAAGAGTAAAAAATTCAGACTCACTCGGGTTTTAAAATGTCATTAAATACAGGCATTTTCTCTCATTTCCTTCACGTGAGAGGGAGAGAGCTATCTTCCTTTAGGTATGTTAAAATAATCGCCACTTGCTCTGACCCAGTCGCAATTTCATGGACCAATCACTGATCAGAAAAACATTTCTGGTTCCCTAAATGCCTAATTCTACTTGATTCCAAAGACTATTACAACCCAAGGCTCTAATAAAATGTGCACAATGGTCAGGTTTTAAGAATATTGAATTCTGACAATTCACTAGCCTCAGTGAAGGAGGCACTAACCTGAAGAAAATCATTCTCTTTCCAATGAAAAAATAATCAATCTCTTTGATCATTGACAGAACAAATAACCAGATATTGATTTCCAGATTTCAACTTATTTGTGGACAGGCCTGAACTTCATTAGAATATTGTTAAGGCTGAAGACCAGAGGGAAACCTTCTGAAAACAAGTAGCAAATAACAAACAAACTAATACAGTCTTTGTAATGACAAGAAAATATACAACAAACTTTTTTTTCCCAAGCCTAAGCAAACAGATATGCAGAAGTGTGGTGAGTTTAGAAGTAACCTTATTCAGACTCATGTTGGTTTGAGATCCTTGGATGATCCTTAGTATGTTCAAAGGAAAAACAGAAAGGAGGAAATAAAACTTCAAGAGCTGTTTGAAGCACCTTTATTTGAAGTTATTACTATTACAATTCAAGATGTCAAATGCCAAAAGATATAAATTCAACGTAAAGTTCGTCGATTATAGAATTGTCCCAAATATTAAGAGAGACTGGCTTCTCTCTAAAGGGAGAAACGTGAAGACTGTATAGCTTTTCTTGTTTTGTTTTGTTTTATTTTTCTTTTAAAACATTACTGAGCTATATGCACTATAACTTTGGCTTATGGAACAGAGAGCCAATGTGATCCTTGTTCTGCCTCAAAATGCTTTTTGGATGACTTCCTAACTCCATCTTTACTCCTATACATTTGGCATTAATTGTGCTTAAGGTTTTGGATCAGGCAGGAACCCAGAAGGGACATTAAGATGTATCACTCAATAAAGTGTTCTCTGTTCAGCCCGATTCATGGCCTTCTGGATCTTGGTGGGGTCACTGTTAGAATATCAAGGTCCCTCTGCCCTGGGATAGCAGTAGCATGGGAGAGCCAAAATGGAGACCTTCAAGTACTGGGCCACATGGGCAAAACTGCAGCTCTCTTGATTGGGAAAAAGTAACTCCAACTTTAAAATTGGCCTGAGGAATAGCAGATCCCCAGTGCATTCTTCGAAGTGCTTTCCACCTTTAATTTAGATATTTCAAGGGAAATTTAATCCATATGTTTTGGATTCATTTGGACTTAACTCATAAATATGCTTCATCAAGTACTGCCAAGCTCCATGTTCACCAGAATCAAGTAGTTTCATGGGACAACAGTGCAGACGGAGGAAATTTGATATCCAAGGGTCCATCACCCAAACAAGGGAAAGAAACCCTCTGGTTCAGACCACTATCTACAAATAATCTTAGAGGAGTAATTTACCCTCTAACACTATCATGGTAAAAGAAACCACTTAGGACTGTATGAGACACATACAGGAATATATACAGTAAATATATGCCCTTTCCCAGAGAAATATCACAACATCTGGTCTTGTCTTTCTGATCATCAGTTCCAGAAAAGTTAACAACTCTAAGAAGGAAATAGAGGGTTCCACCTATTTTAGCAGCTTTCTCAATTCTTACAGACTCTTTTCTGTCTTCTCCTTTCTGTCTCTTTCTCTGTCATTGCATAACACTGGGACTCCACCAGGCCGCAGGCTGAGAATCTTTTTACCTTCTGTGTAATTCTATTTGGTCACATAATTTTGATCAATTTTTCTTAGTTTGTATTATGAAACATTTTCCCCAATATAAAATGAAATTACATTAATTTTTAATAGTTTTTTGAGGGAGAGTCATGTCACATGTCGTGCAGAACTTCCCTGACTACAGATTGAAACTGTGGCCCCAGCTTTGGCAGCATAGAGTCAACCAGTGGACTATTGGGGAAGCCCAATATTATATTATTGGATATGATTTTTTCCAAACTAAAATCTCCCTTTCTCTGAGATGATTTTATGCCTTCCCAGGGGGCTGTGCCCTACAGGTTAAGAATCCTCATGTGTTCACTGCTTGGAATATTGCAGAGGAGAGATGCTCAATGAGAAGAATATTATATGAGAATAATATTATAGTCCCTCCCCTTTCATTTTTCTTAAATATTAAAATGTTATAGATTCAAGATGACCAGCTTCTATGTACTTTTAAACAAAAACCATATTTCAGGGCAATATGTGATTTTAATATTCTCTGTGTTTTAACATCTGTGTTTGGAGTTTTTAAAAATAAAGAAAGGGAATTCATGGCCTATTTACAAATCCATTCAAATGTCTTGTACCAATAGCACCTAATACCTCGAAAGATCTGAGGGCATCTAATAACCAAATACATTTCAGGTATTAGAGAAGCCACAGTGGGGTTGTTATCTTCATGTTCTCATATTATAGAAACTGAAAGGGGAAAGAATAGTGCAGGGTGATATGTCAGATGGGATCCCCAGATTCACAAATGCTGAATTCTCAATTTTCAGTGAGGATGGACAGTCGTGCCATGAAGGACAAAGCCCAGCGGTGCCAAGACAAGTGGGCCCAGATTAATGTTATCATAGGCCACATTCCCTAGCATTTCGAGAGTGCACCAACAATTATGATGTCTGTTGAGTAGAAAATCTGATGATATAGATGAATAATAATCATATTGGGCAGTCAGATATTAATGTAAATATCATGTAACTGTCTTTTTAAATGCATAGCATCTTAGGCCAAATGTCTGAAGATTCTTGACTTATAAAGAACAACAGTGTGTTTTTCCCCTTTCACAGGAAAGGACTCTATACATCTTTTTACATTCAAGTTGGAGCAAGACTCGCAGGTTTCTAAACAACATAGGATCATTTTCTGCAGGTGGGGCTTTTATTAGATGATGCTCATTTTCCCACACTGTGTACTTTTACAGTTGTGAATCTAGCAGTGAATCTTGGATGAGCCTTCATGGAAATTATGCTTTGCCTACAATCCTCAATTCATCCTGGTAGGTGTGGGAATTTGCTGAAGTATAACAAGCTAGTGGTAAAGAACCCACCTGCCAATGAAGGAGACACCAGAGACGCAGGTTCAGTCCCTGGGTGAGGAAGATTCCCTGGAGGAGGACATTGCAATCCATTCCAGTGTTCTTGCCTGAAGAATCTCATGGACAGAGGAGCCTGCTGGGCTATGGTCCATAGGGTCGCAAAGAGTGGGACACAACTGACGCGACTCAGCAGGCACGCACGCAGAAAGCTTTCAGGAAAATTAAAGCAGAGACAAAAGATGAAAGGCAGAAGGGAAACTAAGTAAATAAAGAATGTTAACTGGTTTCTTAGCTGGTGAGAGCCACCAAATCCCTCTCCTGGTTTCAATGCAACACAAACAGATTCACAAGGAAGGAACTGTACTGAGCAGTAGACTAAGGCAGTCTTAGCCTGTGCCGTCAAACCCTGTTCAGAATCTTGGCAAACTTACCTGGGTTACTTCACCAGCCCTATCCACCTCCTTCTCCACCCACAGCCTCGAGGTACTAAACTGCTTCTGAGCAGCTGACCTCAGCCCTACCTGAAGCCACACAAAGCAGCCTTCTCCGCATCACCATGTCCCTGGTAAACCCTTGATAGTGCGTCAGTATTATCACAGTTGGCAATCAACCACCTATGTCTTTCAAAGGGCAGTTTCAGCTTCCAAAATTTAATTTTCTAATTTTTGCAACATTTCTGTGAGGTAGGGAGATCGAAAGTATTTCCCTCTAATTGAATTTTTCACATGTTAAAGGTGATTAGAAGTGGTTTCCCCTCAACCTTGCATGGGTTTCCCTTTTTAATCCTCCAAAATGCCCCAGTAGTGATGAGAGAGATGGAATATCTCCTGCTCCACTGAGATTGAATGTCCCTGGAGAGAAGCTCCTATTAAGGCCAATTACCATTCTAAACTGGGAGGCACCACATTTGATGTCAGCTCTACTTCCCTTGTAGCTCAGTCAGTAAAGAATTTGCCCGCAGTGCAGGAGACCCGGGTTCAATCCCTGGGTTGGGAAGATCCCCTGGAGAAGGAAATGGCAACCCACTCCAGTAGCCTTGCCTGGAAAATCTCATGGACAGAGGAACCTGGTGGATTGCAGTCCATGGGGTCGCAAAGAGTCGGGCACGACTGAGCGACTAACACAAAGAAGAGGGACCTTTGTGGAGAACGGTGGAGGTAGGGAAGGAGTGGCAGAAGGAAAAGGTCTGAGGAGTTCTTAGCTCAGAAAACACAGGGAAGCTGCACCCTCCTCTCTCAACAAGGAAATAGCACTGTCAATCAGAAAGCACAATGGGAAAGATTTTGCAAAACCTGGGAACCAGTGCAACTTCTTTAGTTTTCAGTCCCTTGTGTTTGTATTAGGATCATCGGTTGAGTCCTTGTCCTGCAGAAGACCCCCATCACCTAGTCAGGAGGATGGGAAGACCATACCCCAGCCCACAGCCCTTTGGTGAGCAATAGCACACCAAGGTTCTCCTCAAACTGGACAACTTCTAAGGGGAATGCTAAGTCAGCCCTGAGCCAGAGAAGCAACTCAGGCTAAAGCAGACTGAGCTGTGGGGTTCTAGAACCCTTAGTTTTACAGTGTGGCTGGCGCAGAGTTGCTATCACACCAAAAGGAGGTAAAAGCCCAGTGGGATGGGAAACATGGAGAAGCAACATGGTCAGAAACAACAAATCATTTCAGTTCGACAGTCCTGGGAGGTTTCAAGCCATTAAAGGCTTATAGCAGACACTTGATGTGTATGTCCATCTGGAATCCATCCTTGTTCTTATGGTAATAGCACCTTTATTTTCCCTGTGGAACCTATCCCCTATTCTCAGCCCACCCTACTCATAGTCTTAATGTAGACAGGTACCCTAAGCTTCAGTCAATTAATGCTACTTGGCCACCGTGATTGGTACATGCTTGAGCGTGTGAGCAGTTTGTGATCAAAGAGAGAATTGCTTTAGACTGTGTCAGCTGCTGGCAAAGAAAAGCTCTGTTTCCCTCGAACTTCTACCTTGTGAGGCTGAAAGTCTGAAGTTTCAGAGACTAGGGCAAGGCAAAACTGAAGCCTCCTGACATCCTTAGAGTTCCTGAAATCCTTAGGGTTCCTGAATTGACTCTACTCCTGGACTTTCCAGTTAGGTAATCAGAAATAGTTCCTTTTCTGTTACAGCTGCATTCACTTTGGTTTTCCATTACTTCTACCTAGAGATACTAACTAATACAGAATAGTGTAAAGTTTTAAAAAAGGGGAGAGGGGGACTAGTACAAAAGCATAAAATTAAAAAATGAGCAAGCAGATTAATTTAACTAGAGTGAGAGTCCATATAGGAGAATAATGAGAAAACCATATGATCATCTCAATAGATGTTGAAAATGACTTGGACAGACTCCAACACCGTATGTGATTTTTTTAAAACAAAAGACAAGTAGAAATGGATGGCTACTTCCTTATCATAATCAGGAACATCTATTTTAAACATCATACTTAGTGATGAAACAGCAAAGTCATCTAATTAAAATTTTCCACAAAATGAGGTAGATAGATAGACCAACAATTTATAGATTTGATATCTTCACAAATTCCTGAAATAATTATTTNAGTGATTATTAAGTTACCTGGTATATATTTAACATATTCTAGGAAAACAGAAACATCAAACTCAGGAAAAGAAATTGGCAAATACCTGAAGTTTCATATTTTTCACATATAAACATTTTTCCCTAATTCAGTAAAGAAAATTCTTATTAACAGAACCTTAACTAAAGGAGATAAGCTAATCATTCTCAGGGCAAAAGATAAATTGCAAATGATCAATACTGGAAACAGGGACTACTACAATCTGCTAATGGGAAAGAAAACTGTTTAAACCTGCCTGAAAAGCAGTTAGGTCCTGAATGTTAAGAACTACAAAGAGTTCAGCCTTTCTGACCCAACGATTCTGCTCTAGGATACATACTGAGGATGCAATCAAAAGTCTATACACATCAGTAAGAACAAAATAGTTCAGGGTGCATTCATGTAAAACAGCCAAAGTAGACCCAACTGAATCAATTTTTAATACATATATCTAAGTTTTTTTTTAAAAAATCACAAGGATATTTTCTAACAATTATTGAAAGTTATATAATTTTGAACATTATAAAGATTATTATTTATTCAATGTAAATAACATAATTATATGTTATTTTTATTACTTATGAAAGTTTTCTTCAGATTCCACACATAAGTGGGATCATATGGTATTTGTTTTTCTCTGTCTTATTTACTTAGCATAATGCCCTTGAGGTCCATAAGTATTGCTGCAAATGGCATTGTTTCATTCTTTTTTATGCCTAAGTAATATTCCATCATGGGTTTCCCTGGTAGCTCAACTGGTAAAGAATTCGCTTGCAAAGTGGGAGATCCCTGTTCTATTCCTGGGTCAGGAAGATCTCCTGGAGAAGGGATAGGCTACCCACTTCAATATTCATGGACTTCCCTGGTGGCTCAGAAAGCAAAGAATCCACCTGCAAAGCAGGAGACCTGGGTTCTATCCCTGGGTTGGGAAGTTCCTTTGGAGGAGGGCATGGCAACCATTCCAGTATTTTTGCCTGGAGAATCCCCATGGATAGAGGAGCTAGGTAGGCTACAGTCCATAGGGTCACAAAGAGTCGTACATGACTGAACGACTAAGCACGGCACAGAATATTCCATTATATATACGTATCACATCTTCTTTATCCATTCACTTGTTGATGGGCACTTATCCTGGCTATTGAAAATAATGCTGCGGCAAACATAAGGGTGCCTATCTCTTTTCTAATTAGTGTTTTCCTTTTCTTTGGATTAAAAACCCAGGAGTGGAATTGCTAGATATTATGTTAGTCCTATTTTTAATTTTTCAAAGAATCTCCATACTGTTTTCCACAGTGGCTGCACCAATTTACATTCCCACTAACAGTACATGAGGCTTTCCTTTTCTCTACATCTTCACCAACACTTGATCCTCTGACTTTATTCATTTTATAGCTGAAAATTTGTACCTTTTTACCAACCTCTCTGTTTTTCTACAACCTCCCACCCCTGGTAACTATTTTCCTACTCTCTAAGTTTGAGTTCTTTGCTTTTTGTTTTTAGAATTCACATATAAGTCATAGCGTGCAGTATTTGTCTTTTTCTGTTTGGCTTATTTCACTTAGCATAATGCCCTCAAGTTCTATCTGTATGGCAAATGGCAGGATTTCCTCCCTTCTCATAGCTGAATCCACTCCAGTACTCTTGCCTGGAAAATCCCATGGACGAAGGAGCCTGGTAGGCTGCAGTCCATGGGGTCTCGAAGAGTCAGACATGATGAGCGATTTCACTTTCACTTTTCACTTTCATGCATTGGAGAAGGAAATGGCAACCCACTCCAGTGTTCTTGCCTGGAGAATCCCAGGGACAGGGGAGGCTGGTGGGCTGCCGTCTATGGGGTCTCACAGAGTCGGACACGACTGAAGTGACTTAGCAGCAGCAGCAGCAGTATGGCTGAATAATTTTCCATTTAATGTATATTCTCTCTCACACACACACTTCTTTATCCATTCATTAGGTTGTTTTATACTGTGAATATTACTGCAATGAACATGAGGATGTAGATATCTATTCAATATCCTTTTTTCACTTCCTTTGGATATATACTCAGAAGTGAGATTGCTGGATTATATAGTAATTCTATTTTTAATCTTTTGAGGAATCTCCATACTGTTTTCCCTAATGGATGCCCCAATTTACATTTCCACCAATAGAGCACAGGGTTTCCTTTTCTCAACATCCTTTCCAACACTTTTTCTCTCCTGTCTTTTTTATAATATCCGTCTTAACATGTGTGAAGTTATATCTCACTGTGGCCTTGATTTGCATTTCACTGATTATTGATGATGCTGGGTGCCTTTTCAAGTAACAGTTGGCCATTTGTGTGTCTTCATTGAAAAAAAAAGTCTGCTCATCTTCTCTGCCCATTTTTTAACTGTGTTTTTAGGAGCTTTTTTTTTTTTTTTTTTNCAGTGTAATTGAGTTATATAAGTTCCTTGTATATTTTGGATATCAATCTCTTATCAGATATTTGCAAATATACTCTTCTATTCAATAAGATGTCTTTTCATTTTGTTGGTGGTTTTCTTTGCTGTGCAAATGAACAAACAAGACAGAAAGAGACACAGATACAAAGAACAAAGATCTTTGCTAGAGGAGAGGGGTGGTGGGAGGATGGACAAAATAGGTGAAGAGGATTAAGAGGTACAAACTCCCAGTTATAAAATAAATAAATCACAGGGATGTAACGTACACACAGGAAATATAGTTGATAAAAGCTTTGTATGATAATGGATAGCATTGCCAAAAACTTGGCCTCTGTGCATCAGTACCAAATGGAAACTTGGAGACAGAATTTTAGGTGAAGCAGAAAAGAATAGCTTTATTGCTTTGCCATGCAAAGGGGGACACTGCAGGGTCCTGCCTCAAAAACAACAACAACAACAACAACAACAACTGTATTTTGGAACCCAGGAGGATTTGGTGAGGATTTTTATAGCAATGGTTCAAGGGTGAGGGTGCTGATAAGGATTAGGTTGTGCACAGAGCTTGAATTCCTTTAATCTAGTATCAGGTGGTCTCTTGAAAAGTTTCTCTGGTTCCTTTCAGTTCAGTAAGTCAGTTCAGTCACTCAGTCATGTCCGACTGTTTGTGAATCCATGGACTGTAGCATGCCAGGCATCCCTGTCCATCACCAACTCTCAGAGCTTGCTCAAACTCACATCCATCGAGTTGGTGATACCATCCAATCATCTCATCCTCTGTCATCCCCTTCTCCTCCTGCTTTCAATCTTCCCTAGCATCAGGGTGTTTTCTAAGGAGTTGGTTCTTCGCATCAGATGG
Source organism: Redunca redunca (assembly GCA_006410935.1). Taxonomy (NCBI): domain Eukaryota; kingdom Metazoa; phylum Chordata; class Mammalia; order Artiodactyla; family Bovidae; genus Redunca; species Redunca redunca. Next base: position 1,812,313 of record SJYQ01001162.1, read on the forward strand.
CCAAAGTATTGGAGCTTCAGCTTCAGCATCAGTCCTTCCAATGAATATTCAGCACAGATTTCCTTTAGGATTGACTAGTTTGAACTTCTTGCAGTCCAGGGAACTCTCAAGAGTCTTCTCCAACACCACAGTTCAAAAGCATCAATTCATCAGTGCTCAGCTGTCTTTATAGTCCAGCTCTTACATCCATACATGGCTAGTGGAAAAACCATAGCTTAGACTATATGGATCTTTGTCGGCAAAGAAATCTCTCTGCTTTTTAATTTGCTGTCTCGGTTGCTCATAGCTTTTCTTCCAAAGAGCAAATGTCTTTTAATTTCATGGCTGCAGTCACCATCTACAGTGATTGGAGCCCCCAAAAATAAAGTTTCTCACTGTTGCAATTGTTTCCCCATCTATTTGTCATGAAATGATGGGTCCAGATGCCATGATCTTAGTTTTCTGAATGTTGATTTTTAAACCAGCTTTTTCACTCTTTTGTTTTACTTTCATCAAAGGCTCTTTAGTTCTTCGTCACTTTCTGCCATAAGGGTGATGTCATTTGCATATCTGAGGTTATTGATATTTCTCCCAGCAATCTTGATTCCAGGTTGTGTTTCAACCAGCCCAGCATTTTTCGTGATGTACTCTGCACATAAGTTAAATAAGCAGGGTGACAATATACAGCCTTGACGTATTCCTTTCCCAGTTTGGAATCAGTCTGTTGTTTCATGTTCAGTTCTAACTGTTGCTTCTTGACCTGCTTCCAGATTTCTCAGGAGGCAGGTCAGGTGGTCTGATATTCCGATCTCTTGAGAATTTTCCCCATTTTATTGTGATCCACACAGTCAAAGGCTTTGCGATAATCAATAAAGCAGAAGTAGATGTTTTTCTGGTATTCTCTTGCTTTTTCTATGATCCAGCAGATGTTGACAATTTGATCTCTGGTTCCTCTGCCTTTTCTAAATCCAGCTTGAAGAGCTAGAAGTTCTCGGTTCAGGTAGTATTTAAGCCTGGCTTGGAGAATTTTGAGCATTACTTTGCTAGTGTATGAGATGAGTGCAATTGTGCAGTACTTTGAACAGTGTCCTTTGCCAGTGCCCTTCTTTGAGACTGGAATGAAAACTGACATTTTCCAGTCTTGTGGCCACTGTTGAGTTTTACAAGTTTGCTGACATATGGAGTGCAGCCCTTTTACAGCATCATCTTTTAGATTTGAAACAACTCAACTGGAATTCCATCACCTCCACTAGCTTTGTTCGTAGTGATGCTTCCTAAGGTCCACTTGACTTCACATTCCAGGATGTCTGGCTCTAGGTGAGTGATCACACCACCATCATGGTTATCTGAGTCATGAAGATCTTTTTTGTAGAGTTCTTCTGTGTGCTCTTGCCTCCTCTTCTTAATATCTTCTGCTTCTGTTAGGTCCATACTATTTCTGTCCTTTATTGTGCCCATCTTTGCATGAAATGTTCCCTTGGTATTTCTAATTTTCTTGAATAGAGCTCTAGTCTTTCCCATTCTATTGTTTTCCTCTATTTCTTTGCACTGATCACTGAGGCAGGCTTTCTTATTTGTCCTTGCTATTCTTTGGAACTCTGCATTCAAATGGGTATATCTTTCCTTTCCTCCTTTGCCTCTGGCTTGTCTTCTTTTCTCAGCTATTTGTAAGGCCTCAGACAACCATTTTGCCTTTTTCATTTCTTTTTCTTGGGGATGGTCTTGAACATTGTCTCCTGTACAGTGTCATGAACCTCCATCCATAGTTCTTTAGGCACTTTGGTTCCTCTAATCTGGAATAAAGGATACTAATATCTTCCATTTGTTGGGGATTTTAGTTCTGTAAAAAGCTCAAAGATATTGTTCTAAGTATTACTAGAGACAGAACCCAAAGCTGTACCACTGTTTCCTGATTGCTTCTCCATTATCTCTGAATCCCCTCCATTCCCTATTAGAAACTGTTTTAAAGCCTTCTGTGCCCAGGAACCTCACAGGGTCCTACTCAGTTTCATTCGTAGCTGTTTTTATTAGAGTGATCATTTTTATAATGTATAAAAGTATCAAATTACTATTTCATACACCTGAAATTAATGTAATATTGTATGTTGATCATAGCTCAATTAAAAATAGTTTAGCTTGATTTTTTTTGTTAAAAGAAGGTCAGGAAGGAAAATAAAATATAAAATTATAGTTGGTCATTTTAGATTACCTCCTATTAATATAACAACCTAAAAGTGTCAGAATGTTTTATTTCCTTAATCAAGCTATACTTTGAATATACATAAAATGTATGAGTTTTTATGGAATACCTTTTTGCTTTTAATAAATGGGATTTATTAAACATATAGATAGTTGTACTTTTATATATTTTACTTAATGTTAACCTCAAATTAAAAGCATCTTTTTTGGAGACATAATTTGAGATAGGATCACCAAGGTCAGTTATTCATGAATTGTCTATGTGGATTATTCCTGTCACTTGAACTATGAAGGAGGGAGGGAAAGAATCACTCTTCTTCCATATGTCTCCTGATGGCCATACTTAGACAATATCTTACAAGGGAGGGAAATGAAAGATTTAAAACTTTGAAATTAAATGTCACTCAATTTTTAATTCTCCCAAAATAAGCAGTACCCTATTGGGTGTTCATTCAGTCAATCTGTGGGTGTACGCTATGCTAAAGTTTTAACCTTTCTAAGCCTCAGTTTCACCATCTGTATGATGAGGATTCTGTGGTACTATCTAAGAGAGTGCCTGCTCACAGCAAGCACTGTGGATGTCAGCCCTGTTGACTCTCACTGGCATCCCTGGCCAGCAGCAATGCCATGCTACAGGTCAGAGGAATAGAGGAACACGGTGCCAACTCTGTGGCTGGGCCCCCGTCCCAGATCTTCTCCTTCTGCCCAGGCTGTGTTTCATTTCAGGAGAACATGACCTGGACACGCCCAGGGCAGAGGCATCTGTCCAAGCGGCTTTTATGGTTGGTCTTATGGTTAGAAATGTATTCTTTTGTAGGCCTTGTGAACCATTCACTGATAGCAGGAGTAGGAAAGGAATTCCCACGCTTGATGCTCAGGTATTGTCTGTCACTCAAACACAAGGCTAGTGCGTGTGGAGACAATTCACACCCTGCTTGCCCTTGTCAGTCTTTCTTAATATCCCTGAAGTTTAGAAAAATCTAAACGAAGTTTAGATTTGTTTTCTTTTTTCTTTTGTTGTTGTTATCTTAGATCTCTTTTCTTTTCTCTTTTTCATTAGTATTAAATTATCATTAAAGTGATAAAAATACTCCTTTTTATTGGCTTATAGTTGCTTTACCATGTTGAGTGAATTTACGCTATACAGCAACGTGAATCAACTATATATTTACAAATATCCTCTCTTTTTTGGATTCCCTTCCCATTTAGGTGACCACAAGCGCTGAGTAAAGTTACTGGTGCTATACAATATTAGTTATCTATTTTACACATAATAATCTATATATGGGGCTTCCCAGGTGACTCGGTGGTAAAGAATTTGCCTGCCAAGCAGGAGACATCAGCTCAATCCCTGGGTTGGGAAGACTCCTGGAGATGGAAATGGCAACCCATTCCAGTATTCTTGTCTGGAGAATACAAATAGAGTAGCCTGGTGGGCTACAGTCCATAGGGTTGCAAAGAGTTGGACACGACCTAGCGACTAAACAGAACAGAACAGAGTGTATGTATCAATCACAGTTTCCCAGTTGATCCCTCCCTCCTTTCCCCCTTGGCATCCTTAGTTTTGTTCTCTGCATCTATGTCTCTATTTCTGCTTTTCAAATAAGATCACCTATATATTTTCCCTAGATTCCACATAACTGATTAGATTTTAAAGAAAGTTTTTGCCAACAATGTCACCTTATACTCCAGGAATGACGTGCCAGTATTAAGCTAACTTTTAGGCAGGTGTCATTGCCCATATTGTGTTTATTTTCCTTCAGGTTCCTTTTTAAGATCTCCAAAAGAGGCACTGTTTTGAATAAGTCAGAAATAAAACCATTTCCTCTGTTAAAATGCAAATATACAAGGGCGGATCAAAAGACATACTATACCTTGTCTATTGTTCCTATCTTCCAAAAGATGATTTCTGAGGGCAGGCTTACTAGGGTGAGGAGCGCTGGTCTCTGGACAAGAGGAATATAGCCCACCACTGTGTGTGAGGGACATTGGGAGAAGGCTGAAGACCTTGCCCTTAGTTCCCTGTGGCTGCACAGGCCACATCTTGCAGCACAGGTGTAGCCCCCTCTGCCTGCACCCCCTCTTTGGGGCTCCACCCTTTTCATCTCTGTCTCTTCATGACCCACAGCAAGCCCTAGGGATGTTTGTATGTTCTTCCTCATGGTTAAAGACATTTTCTTATTTCCTTCATAAAAGCTAACACTTGTACATTTTGGTACCTGCCCAAGCTAGAGTTAAGGAAACAAAATAAAAGCTCCCCTAACCCTTTCATCACATCTGGGTTAAAGGCAAAGTAGAGAAGAGTTTGGTGAGTTCCAAATATTGGCAAGTCTCATTATTATAGTCATCTCACTGTCTATTTTCTCTAAAATTTATTTAATCTTTTCCAAACTTACCTGCCTAGGCGATCACCTCATGGCTTGATCTTCTGCCACCACATGTGAGGCTGGGAAAGGGGAGAGACTTCCCAGAGAGGAGGCTGCCCTTCAGCCAAGGTCAGATGGTGCTGCTAAGCTGTCCAGGAAAAAGCCATTGCAATTGGTGCTTTTTTGCAAGATACCTGATTTGAACTTTCTCATGTGCCATGAGCATCTTGATACCAGCACAGTTGGGGGCTGTCAAGTATACCTGTTGGATGGGTAACTTATTCCCTTTTTCAAACTAGGAAACTCTTGGCTACCTGCTGTAAACTAAATACTTCTCTCCTTGGAAACCTCAGAATAGATCTGTGTGATATCAAACACCTATGCTGGGAAAAACAGGAGCAAACAAAGCCATAAGGGACTGCCTTTGAAACAGAGCCTGGGAACCCATCAACCACACTGAGTGTTTGTTTGCTTTCCTTGTTTCCCCAGACTGCACTCACCTGGAGGCAACAGCCTGCGCTTTGTCGGTTTTTTGGGATGAGGCGGGGCAAGGGAAAGGAGGCACCTTGGCTGGCTTCTCAAAGCATCCCCAAAGGGAGACTGTTTAAAAAGTCCCTATCTTAAGTAACCCTCAACTTGCTGTTCCTTTCTCCTGGGGCCCTGCCAAGGGCTGCGGCTGACTCAGCTCAGGCCCAATTCTGCTGTCACTACTTAAACCCAAAGTTCCTGTTTCCCTGGCTTTGGTGGGGAGTTTGCCCACATAGAGGATAGGGACAGAACTTTGGCAGGGACTGGCTTTGTGTTAGGTGTGTCTGAGGCTCTTTTTCCTCTATGAGTACTGATTTCTGGCATCAAAGGGATTAAGGAAGCAACCTCTCTTTTCCAGGAGTGGCCCAGTTGAGGACACATAAATCCTATGTTGCTCAAGCAGGAGGGTGGAGAAGAGGATACTGATCAGAAATGATAATGGAATAAGAGGCAGGCCTTTTGAATCTTTCAGATAAGGACAAAGGTACTCCAGTTCTTTTTGTTGGAAGCTACTTCTCATAAGGATGCAAAAGGAAGGGACCATTCTTTTCTTTTTTAATTTTTTTTTAAAAATTCATATTTATATTAGATCATAGTTGACTTCCAACGTTGTATTAGTCTCAGGTGTACAGCAAAGTGATTCAGTTATATACTTGTACCTACATGCTAAGTTGCTTCAGTTGTTTCTGACTCTTTGCGACCCCATGGACTGTAGCCCATCAAGCTCCTCTGTCTACAGAGTTCTCCAGACAAGAATACTGGAGTGGATTGCCATGCCCTCCTCAAGGGTTTCTTCCCGAACCAGGAATTGAGACTGCATCTCTTATGTCCCCTGCATTGGCAGGCAGGTTCTTTACTGCTAGTGCCACCTGGGAAGACCTCAGTTTTTTTCCCTTATAGGTTATCACAAAGTATTGAGCAGAGTTTCTTATACTAAACAGTAGGTCCTTGTTGGCTGTCTAATTTATATATAGAAGTATATATCTGCTAATCCCAAACTCCCAATTTATCCCTCCCCACCCCCTTCCCATTTGGTAACCATAAGTTTGTTTTCTATGTCTGTGAATCTGTTTCTGCTTTGTAAACAAGTTCATTTGTATCTATTTTTTAGATTCTACATATAAGTGATATGAGGATATTTATCTTTTTCTGTCTGACTTACTTCACTTAGTATGATAATCTCTAGGTCCACCAGTGTTGCTACAAATGGCATTATTTCATTCTTTTTCATGACTGAGTAGTGTTCCACTGTATATATGTCCGTCAACAGATAAATTCGTAAAGAAGATGTGGACAGGGACCTTTCTTTACCAGGATTGAAATGCCATATAGGACAAAACACAGACCTTGTTGCCTGTGATTTTCTCTACTCCAGGGCTCAGCCACTGGGGTGCCCTGTTGCCTCACTATCTCTGTCCACAAGTTACTGCGTAGCTTGGGTTCAAACTCCCCAAGGAATGATCTGGTTAGTCATCATCTAATATAGAGTGCCCTGTTGACCAGAGCTTCTCCTCAATCTGCCAGTTTGCTGACCTCTTTCTAGATGGCTGCCTTTGGCCGCAGTGCCCAGCCCTGGCCCACAGGTGTGACCAGCTAATGGGACCACATGGTATGCTTCATTTGTACATGAAGGATTGCCATGGCTCATGGCCTTAGATGGGAGCCATGGGTGTGGCCACTCATGTCATATTTTGCCCAGTTCTGCAGGGGCAGCTTTTGAGGTGGGAAGTTAGGGTAAGAGTTATGAGTGAAGGCGGTTGATCCTAAATACTCTGAATAATTTGTGGCACCAAAAGTTTGATTTTGGTTCTCTTATGTTCACTCAAAAGTAAGATGAGGAGCATTTGTTCCAATTCCAGGGAGAGACTCTTAGCAGCTTTGGCATATGGGGAATTTACCTGAGAGCTGTGCTTTAGAACTTTAAGAATGTCAGCACCTCAAGAAGACTGTGGCCCATACGAGGGATCAGGTGGAGTGAAAGTTGGAACCCTGGAGGGGCCAAAGCAGGAGATGGCTAGGATACTAAATGGTTGAAACTCAACGAGAATGGACTGTGAAAGTGAAAGTGAAAGTCGCTCAGTCGTGTCCAGCTCTTTGCAACCCCAGGGACTGCACAGTCCATGGAATTCTCCAGGCCAGAATACTGGAGTGGGTAGCCTTTCCCTTCTCCAGGGGATCTTCCCAACCCAGGGGTCGAACCCAGGTCTCCCGCATTGCAGCTGGATTCTTTACCAGCTGAGCCACAGGGGAAGCCCAGATGGACTGAGAACACATGGACATGGTTTAGTGGTTCCTGCCACACCTGGAAGTTTAGGGTTGCAGCCTTTTCCAAAAGGCCCCAGTCAAGTCTTAGGATCATCATAGGGATTCCATGCGAATGGACTATGAGAACATAATGGAATCCCTGTGATGACCCTAAGACTTGACTGGGGCCTTTTGGAAAAGACTGCGGCCCTAAACTGGCAGGTGTTAGATGAACCACTAAACCATGTGCTATGATAAAGAAAAGGACCAGAAAAAGTCCTGAGGAAAGGAGCAGAGAAAGAGAGAAAAATTAATAGAATTAAGGGTCAGAACCTCAGCTTTGTGCTGTGTAGGAATCAGCAGGCAATTCTGAGATTTCATTTACTTAAGAGTTTAGGAAGAGATCCAAAATAAAGACCCCCCCACCCCCACCCCACAAGAGGGATTACTGTCACTCTTAGAACAGTGAAGAGACCCAACTGGTCATATAAATATCATGCCAAGTGGGGAGACAATGTACATGAAGTTATAAGGTGCTATCAAGTGAAGGCTTGGGGTTAAAAATGGTGAGAGTTTTAGAGTTGGAATTGGCAGAGAACTCAGATTAAAATCTCGTGTCTTGTCAAGCAAACCAAGTTGCCAGCCCAGCTGAAATCATATTCTATTTCACAAGCTGCTGGCCTGCAATGGTACACTGTAGACATTAACATCTTGATTATAATCACCAAGCCAACCTATCTACCGGGCCATGTGTTTACTTGTAAATATACCTGCAGGAGTCCTTAACTTTAGTCTTATGACAATAAAAGAAGAGATTCATTGAAAGTGGAAAAACATATTTTAATATGCAAGCCAATGGAATTAATATATATTACAAATAATTTTTGTAATGGCACTGTTATAAATTCACCATTTTTTTCATTTCGGAGCTGTTGGGAGCTCGGGCTGGGGACGGTCTGCTGTCAGGCTCTGCTAACTTTCTTCCACCTGTGTGGTGCTTCTCTGAACAAGCAGATCTTTCTCAAGACCGCATTTCATTGTGTCACGGCTTTTTCTCACAGTTCCTGCTGATGAAGTTGCTCTAAGTTCATGTTAGAAGAGTCTTCATCAGGCATGGCTAATAATGTTTTGCTTCCTGCCAATCCCATCTGGAAATATTGACAATCTATTCTGCCTGGGGCCCAAGGATTGGCATTCACTCCATTTCCCCTCTAGCTCTTCCTCTTTCTTTGTGGTTCCAAATTAGCCCTGAGTTTCCTGCCTTGTGTTCTCTGCCCTGGTGGCCGTGGAAGAAGTTAAATTCTCCCCCTTGGGTTAGGTTAGATCATCCCGTGATACTACACAGAAACAGGAACTTGATGCACCCTTCTGTGTGATGCTGGCAGGAATCCCCTCTATAACTGCCACTCAGGAATTGTTTCTGTTGAGTGGCTTTATGTCACCTTTGGTGAACGTGAAATAACTATTTCAGGCATAAAGAGGTCCAAGCTCTTCTACCCACCCTTTCCCCCAATACTATATGTAGTTGGTGAAACGTTCCATACTTCCAATGATTAGGGCTACAGCCATGGACCTCGTTCCAACCATCATTATAACACCTTACATTTGTATACTACTTCACAGTTTTCAAGGCACTTTCACGATCTTTACTATGTTTACTCTGCATGACCTCCTATAACCTATTCATAGTACCTGTTATTACTCTTTCTTCAAAGGAAGATTTTGAAGGTTACATGTCATCCCAAGGTCATGATTTGGCCCAAGGGCACAGGGCTAGTAAGAGGCAGAGTCGAGGAAAAGCAGATCCTCAAGGTGTTCATAGTACTCAAGGGCCCTCCTCTTCCCCAGCATGTGCTCAGCTCCAGAGGGAGCTGCTCTCTGAAAGCTGGGAATGACGCAGCTTGGAGAGCATCTGACAAACTAATTTACATATGCTAATATTCATTGCTGATCAGTTTCAACATGTCACCCCTCTCAAGGACAGCATTTTAATGAGCTTCATTCAGTTATATAACATGAAGGAATATTTTCCCAAATATAAAACTGGAAGCATCAGTGAGAATTTGGCCAGGGAGGAGGTATTGGTAGAAAATGGGAGCATTCTGACATCCATCAAGTCACATCACGTCCAGGATCCCCATTTGATCCCCTATTCCTCAGGACGTCATCCCACCTGAAAGGTGTTGGTTTACACACCTGCTAGGAGCTGGAATACAGCTGTGGGCTTCATTTCCAGCCATGCATGGGAGGGTCACATAGAACTGAAATCTGCCAATAACTGGATGAACAAGGAAATAAGCCCACCCCTAGAACTTCTGGAAATAAATGCAGCCTTACCAACACCTTGATTTTAACTCAGTGAGTCTGCAGATATGACTTACAGAACTATAAGATAACACGTTTGTGTGTGTATTTGGCTGCAAGGCATGTGGGATCTTAGTTCCCCAACCAGGGACCAAAACCCATGTCCCTCACAGGGAAAGTGTCTTGGACGCACACTTAACTCTTCACATGTGCACTGCCTCTTCTCGTGCATTTCCCCCAGGGCAGTTTTGCATGAGGACTCATCACCATCGGTGCTATAAGATCTCTGATGGTGAGAAACAGTCTGGCAACCCAGACCTTGGACCTGTGGCAAGCATCAAGGGTTAACTGGCTTTGCACGAAGCAAGCCTGGCTCAACCCTGAGAATCTCTTTTTCACATTTGCTGCTTATTCATAACCCAAGCCCATCTGCTGTGCAAGGAACGATCAGCCGCTCCTGTTTCAGATGTCAACCGCCCCAGCTGTTTCTCTCTGCCTGTAAACACGAAGGGGAAAGCAATTACCACAATATTAATATTCTGGCCTGATTATCTCTATGCAGTGAGTTGAGGACTGATGAAATCCCCTAGGGGCCCATCGACATTTCAGCCCCACACGGTGCTCACCTCTGCGGTGCAGCCCAGTGCATAACCTCCCGGGAAGGCCCAGGGAACCTCAGAGCTTCGGCTGTGACCCTGGCCACCAGGAAATACCAAGGTGAATGTGGTGTGTAAGGGAAAACTGAGAAGTCACTTGGGTCCTGCGGGGCTTTGAGAGCGAAGTCTACATTAAAGTTAGGTCATGAGGCTTAAAGATGCCCCATTAGCTCAGGATGACGCTTAGATCTGCCTCGATAGAGACTCTAAGAGACATCATTTCTTCCATCAGCATTCTTTGGTTTAAACTGAATGTCAGACAAAAGCTATTATTGAGAATATGTTCCCCTCTCTGATTTTTCACTACCATCCTGAGATAGCAGGAGCTGGAATGATCTGACTCATCGAGAAAGCTTTCTTCATTTTTTCCTAAATTTGTATTAGGCATCAGCACATGCTCCCTCAGTTGTAAGAAGGCATCAAAGCACCTCATCTGAGGTGCTCTGAGATACAAAATTTAATGTGGAACATTTCCTGCCCTCCTCAGACTTCATGCTGCCGGTTCCTGGGGAAGCACTTTAAAAAAGAGATTAAGTCAGAATCGGTCTGCCTGGCTTCAGTTCTTGGCTCTGTCACTTTCAATGCACGTGATCTCAAGGTCCATGACTTGTTTGTGCCTCAGTTTCCTCATTTACGAAAGGAGGATAGCACCTATGCAAGAATTAAAGGAGCTGATGGGCGTGATGTGTTTAAAACAGGCCTTGGCCATGCTAAGTGAAATATTGATGTTGCTATTCTTCTACTCCTCTATCTGAAAGGGATTTCATGTGATGAGGTCTGGGTAGAATACCAGGGAAGGAAAGCCCTCAAGATTTATAAGCACGCTATGCCTCGGACTCAGGAATTCAAGAGTTGGAGACAGGCTGGAGGCCACAGAAAGCTCAAGGAAAAAGTAATGAAGGAATAAGAGTTCTCAATGTGTTCCAAGTTAATAAAGTCATCCAGGGGACAGAGGGTGGTGTGCATGATGGCAGGAAAGGGGTTAGAGTGAGCAGGGGAGTTACATTGGAAACAGATTAGAAAAGGCCACGAATGATAAACCGAGGCATAGAGAGTAAGACAAAATATCAATAACCTTAGATATGCAGATGACACCACTCTTATGGCAGAAAGCGAAGAAGAGCTAAAGAGCCTCTTGATGAAAGTAAAACAGGAGAGTGAAAAAGCTGGCTTAAAATTCAACATTAAGAAAACTAAGATCATGGCAACCAGCCCCATCACTTCATGGCAAATAGATGGGGAAACAATAGAAACAGTGTCAGACTTTATTGTTTTGGGCTTCAAAATCACTGCAGATGGTGACTGCAGCCATGAAAAGATACTTGCTCCTTGGAAGAAAAGCTATGACCAACGTAGGCAGCATATTAAAAAGCAGAGACATTACTTTGCCAACAAAGATCCTGCTGGTCAAAGTGATGATTTAAAACAAACAAACAAACAAAAAAAGGCAATGGGTTTTCCAGTAGTTATGTATGGATGTGAGAGTTGGACTATAAAGACAGCTGAGCACTGAAGAATTGATGCTTTTGAACTGTGGTGTTGGAGAAGACTCTTGAGAGTCCTTTGGACAGCAAGGAGATCAAACCAGTCAGTCTTGAAGGAAATCAGTCCTAAATATTCATTGGAAGGGCTGATGTGGAAGCTGAAACTCTAATACTTTGGCTACCTGATGAACTGACTCCTTGGAAAAGACAATGATGCTGGGAAAGATTGAAGGCAGGAGGAGAAGGGGAAGAGAAAGGATGAGATGGTTGGATGGCATCATCAACTCAATCAATGGACATGAGTTTGAGTAAGCTCCATGAATTGGTGATTGACAGGGAAGCCTGGCATGCCGCAGTCCATGGGATCACAAAGAGTCAACACATTGAGTGACTGAACTGAACTGAACTGATAAACCGAGGATTGAGGATGTGTTTCTATAAGGAATGGAAAGCCTTGGTAAGTTTCTAAAAAAATAACCTAAATACATTCATATTTTTAAAAACCGTAGGAGCAGGCAGTTTGGAAGATTGAAATAGCGAAAAGCATAGGGAGACTTCTGTCAGTAAGTCGAGGCAAAGTTCTGACCCATGGCAACAAAGTGCAGATGAGTGAATTGGGCCATTATCAGAGGGCTGCAGGGGTCAGCGAGAAGTTCATGGGGAAGTGGAAGTGAGGCTCAGGGTCCAGGCACATGGGAGGAGGGAGACCCCTCTGCTTGCTTAGGGGACACAGGAGGATGAGGAGCAGTGGGATTTCCCTGGGAGCTGACCTTGTTCAGGGTCCCTTTAAGGGGGCTAAAAGGCAGGGAGCAGGGCCTTTCCTTTAACTGTACTTGAACAAGCCATGTCTCCCACCAGCAACAGGGATGAGCCCTGAGATTCCATTCACTGACCATGATGGGAATACCAGACCACCTGACCTGCCTCGTGAGAAACAGGTATGCAGGTCAAGAAGAAACAGTTAGAACCAGACATGAAACAATGGACTGGTTCCAAATTGGGAAAGGAGTACGTCAAGGCTGTATATTGTCACCCTGGTTATTTAACTTACATGAAGGGTACATCATGGCAAATATCAGGTTGGATGAAGCACAAGTTGGAATCAAGATTGCTGGGAGAAATATCAATAACCTCAGATATCCAGATGACAATACCCTTATGGCAGAAAGTGAAGAGGAACAAAAGAGCCTCTTGATGAAGGTGAAAGAGGAGAGTGAAAAAGTTGGCTTAAAACTCAACATTCAAAAAACGAAGATCATGGCATCTGGTCCCATCATTTCATGGCAAATAGATGGGGAAACAATGGAAACAGTGACAGACTTTATTCCTTGGGCTCAAAAATCACTGCAGATGGTGACTGCAGCCATGAAATTAAAAGACGCTTGCTCCTTAGAAGAAAAGTTATGACCAACCTGGACAGCATATAAAAAAGCAGACACATTACTTTTCCAACAAATGTCCATCTAGTTAAAGCTTTGGTTTTTCTAGTAGTCATGTATGGATGTGCGAGTTGGACTATAAAGACAGCTGAGCACCAAAGAATTGATGTTTTTGAACTGTGGTGTTGGAGAAGACTCTTGAGAGTCCCTTGGACTGCAAGGAGATCCAACCAGTCCATCCTAAAGGAAATCTGTCCTCATTATTCATTGGAAGGACTGATGCTGAAGCTGAAGCTCCAATACTTTGGCCACTTGATGTGAAGAACTGACTCGCTGGAAAAGACCCTGATGGTGCGAAAGATTGAAGGCAGGAGGAGAAATGGATGACCAAGGATGAGATGGTTGGATAGCATCACCAACTCGATGGACATGAGTTTGAACAAGCTCCTAGAGATGGTTAAGGACGGGGAAGCCTGGCATGCTGCAGTCCTTGGGTTTACAAAGTTTCGGGCATGACTGAGCAACTGAACAACAACCACGGAGCCCATCAAGCCCTGCCTCCTGGAAGGAGGGCATCTCTAGAGGGAGGGGATCCCAGGAGGCACTTTGTGGGCCAGAAGTTTGCTCAGCTTATTCTATCTCACTGTAAATGTCCTGCATTTTATAATGGAAAGTCTTATTTCATGAAGCAGATAATTATGGTATGTGTGCACATGTGTATATATGTGTATACATGTGTATGGGCCTGGGCCCATACATAACATGCATGAGTTAGAATATGTGTGTACGTATGGGCATCAGCACATATGCATGTATTTGTGCCTTTAAGTTTGGGGAGGCAGTGGACCAGTGAGAAAAGTCAAATTTGCAGGTTAAGGTGTCTCAGAATTCTAGCTCTGTCTGCAAACACCCCTCACCCATCCTGCTACTCTGAAATCTCTTTCATGGTGACCTGACTCTTCCTAGAAAGAAAACTGAACCATACACACCACACTGGGAAAAGTCAATGGATGGACTTGCCCCTCAGTTAGACAGTTCTGTGACCTTGTGTGGATTATATACCAGGCTTCCTCACTTGTCAGTAAGGATAATTGGAAGGATTGTAGAAGTATTGTAAGGATTAAATAATACAAGACATCAAAGCCTCCCATCTACTGAGTGCAAAGTCAACTGTCTCTGTGGCATAATGCTGACAAACTGATACTGCTCACAGTCAGGGGTGGAGTCAGACCTGGCACCTTCCTAGCCTAGTCTGTGTTGTATGCTTATATAGCCTTGGAGTCCCAGCTCTCCCAGTATGTGACCTGTGCCCCTCTGTGCCTGAGCTTCCCTTCATGCAAAATGAAGACGGATGCTGATCATACACCTTCTGAACTGAGTTCATATTCAAATGAAATGAGCTGGTACATGTAAAGTAGTGATAATCGTGCCTGGCATCTCATAGGTATCATGTCAGTTTAGCTGGTGATACTTCTACAGTAGAGGAAAGGCAGAGACGAGGGAGGGAGTGCATCTCTGGTCCTATCACTGAAGACTAGCTTTTCTGATGACCAGGCCTGAGAACACAGCAGGACCACAGCTATCCCTGGGACTGGCAAGCTATGACTATAGGTTTGGTAGGCTGCCCTTCTAGTGTCATTTCCAAACCTGAACTAAGAACAACTTCCATAGTACTGTGCCAGAAATTTCTAGGCTATTTCAATGTGATGACTTTAAGGAGGTGGCACTTGTTTGTATATGTGTGTGTTAGTCACTTAGTCATGTCTGACTCTTTGCGACCTCATGGACTATAGCCTGCCAGGTTCCTCTGTCCATGGGATTTTCCAGGCAAGAATACTGGAGTGGACCTTCATTTCCCTCTCCAAAGGATCTTCCAGACTCAGGGCTCTAACGTGGGTCTCCTGCCTTAGAGGTGGGTTCTTTACCGTCTGAGCTACCAGGGAGCCCTCTTACTCAAATATCTTTATTAAATACTACATTCTTACCCAGCCACCACTTGTTGAAGGGTTAAGAACAAGCTGAGAAAATGAGGAGAGACCCATGAAGCTAGCCCCAGGCCTGAGTCACTGCCTGCCTGTGAACAAGTGTTGTCCCATTCTGAGAAATCCCAGTGCACATCAATCAAAACCTACTAAGCCTGTAAAAAACAGAGCATAGATTTCTGGGAAAGGAGTGAAGAGAATCAATCATTGGCATTATCAAAGGATCCTTTGCTTCAGGGGGAAAAGAAACCACAAAGAAAAAGAAAAAAAAAACATGTTAAAAAAAATTAAAAGGATTCTCCACATGGTCTGTTTAAATGGCATCCTTTCTTGGTGAATTTCAACCCTGCTTCAATTTGCAAATATTGAATTTATCTAACTCTGAGTAAACCATATGTTCCTGAGGAGAATTAAAAATGTGTAAAGTGAGGTAACCCTGTAGGAATGATATTTGGGAGAAATTAAAACAAACCCAGAGCAAAGGAGTGCTTTCCTTTATGAAGAAATCCAGTTATTCCACTCAGAGTGTGTGAGCTTAGACATCAGCTGAAAAACAGCTGCTTCTCAGAGGAGGATGAGCCAAAAGAATGAGGTTGGGAGGAAGTTGAGATGAGAGCTGTTTAGTTCTTTAATGCTCCTGTGTGTGGATAAAAGGGTGAGAAGGAGGGGACCGTCCTTGGCCTGAGCAGTGGCTCCAGCAGTTCTAGAAGCTTCTGCCTCCCTGAATATGATCTACCCACACGGCGGCTGGAGTAGAGGACCAGGGTCACACACATGGTGCAGTGATACAGAGGGGCCAGCGGGCCAGGCACCTGCGAAGCTGCAGCCGTAATGCATTCTTCAGAAGCTGCTTTTTGACTTAATACAGCACAATTTTCCATCCCATATGTGCAAAGCATTTCATCCATGAGTGTCTTCTTGGCTTCTTTGAGCTTCCTTTCCTTCCAGTAAAAAAAAAAAAAAAATCAGAAAATAAAAACTCTCAAACTCCAACTCATCACACACAAATATTTTGCTTCTGACATCCATTCCATTTTCTTCTCAACAACTGGCATATGTTAACCTGTAGAGGTCTGACTGCCCTCCTCTGCTTTTGATTAATGCAAGTTCCCTCTTTCCTGGGTTTGAACCCAATCACATTATACAGAGTACTTTGCTAAGTGTTTTGAGGCATAACAGGGGATCATGAACAGCTGTCTTAAAGGAGCTTACATTTTAATTTAATGTAATTTAACTTTAATTTAATTTCCATGTAACTGCCTGTCTGATTTTCTCAATTTCTACTGTAGATTACACACTCCAAAGGGGGAAAAAAAAAAAAAACCAAATGCTTCTAAAAACTTGCAAACTGACACTTTAGCTCTTGTGAAGTTGATGTGGGGAATACATGTGTCTATGTGCACACACAAACACACACACAAAGATACTAAGACATTCAAAATAACCTCAGATTTTATGTTGTAATCACAAAATTTTTAGCTAGGAAATGCTGAGCAGCACTTTCCTTGAAATAGTACTTTGCAGTTAACTGAGTAAATGAATAGGTTGTATCTTTTTTTCCTAATACTCCCTTCTCGTATATCTCTGAACACACACCAAGCAAACCCCTGACCTCTGTTTTCTGTACCTATGAGCTTGACTTTTGTGTGTGTGCATATTTTGTGTCTATGTTTTTTTAAGGTTTGCTTGTTTGTTTTTTTTTAAGATTCCAGAAATAACAGAGATCGAATGGTATTTGGCTTTCTCTGTCTGACTTATTTCACTTAGCATAATGTACACCAAGTCCATCCACATTATCACAAATGGCAAGATTTTTTCTTTTTATGGCTGAATAATATTCTATCTCATATGTATGTGTGTGTGTGTGTGTGTGTGTATATATATATATATATATATATATATATATATATTACAATAGACAGTGACTGCAGCCCGGAAATTATAAGATGTTTGCTCTTTTGAAGGAAAGCTATGACAAACCTAGACTGCATATCAAAAAGCAGAGACATCACTTTGCCAACAAAAGTCCATATAATCAAAGCTATAGTTTTCCCAGTAGTCATATACGGATGTGTGAGTTGACCATAAAGAAGGCTGAGTGATAAAGAATTGGTGCTTTCAAATTGTGGTGCTAGAGAAGACTCCTGGGGCTTCCCAAGTGGCACTACTGGTAAAGAACCCACCTGCCAAAGCAGGAGACATAAGAGACATAGGTTCTATCCCTGGGTTGGGAAGATCCCCTGGAGGAGGGCGGGGCAACCCACTCCAGTATTCTTGCCTGGAAAATCCCCATGGATGGAGGAACCTGGAAGGCTACAGTCCATGGGGTTGAAAAGTATCAGAAAGTCCAGCTGAAGCAACTTAGCATGCATGCACGGAGAAGGGTGCAGCAGAGAATTGAGATGGTTAGATAGAATCACTGGCTCAATGGACATGAATCTGAGCAAACTCTGAAAGACAGGCTTCCCTGGTGGCTCAGACAGTAACGCTTCTGCCTACAATGCGGGAGACCCAGGTCTGATCCCTGGGTTGGGAAGATTTTCTGGAGAAGGAAATGGCAACTCACTCCAATACTCTTGCCTGGAAAATTCTATGGACAGAGGAGCATGGTAGGCTACAGTCCAAGGGATTGCAAAGAGTCGAACACAGCTGAGGGACTTCACTTACTGGAAGATAGTGGAAGACAGAGGTGCCTGGCATGCTGCAGTCCAGGGGCTCGAAGAGAGTCGGAGACAATACAACAACAATATATGTATATGCGTATACACACACACACACACACACACCATATTCTGTTTATCCATTCATTCTTCAGTGGATACTTAGGTTGTTTCTGTACCTTAGCTATTGTAAATAATGCTGCAATAAACATGGGAGTGTATATTACCATTTCAACTTAGTGTTTTCATTCTCTTTGGATAAATACCCAAAAGTGGAATTGCTAGACCATATAGTAGACCTATTTTCAATTTTTGGAGGCACCTTCATACTGTTTTTGATAATAATTATCCTGTTTTACATTCTCACCAACAGTACATAATGGTTTCCTTTTCTCTACATCCTAACCAACATTAGTTAATTCTTGTCTTTTTTATAATAGCCATTCTAGACAGTACAAGGTTGCATTTCATTGTGATTTTTGTTGAGCATCTTTTCATGTACCTGTTAGCCTTGTGTATGTCTTCTTTGGAGAAAATATCTATTCATATCTTCCCTTTTTTATTGGATTTTTTTTTTCATCTTTTTGCTACTGAGTTGTACGAATTCTTTGTATATTAGATATTAGCCCCTTAACATATAAATGATTTGAAAACATTTTTTCCCACTCATTATGTTGCATTTTCATTTTGTTGATGGTTACCTTTGCTGTGCAGAAACTTTTTAGTATGATGTGGCCCACTTATTTATTTTTGCTTTTGTTGCTTTCACTTCTGGTGTCATATTAAAAAAAATCATTGCCAAGACTTATGTCAGGGTGCTTACTGCCTCTTTTTTTTCTAGGATTTCTATGATTTTAAGTCTTATATTCAAGTCTTTAATACATTTTGAGTTAATTTTGGAGTATGGTGTAAGATAGTGGTCCCATTTTATTTTTTTGCATGTGACTGTCCAGTTTCTCAGAGACCATTTATTGAAAAGAATTTCTTTTTCCCGTTATATACTTGGCTCCTTTGCTGTAAATTCATTGGCCATATATTCATGGGTTTATTTCTGGGCTCTTGTTCTGTTCCATTGATCTATGTGTCTATTGTTGTGGCATCTATGCTAATACCAGTCTATGTTGTAATCATGCTTTACTTTCAACAATAACATTTTTTTGGAATCTAAAATGAAAGAGCCTTTGACCTAAAGACCATATGTAGCCCAGATGTAACTGACCATGGCAGAGATAGTTTCCAAAGGGAGAGATACTGGAGGCAGGAAGAGCAGCAAAGGACACTTGCAGTTGTGCAAGGGTGAAATGACAATGAGCTAAACAAGAAAATGGTTGTGGGAAGGAAATGGAGTCAAGATATATTCAAAGGTAAATTTGTGGGACTTGGTAGTTCCCTGGACTGGGGAGAATAAGGACAATTTTGAGTCTCTATTCACTCTCTTTTATATGACAGGATTGTTAGGAAGATGGTATTAATATTCACGGAGATACAGAACTCATGGAATGGAACAAGTATGACATGGAAATAGAACGAAAGAAATGTGGGACAAATTACACTTGAGATTACTTTGAGAATTCCAAGTATACAGATTCAGCTTGTCATGGTATATGTAGAGGAGTCTGAAACTGAAAGAAGGAATCATTCCTGGAAAGCAAAAGAAGGACCAATCAGAGAGGTGGCTAAAATCATGCCAGTCAAATTCAGAGTGTGGAAGAAGGGAGGGTGAGTGGACGACCATGTAGACCAATGTGGGTGTCCTATAAAGGGACACAGGGGTTGGGACACAGCCCCTAGATTTGGCAAAATGGTGGCTCTCACCAGGTAGGTGCAGCAACCCTTTGGGGAAGGGGACAGCAGAGGAGGGCTTGGGGGTTGGTAGAAGGTTGTTAAGCAAATGGCAGTGACTGTAGCCACACAGATTGTCACAGTAATCTTGGATATTTGTTCTGCAACTGCATGGCCTTTAGTTACAAGGGAAGTCACAATTTGAAAAGCCTGGGCGGTTGTGTAGGGACAAATCCATATGAATTCCTCGGAAGTACACAGAGTACAGAGCATCATCCTAGTCTCTGGCCTCATCCTAAGTCTCAGCCCAAGCCTCATGTACATGGCCAGATATGTGTGCTGCCCCAAGAACATGAAAGAACTCAGATTCTTTTCAACATAAAAAGGTGAGAACTTTAAAGATCAATATACATTAATGATCCTACAAACATCGATGCATTTACAAACCTTTCTCACCACCATTCCTGCCCATTGGGTAGCAGGTGGGTAGATAACTAATGCCAGCATATTCAGCTGACAGATGAGGTAACTGAATGGTCAGATATCTGTTATTCACAGTTAAGAGGCATCACAAGTGATGTTCAGAGATAGAAGAACTCCAGAGCCTCATGTGTGTGCAAGGGACTTGTCAGGGATTCAACTCGGTTTCTCTACCAAACTCAGTCACTCTGGATCCTTGAATCCTTTTAAAATGTAGATTAAACAGTTCTAACATATGACAGAATCATAGAGCAACTCTGTATTTAAAAGCATCTCTCTGAATAGGTTGACCTTTATATTCAGAGAGTGTATGGTTAGTTTTTTATGTAGCAGTGGTGATGCCTCTGTGTTCATATACCCATGTGCACTGGCCGGTTCCCTGGACACATGGCAGACACTGAGAAAATGTGTCTAGTGGTTCATGGAAGGTGTGCATTTGTGAATCCCTGGCTAGGGTGAGGGATAGATCTACACAGCCGTAGATCAATACTTCAGACTTTCTCTGTAACCACAGATTCCCTCTCCATACCCTGGTCAGGATGACAGCTTCTGATTAGTTCTCCTCCCACCTGAAAGCACACCTGTGTAAGTCTCCTCCACCGATGACTAGAAGAAGGAAGAAAGTGAAGTCGTGTCCAACTCTTTGTGACCCCATGGACCGTAGCCTGCCAGGCTCCTCCGTCCATGGGATTTTCCAAGCAAGAATACTGGAGTGGGGTGCCATTTCCTTCTCCAGGGGATATTCCCAACCCATGGATCAAACCCGGTCTCCTGCACTGTAGCAGACTCTTTGCCATCTGAGCCACCAGGGAAGCCCACCGATGACTAGCAGTACTCACCAATTTCTGCCCTTCACAGTAAATATTTAAAAGCTGATAAAGCTACAGGTGACTTAATTGTGTATTTCTGATACTGATGTTGTCTCTTGACCTTGATTTGTTGAGCTTCAGAACCTTTGCAAGATGACTTCTGAACCCTTCTAGGCAGAGGCCGCTCATCTTAGTGGACAAGAATGTAGCCTCTGGCACCACACTGCATGGGTTAGCTTCTGAGCTCTGCCACTTTCTGCCTTAGTGCTTCTGGCAATTTGTATAACCTCTCTGTGCCCTGATTTCCCCAGATATAAAGTGGGGCTAAAAATAGAAACTTTCATCTAATTATTATGAAGATTAAATTAGTTATTATTTGTTATGAGGCTGGAAGAGTGTAAAGCATGTGGCAGACAGTAACGAGATGCAGAGTTGCAGAGTTACGATTGCTGTTACCTACTGGCTTAAGCATCTTCCGTTCCCCATTTCTGACCCCATGGAGTGGCCAGTGGAGGAGCTCTGAGGAGTCTGGGACTGAGCGTTAGCTGGCCTCTCTGACATCCCTGACAGGACAACACACCCTTTTAGCCACAGGTTCTCAGGCAACTTTCAGTAAAGACAAATGTTTGCTTGGGGCTCAGATTGGTTCTCCTGACTGAAAGGAGGTACAAAGAAGAGAAAATTCAAATCGTTCTTCCCCTCAAATTACCTTTTACTGTACAGTGTTTGCTGACCTTTGAGTTTTTTAATTACCGTCTCCTGACCCACTCAACTTCCAGAGGAAAGAAATTCAGAGATGTTCTAGAATTGAGCACGAGTAAGACACATAGCAAGAAGACAATATCCTTCATTTCTGAGTCTTCATTTATGAAACTTTCTTCATTTATGAAACCAGTTTCCTAACCCCTCCAGTGATCGGCATTGCCCATTCTTGAATGAAACTGCTGATTCATTAAACACCTGCTATGCACCAGGCAATGCATTTCGTGCTTTATACGCATCATTCCACTTTATCCTCCTAAACTGCTCCTGGTAGATGTTATCCAGCGAGTTAGTGCGGTGGCTAAGAAGACAGGTTCTAGGGCAGGATTTCTCAACCTAAACACTGTTGACATTTAGAGCTGGGTAATTCTTGGTTGATGGGGGGGCATCCTGCACGTTGTAGGGTGTTAAGCAATATCCCTTACTCAACCCTGTAAATACCAGTAACAACCCTCCCCTGTCCCAGTCGTGACAAACAAAAATGTCTCTAGACATTGTCCAAGGTCCCCTGGGGAGTAAATTTACCCCTGGTGGAGAATCACTGCTCTAGAGTTTCGGGAAAAGCACAGAGAATTCTAGATCCAACTCTTACAATTGCTATGGCTGTGTGCTAGTTTCCTCATGGGCAAATGTACCCAGCACATCATGTGTTTTAAAATTTATTGCAGTAATTTCTGTGTCATGCTTAGAACAGTGACTGCCCCATAGGAAGTTTCAGTACACCTTAACTACTTTAATAACTAGAAGTTTTACCTTAATTGTATCTATTTTTTAAATAGATTAAGAAACTGAGACCCAGAGAAGTTAAATAACTGGTCACATTCTCAGCTGAGGTGTGGCTGAGCGAGGTTCAAATTCAGACCATCTGCCATCAGAGTCACATGCCCTCAACTCGGCTCTCCTGAGAGGAGAGCCCGGAGTCTGCCAGTTTGTGAACTGTCTAGCCAATGACGTGGGGGCTGAGGTCCCAGTGGGACACAAGCCCTGGAGCCTGGTGACTCTGACAGCAGCTGGGGCGGCCACAGCGATTCCCTGGCATCTGACATTGTTTGTCGGCATCACAAGTGGTCACTATCAAGGATTACTATTTGCTTATCGGTGAGTCACAATATGCCAGATTCGTCAGAGCCAGATGTCACAGCTGACCCAAAGGAGGTCCTCAGACGGATCCCACGAGTTTCATGTGCCAGGGCTATATCCATTCATAAAACAACTCCCTCCACTCCCCAAATTCAAGTCTTGAGAAAAAAAAAATTCAAAGTTGGATGTGTATTTCTGAGACAAGGTGCAATTGATTTCCAAACCTCACCCCCGCCTTACCCTTGACCCTGCAAGTGTCTTATACTTTTAATTCTGTGTTAATTGTTCCACAGTTCATAGAAGACAGAGACACATGGTATCCATCATTCAAGCACTGAAAAGGAAAGAGGAATTCAAAGACATATGTAGGTGAGCATAGGATAATATTATTCTTGCTGTTGTAAATGTTAAAGTGACAGAAATAGTTTGTGACCAGAATCAGACAGTTGTGTCACTAACCCCCACCCGGCTTTTCCTTTTCTTCTTCTTCTTCTTTTTTTTTTTTTTTTTAAGTTTGGTTGGAACTACTTTCTCAGCAGCACAGCTGAAAAACCCTTAAAAACTCATGCACGCATGCACACCAGTCTCAGGGGTTCGAGGTGTCTGGAGTAAGGATTAGAGAGGTTCAAGTCGGCTCCCCCAGTTAAAATCACAGCTGCACCAAAGATGGTACAGAATATCAGCCCAGGGCTCAGCGAGCTCGTCCGGTTCTCAAGAATGAGAAAATGCAGCTGCGCTGGATCAGACAGAAGGTGCAAGGTCAGGCTTCCTTCTCCCTTCACCACGCCATCCAGAAAAGAGAAGTCAGGGAGATGCCCGCCACACCAGGCAGCATCTTGGCAGCATTGGTCAGAACAGGATGCCTGTCATCGTGAGCAATCAGAAGATGGGGATGCATTTAAGAAGACAAAATATGCACGGAAAATCAACTCGGGCATTTAGCATTTCTCACTTTTCAAGTTTTCACTTTTTGTTTTCCTCCAGGGGCTGAAATTTAATCTCTCTTTTAGCAAACTGGAGCTGACTCCCTCACTTCCTCTGGCTTTTTCTCCCCAGGGCGCTCTCAGTGTCTGTTGATACGCTCAGCTGATTAGGAAGCCTGTGCCTTGCCACCAAGGCCTGTTGTCACCAAGGAAATGTGTTGGGGCAGGTGCTTTCTACCCATCACCCCCCCAACTCCAGCCCTGCTGACCTGCTAATCTTCAGGTTCAGCACTTGTCAGGTGCTGACAGTGAAGGAGTCCCTTCACAGAATGCACCCACCCCACAGTGTCCGAGCGTGTGGGTGTGTGTGCTTGTGCCTCTGTGTCCCACTCTCCTGCAAGATCCGCTGTTTCCCGTGGGTCCTGCTAGGGCAGGAGTTGAAGTGACGTGGCCTTGTGCAGTAGCTGTTCTATGAAACTCCGGCCAAAGGCTAAGCTTGTCCTTCTTCCGAGGATGTCCACCCCCCTGCCCCCGACATCCCCCTCTGCCCCAGGAGACACTTCTGGTGAGACAACACAAACATCTCTCACCAGCTGCACCCCCGCCCCTCTGCTAGATGACCTACGATACTGGCGAGCTCAGAGTCATGTTTTAGTTTCACTCACATCCGGTTAGGCACAAAGATATTTTTTAAGGCTACTTGGTGGGGGGTAAGAATGCATCAGGGGGTCACTCCAAATCCATGCCAAATCAGTCTTGCAGGCCAACCCCGCAGAGGGCCAGAAGGAGGAAATGACTCACTCTCTGAGCCCATGGCTCTCTGTAAGCCCTTAGACTCCCTCCCGGCACAGAGAGCCAGGGGCCATTGCTGAGGTTCGGCTGCTACTTGAAGTCAAATCCTGCCTCTAGCTGCGTCTGTGCCCACCACCTGGCACAGGAAGGCCCTACTCTGGGCCATTCTTGGACTGTATGACCAGTGGACAGAAATAGCTTCCCCAGCCACTCATGTTCCTGATAACCCTTAGAATGTCTGTTGTTGAAATAAGATAGATTTAGTATTAGTAAATCTATAGTAAATGAAAAGCATGTATTTTCCCCAAATCATAATGCTTCAGCTCTATTGTTTTCCTGTAAATGGGCAGATTAAGTTGAAATTGTATAGTTGTAATATTAGCCTTCACTGGCCAGAACTAAGATGTCTTTACTCCTCTCTCCAACAACCTGTCCATTCATTCGAAGATATGTTAAGTGCAGGATCTGGGGGACATGGTGAGACCCAGGGCACAGACATGAAGACAGTCCCAGTCGCTGATGGGTGGTAGAGAGAGATGGGCAGGCAAACATGCACAGATATGTTGGCACCACGATCTGGGTCTTCTGAAACAGAGGGCAGGGACATAGTGCAGATGGTCGGTGCCACCTGCAGGCGTCAGGGAGGTTCCCAAGACTGGATGAGCAGGTATTTCTGGGCACCTGTGTGAGCAAAGGCAAAGCAGGCAGCAGGAGCCCTTGGAGCTGTCTTGTGCCTCTGCCTTTACTCCTGGGTTTTTTTCTGCCTAGAATCCCTGAACCCAGCATTAAGGAAACTTCTAGCCCAGAGTAGGCAGCTACTACAGGCCCACTGAGGAAGTTATGAATAAATTAATGCAAATGAGTAGTTAAAGGAAACAAGCTGGTGAAGATGCAGTAAATCAAAGAAAGTGGAGGCAACTAAAGATAAGCTCAGTGAACACATGGTGTGTAGATAGTTGTCCCTGGAGTCCTTGTCTTTGATGGACATCATCAAGGAGTACAGAAGTTTCCTAGTTGGGTTTAGATGGCAAAAGACTCAGTTCTACACAGCAGAGTGCTTGATGGGCACTCAAACTGAGCCTATTTGCCATTTATCTTTGTGGACTATTTATACGGAAAACTTGACAGTGGGGACTTCCCTGGTGATCCAGTGGTTAAGAATCTGCCTTCCAATGCAGGGGACATGGGTTCCATCCGTCATCCAGAAAGATCCCACATGCCATGGGGCATCTAAGCCCATGAACCAAAACTACTGAGCCCATGCAGCCTAGAGCTTGTGCTTTGAAACAAGAGAAACCACCCCAATGAGAAGCCCACATATGCTCCACTCTCTTAACCACAAGAGAAAGCCTGCACACAGCAACAAAGACCCGGTGCTGCCAAAAATGAATACATAAATTAACTAACTGAAAAAGCTATTAAAAAATCAGAGACTTGAGAGTGAAGAGTAAAATAAATAAACAAATATTAGAGATGAGAATATTTTCTCCATACAGCATCTTTGAATGTACCTGGAGAAGGAACATGAGATAGAATGTCTCCATGCCAGTCACATCTCGTATATGATGACAGAAATAAGAGATATATAGTTCTAGAATGACTGTACTTTTTTTCAGTGTGTGTTTGTTTCCCCACTGGACAAATGATTTGGATTTTCTGTAAGGTGTTGGGCTCTCTGTGAGGAGAGATTGGTGGAGTTGTAAGGATGAAGGACAACAGGAATGCAGAGGGAAGGGTGTGAGCCTTCTGACATGAGCATGGAAGACAGCTCCAGAGGGTGTAAAATTGAGCTGCGCTTGAAAACATGGGATATATTTACACAGGAAGGAATTGGTAGAGAAATGACAGAGGAAAAAGCAACCCGATGAAAAAGGGCTAGAAATAAAAATTTGAAGAGAGGGGTATTACAAGGAAGATTTTAGAGTGTCCAGAATATGCTCTATGCTGAGTGCATTCTGGGCATTCATTCACTGAACGGTCTCTTAATCACATGTGGTGTCAATCATAGCAGACAGTATGCTCCTATCTTCATACTTTAAGACCTTAAGGAAAAATAAAAGACATTTTTAGGAAACAGAGGTTATGAGAGTCATGGCCCAAAAGAGTTTCTTCATTACACATCTATTTGGTCCTAGGTAAAAAGCCTGAACCACTGGTTCATCACAAGGCTGTCCTTTCATCCGTGGACAGGAAGACTATAGACCAGACCTCCCAACCTCAATGGACTGCTGTGATTAATAGAGTAAAATATATGATAAAATTAAGTACAAAACCTAGGAGCCCAGTCTGTACTCAGAGCACAGGAATTGGGGATTGTGGATAATAAGTGTTAGTCACCCTGTCATGTCAGACTCTTTGTGACCCCATGAACTGTAGCCTGACAAGGTTCTCTGTCCATGGATTTCTCCAGGCAAGAATACTGGAGTGGATTGCCACTTCCTTCTCCAGGGGACAGTAAAGGAGTGTTTACTTTGTTGGTGCATCTGGTTCACCTGGAGGCTTCTTAAAACGTGTTGCAGGCCAACACCCAGAGTTTCTGATTGAATAGGTCTGGAGAGGGCGAGGGCATTGGCATCCTTGGGTGATGCTGCTGGTTCAAGGACCCTCAGTGGACCAATCTGCCTTTCTATGTTATGTCACATGACACACACACTCTGAGCAGTTTTTTCCTCCTGCCAAGGACCTCTCAGCAACTTCAGATTCAGAGTGACAGACTTAATAAACTCATCCAGGGAAAAGTTTTAGACAAGCCATTAATTTACTACCTGTTCCTTAATATATGAGCTTCCCTGGTGGCTCAGATGGTAGAGAATCTGCCTGCAGTGCAAGAGACCCAAGTTCGATTCCTGGGTTGGGAATATCCCCTGGAGAAGGAAATGGCAACCCACTCTAGTGTTCTCACCTGGAAAATCCCATAGCAGGCTCCAGACCTTGGGATCACAACAGTAGGACACGACTTAGCGACTAAGCAACCACCACCAGAGTTGGACACTTTAACACTTTCTTTCCTTAACTATAAATGAGAAAAATCCACTGGAATTTAGAAATTATTTCAGACACTTTAGGTCATGAGGGGGAAAAGATTTGGAGGAA
This sequence comes from Redunca redunca, assembly GCA_006410935.1. NCBI lineage: Eukaryota > Metazoa > Chordata > Mammalia > Artiodactyla > Bovidae > Redunca > Redunca redunca. Next base: position 1,839,815 of record SJYQ01001162.1, read on the forward strand.
GAAAAGGATTGATAATGCTTTTGAAATTATACCCTTCCTATAGGTTAGGTGACTTTGGACGTCTAAGGATTTCTTGACTAATAAGATGAAGTTAGATTCCTACATAGCAAAAAGGTCACTGCCATCAATTGGGCCATGAACAGTGCAGAATTCAAGTTCTTTTTTCATCTGTTCTCCTTTCTCCCTCCCCATCCTATTACCTAAGAGAGTGCTTCCCTGAGCACCCAGAAACAGCTTCGACTGACATGTTTGCAATAGATAAATTAGTTATTATGACATTCAACCCAGGAGGGACAAGCTATCAATCATGGTAGGTCAAACACATTCCTCAAACTCTGAGGCTTCCTCCTGAAGGTCTACATATGAAGGTTCAAGAACAGAAAACCCTCATCCCAGTCTGCCACTCGAGGATCATGAGATTGTCTAGTGGAGGTTTAAAAAAGAAGCAGAGATTTTTCTGGGAAACCACTAGTATTCCAGCAAAAGCCACAGCATAGTGAGAATTTCTGAGTAAAACTGGGAAATACCAGTTATGGAAAGAAAAATGACAGTATGTTGACCATGAAAAGTGAAACTGAAAGCTGCTCAGTTGTGTCCAACTCTTTATGACCCCATGGACTACACAGTCCATGGAATTCTCCACGCCAGAATAGTGGAGTGGGTAGCGGTTCCCTTCTCCAGGGGATCTTCCCAACCTAGGGATTGAATCCAGGCCTCCAACACTGCAGGTGGATTCTTTACCAGTGGAGCCACCAGGGAAGCCCATGTGTGCTGACCATGTAGGTACATAATTTCCTGCCCCCACCCAGCCTTCATTAGTCTTGTAGCCTAGTTGGTAAAGAATCTGGCTGCAATGCAGCAGACCCCAGTCCTATTCCTGGGTGGGGAAAATCTCCTAGAGGAGGGACAGGCTATCCACTCAGTATTCTTGGGCTTCCCTGGTGGCTCAGTTGGTGAAGAATCTGCCTGCAATGTGGGACACCTGGGTTCAATCCCTAGATTTGGAAAATCCCCTGGAGGAGGGTGTGGCAACCCATTCCAGTATCCTTGCCTGGAGAATCTCCATGGACAGAGGAGCCTGGGGGGACTACAGTTCATAGGATCACAAAGAGTCTGACTAAGAGACTTCATTTCACTTCACTTCACTTCTTCACCCAACCTTCATCTCCAGTGGAAAATATGCATATCTGTGTGGGGCAGTGTCTCCTTGTGAACACTGGTCAGGAGCCAAGGCAGTTAGGAGAGCCCCACAGAAACACTAGAAACACAGCTTCAACACATCACTGGTTTTAGCATCTGGAGTGAAAGGTGCACCAGTCCTTTCTCTCAAGTAGAACAATTGCAAGGAACTGTCTGCAAGGTACACGTACGTCATTGCTTGCTAGCAAGAGGCCTTCCACATTTCTTCCACCGTCCTCATTTCCAATGGATCCTGACCTGTGCTCATAGATCTCATTTCCAACAGGTCCTCACTGATGTGTGTTTATGAATATTAGGTAAAGGAACCAGTATTCATTGAGCACATTCTATGTACTAGACTTCGTGTTAGGTACCTTACACATAGTGATTTCTTATCTAATTCTCACTCCAGCCTTGTGAGGAATTGTGTGTCCAATGTTCATACATGAAGAAACAGAGGCTTAACCAAGGTCCAGCCACCTGCTTAACATTAATGATGTGATAGATAGGATTCAGTCCCAGACCTGCTATAGAAGAATGGCATCCAATCATTGCTTTCAGCCAAAGCCTCGATTTTCCATTTGTTTATTAACGTTGTGATTAAAATACACATAACATCAAATTTACCATCTCTACCATGTTTAAGTGTCCAGTAGTATTAAATACATTCACACGGTTGGCAATCAATCTCCAGAACTATTTCATCTTGCAAAACTAAAACTTTCCTCCCATAAACAACTCCCTATTCTCCCTTCTTGACCCCCTGGCATCCACCATTCTACTCTTTATCTCTGTGATTTTTGACTACTCTAGGAACTTTTTATAAGTGAAATCACATAATCATTGTCTTTTGTGACAGGCTTATTCCACTTAGTATAATGTCCACAAATTTCATCCACGTGTTAACCTGTATCAGGACCTCTTTCCTTCTTAATGCTGAATGATGTTCTATCGTATGTACATATTACATTGCATTTATCAATTCATCTATCAATGGGCATTCATGTTTCTTCCTTCTTTTGACTATCATGAATAAAGCTATTGTAAACATTTACAAGCAAAAAGCTCTTCCAGATCCAGATCTAAATGTTTTTGGGATATATATCCAAAAGTGGAATTTCTGGATCATTTGATGATCCATCTTTAATTTTTTTAAGGAACTAAAGTACTGTTTCTCATAGAAGCTACAATGTTTCACATTCTCATAAACAGTGCAGAAGTTTCCAATTTATCCATGTCTTTGACAATGCTTGCTATTTTCTAATGGTATGAGGTGTTGTCTTGTTGCGGTTTTGATTTGCATTTCCCTAATAAGTAGTGATGCTAAACATCTTTTCATATTCTTTGTATAAATGTCTATTCAAATCCATTATCCATTTTATAAATCAGGTTATGTGGTTTTTTGTTGTTGTTGTTTCATTGTAGAAGTTATTCATATTAATACATTCTGGATATCAAGCCCTTATCAAATATATGATTTGGAAATATTTTCTCTCATTCCATAGGCTATTTTCACCTGTTGATTGTGTCTTTGGTGCACAGCAATGTTTAATTTTGATGTTTTTACCTATGTAGTCCATTTAACCTATTTTTTTGGTTCCTATTGTGCTTTTAAAGTTATATCCAAGAAATCATTGTCAAATTCAATGTCAAACAGCTCTTCCCCTATATTTTATAGCTTAGGTCTTATGTTTAAGTCTTTGATCCATTTTTCAGTTAATTTTTACATATGGTATAAAGGGTCCAGCTTCATTCTTTTTCATGTGCCCATTCAATTTTCCCGGCACAAGTTGTTGAAATGCCTGTCCTTTCCCTATTGGATGATCTTGGCATTCATACAGAAAGTTGTTTGACATTTATGCAAGGGTTTATTTCTAGGGTCTCTATTCTATTCGACTGGTCAATATGTCTGTGTTTATTCCAGTACCACACTATTTTGAACACTGTAACTTTGTAATACATTTTGAAGTCAGGAAGTGTGAGACCTCCAATTTTTTTTTGAGGTCAAGATTGCTTTGTCTATCAAATGACCTGTTTTGAAGATATAATAATAATGACTATTAAAAGTACAGAAAACAAACAGATTCTTAAACATATAAACTTTGGGGGTTGCTTAGGAACAATGAATATAGATGTCAGGACAGTTTTCCACACTTTATAAGAATTAAAAATTGGGAGAATTCCTCAGAGTTAGGACTCCAAGCTTCCCCTGCAGGGGGCATGGGTTTGAGCCCACCTTCATAAGTCAGGCCAACTGATTGCGGAATTTGCCCTGTATTGGGGGGTCATGGTGGAGAGGTCTGACAGAATGTAGTCCACTGGAAAACGGAATGGCAAACCACTTCAGTATTCTTGCCTTGAGAACCCCATGAACAGTATGAAAAGAAAAAATGATAGGCTAGTGAAAGAGGAACTCCCCAGGTCAGTAGGTGCCCAATATGCTGCTGGAGATCAGTGGAGAAATAACTCCAGAACGAATGAAGGGATGAAGCCAAAGCAAAAGCAATACCCAGTTGTGGATGGGACTGGTGATAGAAGCAAGGTTCAGTGCTGTAAGAGCAATATTGGAACCTGGAATGTCAGGTCCATGAATCAAGGCAAATTGGAAGTGGTCAAACAAGAGACGGCAAGAGTGAACGTCAACATTCTAGGAATCAGCAAACTAAAATGGACTGGAATGGGTGAATTTAACTCAGATGACCATTATATCTACTACTGCGGGCAGGAATCCCTCAGAAGAAATGGAGTAGCCATCATGGTCAACAAAAGAGTCCAAAATGCAGTACTTGGATGCAATCTCAAAAACGACAGAATGATCTCTGTTTGTCTCCAAGGCAAACCATTCAATATCACAGTTATCCAAGTCTATGCCCCAACCAGTAATGCTGAAGAAGCTGAAGTTTGAATGGTTTTATGAAGACCTACAAGACCTTTTAGAACTAACGTCCAAAAAAGATGTCCTTTTCATTATAGGGGACTGGAATGCAAAAGTAGGAAGTCAAGAAACACCTGGAGTAACAGGCAAATTTGGCCTGCGGAATGAAGCAGGGCAAAGACTAATAGAGTTTTGCCAAGAAAATGCACTGGTCATAGCAAACACCCTCTTCCAACAACACAAGAGAAGTCTCTACACACGGACATCACCAGATGGTCAACACCGAAATCAGATTGATTATGTTCTATGCAGCCAAAGATGGAGAAGCTCTATACAGTCAACAAAAACAAGACCAGGAGCTGACTGTGGCTCAGATCATGAACTCCTTATTACCAAATTCAGACTCAAATTGAAGAAAGTAGTGAAAATCGCTAGACCATTGAGTTATGACCTAAATCAAATCCCTTATGATTATAAGTGGAAGTGAGAAATAGATTTAAGGGTCTAGATCTGATAGAGTGCCTGATGAACTATGGAATGAGGTTTGTGACATTGTACAGGAGAGAGGGATCAAGACCATCCCCTTGGAAAAGAAATGAAAAAAGCAAAATGGATGTCTGGGGAGGCCTTGCAAATAGCTGTGAAAAGAAGAGAAGTGAAAAGCAAAGGAGAAAAGGAAAGATATAAGCATCTGAATGCAGAGTTCCAGAGAATAACAAGAAGAGATAAGAAAGCCTTCTTCAGTGATCAATGCAAAGAAATACAGGAAAAGAACAGAATGGGAAAGATTAGAGATCTCTTCAAGAAAATTAGAGATACCAAGGGAACATTTCATGCAAAGATGGGCTCGATAAAGGACAGAAATGGTATGGACCTAACAGAAGCAGAAGATATTAAGAAGAGGTGGCAAGAATACACGGAAGAACTATACAAAAAATATCTTCACGACCCAAATAATCATGATGGTGTAACCACTCATCTAGAGCCAGACATCCTGGAATGTGAAGTCAAGTGGGCCTTGNATAGTATATTCAAAAGCAGAGACATTACTTTGCCGACTAAGGTCCATCTAGTCAAGGCTATGGTTTTTCCTGTGGTCATGTATGGATGTGAGAGTTGGACTGTGAAGAAGGCTGAGTGCCAAAGAATTGATTTTTTTGAACTGTGGTGTTGGAGAAGACTCTTGAGAGTCCCTTGGACTGCAAGGAGATACGACCAGTCCATTCTGAAGGAGATCAACTCTGGGATTTCTTTGGAAGGAATGATGCTAAAGCTGAAACTCCAGTACTTTGGCCACCTCATGAGAAGAGTTGACTCATTAGAAAAGACTCTGATGCTGGGAGGGATTAGGGGCAGGAGGAGAAGGGGACGACCGAGGATGAGATGGCTGGATGGCATCACTGACTCTATGGACGTGAGTCTGAGTGAACTCCGGGGGTTGGTGATGGACAGGGAGGCTTGGCGAGCTGCGATTCATGGGGTCGCAAAGAGTCAGACACGACTGAGCGACTGAACTGAACTGTGCCATCTTATCCCCACCCTCCTAGTCATTAAGGGTCCTGACTGAATCTCCTGTTAATTGAGTTTCTCTGGATAGAAAGTTGTACTATATTCCCAGCCTCAAAATCAAGAGTCCAAGAGCAGTGGTAGCAAAGGAGAACAGTAGTAAACAGAATGAGATTTATGAAAGCTCCAAAGACGGTTGAAGTCAGGCAAAAAAGTGAGTTCCCTCTCAAGTTTTCAGTTTAGTGGCAAAGAGTTAAAGTCTGGCAGAACGAAAACACCAAATTCTATAGGAAATAGCTCTTTCTGTCCAAGGCATTGTGGCTGGATATGTGGAGACGGGATGGAAACCATTTTTCTTTCCTTGAAAAGAAAAATACAGTCAACAAGAAATATGAGAAAAGACAGTATTGTTAGTGTATTGGAAGAGAGTGATGAGAGGTCCATGGGAGTCTGGAGACCAGTCGTAATGCCAGAGCTGAGGAAACATGAGCAAAAAGACAAGAACACCAGTGATGAGAATAAAAGAAACCCAGGTGGTGACTACAGAGATGTTTTCAGGGTCCCAAAGCTAGCCCTAAGGACTGTCGTGAGGCACCAGCACGCTTCTGAAGGCAGTCTCAGGCGAATGGTGGGGGAGGAACAGAGTCCTTCTCCCCTTGCTCCTCTCTGTAGCTCACACACCCCATGAAGCTCTCTCCTTCTCTAGTATTTCCTGGTCATCATCACTGTGGTCTCTCCTTCCAAAATATCCTTGTTTTCTAAATGAGCCTTCTCCATCCAACCCCAACTCCCCATATCTCATTCGTATATGCTAAGTCGCTTCGGTCATGTCTGACTCTTTGTCTCTTGCAACCTCATGGACTGTAGCCCACCAGGTTCCTCTGTCCATGGGGTTCTCCCAGCAAAAACACTGGAGCAGGTTGCCATTTCCTCCTCTAGGGGATTGTCTCCTGACCCAGGGATCAAACCAGAGGGTCATGTCTCTTATGTCTCCTGTGTTGGCAGACTGGTTCTTTACCACTAGCACCAGCTGGGAAGCCCTGTACCTCAACCCTTAACAAACCCTAGAGTGTGTGCAAAACATAACATATAAAAACACACACCACACACACACAGGACCCTCCTCTTTACCTGCCTTGAGCCTGGGTCTCACAAGCACCTACCCCACAGCAGTCCCTCACTCAGGATGCTGAGAGACTGGCTGTCAATGGCAAACACTTGGTAGAGAGGTGGCCTCATGATGCCTTCACTTGAACAAGCCTGAGAGGTGCAGGAGGCTTTGAATTAGAATAGGAGTCTTCGGCAGAGAAAAAGTTGTCAACAGAGAAGTAAGCAAAACAATAGAGGTAAAACAAAATAAAAAAAACATATGCAAAAGAAAGCATGCTTTGTATTTCCCTGGCTCTTCCTTACATGGGTCCCATGTGCTATGTTGGTTAATTCTGATTATCTGCTCTGCAAGGCAAATGCTACCATCTTCAGTATGTTGAGGATAAAACTGAAGAGAAGAGAGAGGAGAGAATCGTATAAGCTCTCTTTTATGGAAACTCTGAAGCTGGGTCTAAGCAGTGGAGATCCGACCTCCCCTGATTAATCTGTTCTCCTTCTGTGGAAAGAACCAGCTTTGGGGGAGCTCAGGCTGGTTAATGATGCACAGTCACATTGCACAGTGCTCTGCCACTGTTGAGAGAGGCGACTCCTCACCCTCCTCTTTCTGAAACCTTCACTGATCACAGAAGGGGTAGGTCCACACCAAGTGAGTAAAATGTGCCAGCTTGATCTGTTCAGAGTGGTGTCATTGATATCCCAGGTTTGAATAGGCATGAGGGTGTACCCTGAGGGGTCTGAGAAAAAAGCCTCACCCAGGCTTTTGGCCAAGGTGTCATTTTTGAAGGCTAACTTCTCAGGGTTTGCTGAGACCCTGAAGCATGGTAGAGAGAAAGGAAGAGAAAGGGAAAAGCAACATCCAGGAGGCATCAAAGGGAAGTCTACAGAGTGTTTCTCTCCAGCACACACACACACACACACACACACACACACACACACACACCCCACACAGTCCTGCGGCATCCCTCTGCTTGCACCCCAGACCAACAGAAGAAGAAGCAGGGTTGGAAGAGGAACGCCTCTCTTTCCTCCTGTCCCAGCAACGGGCAGGCATCCTAGTGACCTGGGCTGTATAATTCCCAAAGTCTTCTTCCAGCTCTTCCCTGGGCCCCTAGTTCAGGATTTCTTGGGAAGAAAAATCCAAGGATAAGGAGAACTGCCCACCTCCTTTGCAGAGTGTGTGTGTCTTAGATCGTCCTTTTCTTTTCCTGTGTTCTGAGTGACCCGACAACACTCTTTCATAGCAACTGCACTTTTATGTGGATTAAGAATTAAATGTTGAAAACACAGAAAAAGGAATCTTACTGCAGTTTCCAATATCTGGCCTGCCAAGAACCAGCAGCTTCAGGGAAGCTAAATCAATTACTTAAGAAGTTTCCATCTTTTCAGCTTTTCTCAAGAAAAGTTGGAGAGAGACTCCAACCTACCTTTCCAAAAAAAAAAAGTGCACACACGGCAGTGAACTGATAACGAAGGCATTTCCACCAATTACGCGTTGGATGGGAGGGCCTGACTAGGGATTTGCCAAGAACACCGAAGTTGACTCCAGAAAGCTTCCTGGGATTGCAGTAGAAATAGCCATTTTGATTAGTGAAATTTTCCAGGTTGGTTGGAGTTTGCACAGTTCTCCTGTCAGTAAACTCAATTTTCTGGACTTCAACACTTTGAAGCAACAAAAAAAAGACCTAAGGTTGTGGACTTTATTTTCTTCTTTCTAGAATCTTATTGAAAATGTGTACTGTGTCGTTTTTATTTACTTACTTTTTTTTTGGCTATGCCGGATGTCCATTGCAGCACAGGTTTCTCTAGTTGTGACACGTGGGCTTAGTTGCCCCGAGGCATATGGTATTTTAGTTCCCCAACCAGGGTTTGAACCCACTTCCCCTGCATTGGAAAGCAGATTCTTAACCACTGGGCCACCAGGGAAGTCCCTGTATAGTGTCATTTTTAAAAAGCTTTGCTCGACTCAATGCAATTCACCTAATGTTTGTTGAATGTCAAAGTGTTCCTGGTTTGTTGGCTGCCTGATGTGAAAATTCAGAAATTCAGTGCAGATTCAGGAGCTTGCAATTGAGAGGGGAAAACAGGCTGCAAATAGAGATCTGTGGATGTATGAAATTCATGCTTCAAGGAAAGTGTTATCTATGTGAGAAAAAATGAGTCTGCTTCTGAGGGTCAGGACTGACTGGAGAAGGATAAAGATGAAAGCCCATGGCTGGCAAGAGGAAGAAGGCAAGTCTTAGCAAAAAGACTTCCTTTGTGCTCCCAGTTTTACATACTTCACCTCAGTTCATCCATATATTTACTGGTGGGCTTCAGGTCTTACAGAACTAGTCTTTCTATATTACAAGTGAGGAAAATGAGGCAACAAGAGTCAAAGTTACTTGTCCAGTATGACAAAATGGTAAACCATGGTTTGGTCAGGCGTCCAAGTCACAGTCTGTGATTTAGATCAAAGTGTGCTCCAAATGGAGGCCGACGGGCTTTGGTCAGGGTTGAGAGTAATGACTGCCAAAGAATTGATGTTTTTGAACTGTGGTGTTGGAGAAGACTCTTGGGAGTCCCTTGGACTGCAAGGAGATCAAATCAGTCAATCCTAAAGAAAATCAGTCCTGAATATTCATTGGAAGGACTGATGCTGAAGCTGAAATTCCAATACTTTGGCCACCTGATATGAAGAGCTGACTCATTAGAAAAGATCCTGATGCTGGGAAAGATTGAAGGTGGGAGGATAAGGGGATGACAGAGGATGAGATGGTTGGATGGCATCACTGACTCGATGGACATGAGTGTGAGCAACCTCTGGGAGTTGGTGATGGACAGGGAGGCCTGGCGTGCTACAGTCCACGGGGTTGCAAAGAGTCGGACACGGCAGCAATTGAACGGAACTGAGAGTAATGAATTATGCTCTGAATGTGTCAAGCTCTAGGTACATGTGGGAGTAGATTAGCTGGAAATAAGGTCTGGGATTAGAAGAGAGGTAAGGATAAAAACTGGGGGCCTGGGAAAATTGGTGACAGTTGAGGTATGTGCAAGAGTAGGGAAATTGTCCAGGACAGGCATGTGGTGAGAAAAGCAACTGAAGATAGAACTCTAGGACAACAGGAAGTGTCAGAGGATGAACAGGGAAAGTGGGGGAGTGGCTGAAACAGTCAAAAGAGGGGCAAAGCCATGGACACCAAGACAAAGGAGAGTCTCAAGGAATGAGCAGGGCCAGTAAATGCCATAAATGCTGCTGAGAGCTTACACCAGAAAAGAGCAGCCATTCAACTTGGCAATTGCAAGTTTGTCAGCTACTTAATTTTTTAAATAAGTGTTTTAAATGTTTATTATTTATTTATTTATTTGACTGTGTCAGGTCTTAGTTGTGGCATGTGTGATATGGTTCTCTGACCAGGGATTGAACCTACATCCCCTGCATTGGGAGTGTGGAGTCTTAGGCACTGGACCGCCAGGGAAATCCCGAAGACTTTAGAGGCAGGACTTTCAGTAGATTACCAAGGGAGGGAAGATGACAGGTGAGGGCCTGGCAGGGAGGAAAGTGGGGACAAGAAAGCAGCACTCGTCCAGAAAGCCAACTGTGAAAGCAGGGAGAGAGTTACCGGCCCTTGAACTTTTAAGGGATCCAAGAAAGGACGGCTCTGCTTTATTTGCAAGTCTGTTTCAAGGGGGAGGATTTTTAAGAAAATTGGCATGCAGAAGGGAAGATATCAGTAAAGAAAAAGTTCTGGGATAAGGTAGAGGCAGAAGGTTTGAGAAGGAACAGAACCCCAAAGGGAACGCCATAGAAGTCAGTCTTGGATATGAGATGATGCAAGCAACTGCAAAGGGGCACTCGGGGGCCTGGGAGCAGCCCTACTTTTTGTTCTTCACTTCCTCTGTGAAGCAGGTATTGGGAGTCTGTAAAGAGCCTTATAGGATCCATGAGGCATGAAGCTACAGAAGAAGATGGAAAACCAGCAGAAGGGGACTTACAGGAGTGAAGAAATGTGGTAGGAGGCTGTCAGAGGTAGAAGGGACCTAGGAAGAATAACATCTGGTGTCCTGATAGCAGTGGGGAAGAGAGCGAATGCCAACACAGAGAAGCCAGTTCAGTATGGGATGTGCCGGTCAGTATGGGATGCTCCCAATGAAAATATCAAGTAATTAAGTACATTTTACATTATACCTAGTGTCCTCTGTGGATGAAGACAAGACTATACATGCTAAGAAAAGAAAACATTTAAGTAGATAATTTTTTCAAACATTTTCTATGTGCCCCAAACCATGCTAGTAGTTATATATGTATATATTTGTACTCAGTCGTGAGCACAGTCGTGTCTAACTCTGAGACCCTAAGGACTATAGCCCACCAGGCTTCTCTGTCCATGGGAATTCTCCAGGCAAGAATACTGGAGTCAGTTGCCATGCTCTACTCCAGGGTATCTTCCCAACCTAGGGATTGAACCCTCATCTCCTACATCTCCTACGTTGCAGGCAAATTTTTACCTGCTGAGCCCACAGGGAAACCCATCTATGTATATATGGGCGATTTTCATTTTCTCCATATGAATTGTTGTTGGTGTTGCCTCCAATTTACAAATGAGGAAACTGAGGATTAGTTAAGAGACTTGTCTAAGATCATCAGACTAGTTTGTTAGAACCAGATTTAGAATGCAGGTCTGTCTGTCTTATTACAGCACCTTCTTAAATACGTTCTTCCTGGTGTAGAGAGATTTCTGACATAAATTGTCCCCAAAGTTTTGATATTTACAAAAACTTTCTAGAAAGAGCCTTACTGTGTTACCCTTCTGATGAGATGGACAGGAGCTCTTCCTCCATCACTTGTCCATTCATCCACTCACTCATTCATTCACTCATTGCACAGACATGTATTTTTTGAGCCTGGCATCAGACAAGTCCGAAAAGATCCCCGTGTGAAGGAGACCTGACTCCTCCCTAAAGGATCTTTTAGCCCCAGAACAAACAGGCACTGACAAGACCTGTACTACTCTGTGCAAGGCAGTGCAAGGGAACACCATGCAGACACCCAGGGGCACCAAGGGCAAAGGTTTGCTCTTCCTGATGGTCATAAAAGATTCGAAGAGGAAGTAGTTGGATCTAGGAGGTGAATGGGAATTGTGTGGGCTCCCCATGGGGCTGGGGCCGAGAGCAGGGCAGGTGGGGCAGTCCCGGAGGCAAGGCTCAAGGCCATGAACAGTGCAGCGTGTGGAACTACAAAAAGCCCAGGTGGCTAGAGTGAGTTCTGGAGTATCAAGAGGTTGCCTCCTTCCTGATTCTTAATATACCAGGATGCACCTGTGCAATTATTTGAGGGATATATTTATCTATACCAACTATTTAAAAATCATCTAGCTTCCAATTTAAAAATCCACAAAATTGCTGTTTTGATCGGTGGTTATTTTTTCCTGAGACATGAAAATAAAAAATATCCATTGGTATATCTTACAAATCATCTGTCATATGCATAACAAAGTGTGAACCCCCTTTGAGAGCATACAAGTCAGAGTCCAGATTGGGGTGTCTTAAACTTTCAGAGCTCAGACAGCATTTGGAGAATAATGGGAACTGGGGAACTGCTCTAGGTAACCCTGTGGGCACCGGCTCACATCCTCACTTGTGGTATTTTATGTGTTATCTAAGAAAGAGGCAGGGGCTGGGGGCACTTCCCTGGCCTCTCTCAGTGGTTAAGACTGCCTTCCAATGCAGGGAGTGCTGGTTCAGTCCCTGATTGGGGAACTAAGATCCCACGTGCCTTACAGCCAAGAAACCAAAACATAAAACAGAAGCAATATTGTAACAAATTCAGTAGAGAATTTAAAAAATGGTCCACATTAAGAAAAAAAAAAAAGAAAGGAGGGGGCAGAGGTTCCTGGATGAGAGGACAGGGTGCCTTGCTGTAGGTGTAGTCAGGATGCAATGTGAATGATCTTGTTAAATCGTAAAAGAATAAAGGTGAAGCCACCTGCTATTCATCTTATTTGGATCCCAGGAGGCCATCTGGTTGTACTCAGAGGTATCATTTCAGAAATCTTGTCATCTTAGCTACAGGAAAACAGCAGCCCTAAAGGTCCAGGCCAAATGCAAAATCAGCCTTGGCCTGTGTCTATGGGGACTTCAGCCCTCTGCTGGCTGAAGCAAAGACTGAGTCAACCCAGCAGGCAGCTAGTGGCAAAAAAAAAAAAAAAAAAAAACACAAAAAACAAGTCACCAAGGTGCAAAGACAGGGCCACTGCCCCTAGGCAGAAGCCGAGAGGCAGGGACTTAGCTGGCCAGAGCTGAGAGGTTGGGAGGGGGCTGCTGCCACTATCAACCAGGAGCAGGGCCCTGCTATCCAGACTCTCAGCTCCACTGCTGAGCCTAGAGCCTCAGTAAGTGATGCCCTCAGCAGCCCCAGAGAGAGAGCCAGACAACAAGTGATATTTGTCTTCCACTGGCAGAACAAGTCCACTCACGGGCCACTCTGCCCCCCGGGGAAGAAGGACAGATGGAAGGAAGGAGGAAGAAAGAAAAGCAGCAACGAAGCATGGACGGACAGGCAGAAGAATGTGGCTGCTGCTTTAAATGTGGCACTCTCGAAGTTCCAAACATGGTAACCAAGAGCCCCTGCAACATGCAGAGTGAATGAAAAAGGTCAGCGACTCCAGGGGCCCAATTACCCTCCGCCTGGTGCACAGGAAGGCCCAATTAATCCTCATTAGCTCAAATTCGGTGGGGCTCTAAGCACTCCGGCTGGCCAGCTCCACCTCAGGTTGCGGTCCTGGGTCCAAACGCCCCACTGTGAACCTTGTTTTCTCACAAAGTTCACATTTGGCTTTAAAACTCTTGCTGGTTTGACCCAAAAAAAAAAAAAAAAAAGCCCATAGCCCAGAGGTAATGAACTTTTCTTTCTAAATCTGTCTCGTTTCTCTCTAAAATAAGAATTCTCTCGACTGCACAGATGTGACATGAATTGAGACATGCCACACTCCCCTCTCCCTTGCATACGTTTACATACTCAGTCTCCTGAGTACAAATAATCTAATTCTGAGTGAGAAGTTTGACCAAGTCAACATAGCTGAATTTAAATGCTTTAAGCAAAATGAATAGTTATCACTAAATTGCCTACACCTCCTGTGTTCTATTGGTTTAACACCTACAATAAGAAGTTGGCAGTCAGTAAGCCAAGCAAACAATTCAGTATTAACATCCTATCGCTGGAAGGGACAAGGAAAGCACTGACAGGTCCAGACCTCTGTGGAGATGGACTTGTCTTGTGACAACTTCATCCTTCTATTTGGTATCATTCCCTGTCCTCCTGCCAGTTTTCTATTGCCTTATCCCTTATCTCGAACCCCCACTTTCACCCCTACCCAACCTCAGCTTTATCTTCCTCAAATCTTGTTCTCAGGTGGGGAGCAGCTCACCCACACAGACCCATCTTAGGCCCATTATAAGTCATAATTTCCTCAGGTCTGATCCAGGACCATCTGCTGCTGACACACGCTATGCTTCTTTACAGTTCAGATACTGGGTTCCACCCACTGAATAGGAATTTCCACAAGGGGGAAATTGAAATAAGTGTTTTAAATATTCCCCAGGTTATTTCTGTAGCATATACACACAGACACACAGGGACACACAGACACACAGGGACACACTCACTAAGATATAGTATTTGGCCTCCCAGGGCTATAGGAGAAGTTTGTAAACCATTGAAGACGTGGATGTTCAAGGACAACACTCTCAGAGTTGATCTTAGCTGGGAGACATGTCTGGATAATATAAACATACCTGGATGATAGAGATCCTGCTGTGTACGTGAGCTTCTCGCGTCTGGTTTTCCACAAAAGACCAACAGAGGAGTGAAGAAGTTCAGGTGGCCATACGTCATCACACAAAGGCCAGAAAAGGCAGCTTGTGTGCTAAGAGTGGGAGGTGGAAGGGACACTGGCAAGGGAGATGTCACAGGAAGGGTAGGGGTGGGGGGAAGGTTTGTACTTGTTGATCTGATTTCCTACGATTGCTGAACATGTATTAATAAGATGTCCCCACAGTGGTGGGACTAATGGGGCCTGAAAGTTGAGCATTGAATGTCCAAACCTTTGGACCCTCCTACTTTCCTCTGCCCCTTGTGCAATAAGCCACGTAAAATAGGAGCTCAAATCTAGGGCTTCCTCCTTTCCCCACCTCCATTCAGATACATTCACTCCAGGAGCCTGGAGATGAAGGCCTGAGTCATTTAGAAATTAGGTTCTTCATGAAACAAATCAGTCTGCTGTGGCTTAACCAGATTCTTTTCGTTGTTCGATGATACAGCTGCAGGGGCACTGCCACATTTTCAAAGTCCAAGTCTCCTTGTCTTTCCAACCTACCTTCCTAAGACGGCAGCATCTTCTTTACGGTGATCACACCCTCACCTCCCCTGTTTTCCAGGCAAAAAGAGGAAAGCGGATGACTTAAGGAGGAAAGGTGACACTTGCATCAGGAAAACTGCACTTTCCCTGAATCCCTAGGAATTTCTCTTCTTACTGATGAGAACTGCCTGCAATGGCTATCTCGGTTGCAAGGGAATGTGATAAAGTTAGCTTTTCCTTTAAAAATCTGGAACGCTGTCTCCTTGAACAACATCAGGATGGTTTCATAAGCAAGAAGAGACCCCCGGATACTGGATAGGTAAGCAGCAGCGTGTGCCTTGGGCCTAGAGACATGGCTTATCTAGGGAAGATGATTCTCCTGGGATGTGTACTTACTTGTCCTCATGGCTGTGACCTGACTGGCAAGGGTATTAAACTCCTTTCCTCTTTACATAGTCTTCCAGCTTTTAACATGTGCCTCAGTCTTCTCTAGTCTGATCTTAGATTCACTGAGTTTGTTCTTTTGTTGAAAACCTACTTGGTGTCAGGCTGAAGGTCTCACCCTGTGGGCACGATGGACTGAAGCTGACTTCTGTTCTCATGGAGCTTACATTGCAACAGAGGGAGGGAGGCACAAGGTCAGGTGTGAACAACAGAGAGTGGCAGCCTGGCAAGTGAAGTAAGTGATGCAGTGAGTACACATTATATCTCAGGGCAACCAGCCCGTGGGAGTGAGGGAGCTGCTCAGAGAATAGTATAGAGGGTGAGGGAAACAAGAAGCTGGATTACTCTAGGTGGGCTAGCCAGCATCTTCTAGAGGATGTGGGGGATGGATATTGGCCTTCTGGGAACTTTTTAAGTTCAGAACATCTGAAATAGAGCCTGTAAAAACAAGGGCAGGCAATCAGGGGACAGGTAGTTAAGGATCAGATCATGATGACCTTGTCAGGGCAGCCCAGGGAGCTGATGAAGGGCTTGAAGCAGAAGTCACAGATGGTCACAGAAGGTCACACTGAAATCACTCTCAATTCTGATAGCCAGTCTGGGGAGGACTGCTATCATTGCCTTTAATCAGTCAGTTCAGATAACTCCATTCTAAATGGTTTTCCCCTTATTTAGTAAAGCAACTGGGTAGAGAACAGGCTACTTTATTTTTCAGTCTTTTATGGAAGGTCCCTGTAGACACAACGTCTAAAATTTGTGAATCAGACAGACTAGGTCACACTGCTAGTGTGCCCACTGGCCTGTGACATCCAAGGCCACATCACTGAGCCATTAAGACTTAGCATAAACTGTTGGCATAGAACCTACTGTTGCACTAAGCAGCCTCTCCTGCAAGACATCACTACAGCACTCTCCCACTCCTCCTTCCTGTCCCCTCACCCCCAACTCCCAAGCCCCTCCCTCAATCCAAAAGGCAACTAGCTACTTCAGGCCAGTGAAGACTTACCTTGGAATTAACCCAGCTTCTCTTTTCATCATAAATGCAGGGCCCAAACAGAAATGCTGGTGTGAGACTCAGAAGTTATATTGTGTAATTGATCCAGGGTGGAAATTGGGGTGGCATTGAAAACCCTCAGATACTGAATGAAAATTCAAGCAGAAGAGCATCTGGAAACCTATTTTCTGAATTTCTCAGCAGGAGAAAAAATGAAGGGAGAGAAAAACAAATATCGTGTATTAACACAAAACAAATATCGTATATTAACACTTATATGTGAAATCTGTACAAAATGGTACAGGTGAACCTATGTGCAAAAAGGAAACAGACACAGACGTAGAGACAAACGTATGGACACCACGGGGGGTAGGGATGGCAGAACGAACTGGGAGATTGGGATTGACATACATACGCTACTAACACTCCTTCTCAGGAGCGTCAATAAGTCCTCTGCAGAATCTGGAGGTAAGCTCTCCCCTCTGACTTGGGGCTCTTCTGACTAACATGTGACTGGAAATTCTCAAGGAGACATGATCCCATTGTCTGTGCAAACACGTAGCACTATCCTCCTAAGTATAACATTTTGAGTGAGGTGACTCATGCTCACGTCAGAGTCTTCAGATGACTGGATTTTCAGGTCATCACACAGCATGCAGGCAGGCTGGCTGGCTGAGGAGTCCTCACGAGGGCTCCCATGTCTCTGGGGACGCCGGGGGAGGAGAGGAGGAGGAAAAGCTGATGGAGCCAGGCTGCAAACAGTCAGAAAAGCAAACTCTTTGATCCATCATCTGAGAGCCATGCCAAAAAACGTGCTTTGTGATGTCACTGCATCCTCTAAATATAGCTCTTCTCTGGGGACATATTAAACAGAATACAGGCTAATCCTACAGAGGACTGAACATTCAGCACTTCCATAAGCCCACAGGACAGGCATGAGTGATAACCCAATTTTATAGGTGAGGAGACCTAGGCTTACAGGAGGTGAAGCGATATTCCTAAAACACCCACCTGGGCTCAGAAAGGTGAAGAACATGTCCAAGTTTCCCACCTGGGCTCAGAGAAGTGAAGGGACAGGTCTGAGGTGCCCCCCTGGACTCCCAGAAGTGAAGGGACAGTCTCCAGCATCAGCCAGAGCCTGCTGTATGTGCTTGTCTCCAGAGTTGGAGAACTGAGTGGACTAGATACATTGATTTTCAAATTAGTAACCCAGAGTGGCTAGGGATGACTAATTCTCCAAGGGGTCATTTAGTGTTCAGTGGAAACAGGAAATCCTAATGCTTTTCTTTTCCTGGAGGCCTGTCTCAGACCTCCTCTGCCACCTTCATTCCATGCTAGTTCCCGCCACACATCCAGATTCTCAGCCTCAGAAGAACTAAAGCATATCTCCTTTCTCTTGGCTTCTAGATCCACTGCTGTAACATGGGCACCCCCACAATGAATCTAAGGACAGGAGATAGAGTTCGGGCACTGGAGGCCCCACCTGATCACCTTGCAGCCTGTGCTTGTAACCATCCACCAAAGGCTTCCTGAGTGTGGGATTCTACCCTAAGCATTTTTCATATAGGATCCTGTCTAATCCCAAAAGCCTTAAGATGAAGAGCCCAACATTACTCCCATTTTGCAGGTGTGCAAAGTGAGGCTTACAGAGGTGAATTGCCTTGCATGGGGCAGAAGTTGTGGCAGCGTTGAGATGACAGCTGCTCTGTTCCAGACTCTTGAGCCCTGACTGATATTATGCTCTCTATCTACTCAGCATAAGCAGACCAAGGAGGAATTTCAGTCTTTCATATCACAGACTCTCTGTCATCTTCAAGCGCGCATGCTAAGTCACTTCAGTCATGTCCGACTCTTTGTTACCCTATGGACTATAGCCCACCAGGCTCCTCTGTCCATGGGGGTACTCCAGGCCAGGATACTGGAGTGGGTTGCCATGCCCTCCTCCAAGGGATCTTCCCAACCCAGGGACCGAACTCAGGTCTCCCAAATTGCAGGTGCATTGTTTACCAAATGAGCTCCCAGGGAAGCCCCTATGGTCTTCACGTGACATTAAAAAAAATCAAATATGTCCCTGTTATGTCTATTTTCTTCTACTGTTTTCCCAGTGGGAGCTTGAGTCTTCGCCACTGGAGACAACTGGTTTATATTCCCCAGGAGCCTAGTGACATGTCATGAGCGAGTGTGCTGTTGCCTCCTAACCACAGAGCACAGTATGTACAAAATGCAGGGACAAACTTCCTGTGTATTTGTCCCCTCCATTCCAGGCATGCTTCTTATACCACAGAATGTTATGCATATCCAGGAATTAATGAGTCTACAGAAGGGAATTCCCCCTCCCCCAGTATAATATAAGCTTCAAACCTAGTCAGCCACAAGGCACGGTTAACATTTTTCTGCTCACAAACATGACGGAGCCACCAGGAACAGGAGCAACCGCAGCACGGGGCCCATCCTCAGCCCTGCCTTGGGAGAGGTCTTCCTTCCAGAACTGGTTCCTCCACTCATGGAGCTCAGAGCTATCCCTTCCTCCTTTCCCTGGGATTCTTGCCTTAAAACTCCCTGAAAATTCTATGAAACTTAGGTAACACCTCAGTATGAGGTCTGGAGATTTTAGGACCCAGCCTTTAATGTCCTAGGTGGAGGGCCTGAACCTCTTTTTCCAGAACTGCCATTCCAAAAGTAGATGTCTCCATTAATTATCTCTGTCTGGGTTTTAGAAATACTATTGATCTGATAATCAGTATCTGTGAAAGCCAGCATTAGGCAGGTGACTTTGACATGGATATGTAAGACTCTCTGCTGTGTACAATCGGACTGTGTCTACCTAAATACACCCTAAATGATCACTTCTGAAATAACATACATTCATTTCTTATTCCACTTTTCCTTTATATTCTTGTCATTAGTTTCACTGACAATAAATAGAATTTGTATGTCAAAATCAAGTTGAATGTGACCTTTGGCATCAGACACTAAAGTTTCCCAGAGTTCCTTGGCTGAAGGGCAACCCCACTTTGGACATTCTTTAGTGCTGCAGAGATGGATCCATAAGACCAAAGCTGTAAACCCGAGGCAGCCAGGGCAGATGCCTGCAGAGGCCTGGCGAGTAATATAAATGGGAGACGCCATGTGCACGTTGGGAGCAGTGCTGACCAGGAGAGATACGAAGGTCTTTCAACAAGGGCTGATGCCACTGTCGGTGCCACAAGCAGGACCAGCTACATGGTATGGAGGGCCCAGGGGCTGATGAAAAGGCAAGGCCTCTGTCAAGAAAGCACCAATGGAGCACAGAACCAAGCACAGGGCCCTTCTGAGTGTGCAACAGTGTACGGCCATGTGGCTCCGGGGCCCATGAAACCAGCCCCGGGCAGGAGAGGATGTCAGGCCAAGTTGACAACAGCAGCTTAGAGACCGGAGCGTGCTCACTTCTTGAGGCCTTTGAACGAGAGCAAGGCCCAGCAGGTGTGTTGTGGGAGGTGGCTTGTCCTGCTGAGGGGTCAAGGTTCAAGGACCTCACTTTCTGCTTCCTTTCCTGGCGTCCACCCGTCCACCATCTCCACCTGCTTCCAGACTTACAGATTCAAACCTGTTCAGAGCTCCTGAGCTCAGCTGCACCTGAGTCCTTGATAACCTGGCCCAGAGCTTTTCCAAAAGCTGCAAGCACATAGATCGACTCATGGTAGACACCTAACACATCTTCCTTTCTCACCCTTGCATTCTTTTTCTTTTAGTAGAAATTTATTTATTTTAATTGGAGGCTAATTACTTTATAAGAAACAGAATGGATGTCTTCCATCCAACTATATTATTAAATTTTGTCACCTTCTTTTATAACTAATTTTATTTAATTTTTTCTTTATAATTTGTTACTTATTTTTCATTTTCAACTTTTTGTACCCTGATTCTATTTTAAACATGCAAAGTAATTAATTACATTTCAAGTAGATTGTACAGACATCCAAGTATACCTAAGATTTAATGAATGTTAGCATTTAATTTTGGCTTCCCCACTGGCTCAGCAGTGAAGAATCTACCTGCATTGAGGAGCCGCAGGAGACATGATTTTGATTCCTGGGTGCAGAAGATCCCCTGGAGCAGGGCATGGCAACCCATTCCAGTATTCTTACCTGGAGAATCTCATGGACAGAGGAGCCTGATGGGTTACTGTCCATAGGGTTGAAAAGAGTCAGACACGACTGAAGAAATTTAGCAAGCACACATGCAGTATTTAACATATTCCTTTCAGGTCCTTTTTTCATTTACAGAAAGAAATCTGGCAGATATGTTTGAAATGCTGCATATACTTCTTTCTCTTTCACGCAGAATTCACCACTTAAAGTTTTTATAACCTCCCCATCCATTATTTTATGTTGTGACACTTAAGTAAATATGTAGTATTATTTGTTTTTTCTTTTAAATTTACCAAAATTATATAATACACTTGCAACTTGTTTTTTTATTCCCTCAACATAGATCTATGTTGATATCGTTGATCAAGGAATATTCACTTTAACTGCTGTTTAGTAAGCTACTTCTTCCCTGGTGGCTCAGACGGTAAAGCATCTGTCTACAATGCGGGAGACCCAGGTTTGATCCCTGGGTCGGGAAGATCCCTTGGAGAAGGAAATGGCAATCCACTCCAGTACTCTTGCCTGGAAAATCCCATGGACAGAGGAGCCTAGTAGGCTACAGCCCATGGGGTCGCAAAGAGTCGGACATGACTGAGTGACTTCACTTCATATATAATTTAGTTAGGAGCTTCCCCAGTGGTTCTGCCTGCAATGCAGGAGACGCAGGAGATACAGGTTTGATCTCTGGGTCAGGAAGATCCCCTGGAGGCAAAGGCAACCCACTCCAGTATTCTTGCCAGGAAAATCCCATGGACAGAAGAGCCCGGCCAGCTACAGTCCATGGGGTTACAAGAATCAGACAAGACTGAG
Source organism: Redunca redunca (assembly GCA_006410935.1). Classification (NCBI taxonomy): domain Eukaryota; kingdom Metazoa; phylum Chordata; class Mammalia; order Artiodactyla; family Bovidae; genus Redunca; species Redunca redunca. Next base: position 1,861,196 of record SJYQ01001162.1, read on the forward strand.
CAACTAAGCCGGCAGGCACACAAGCCCCTATAAGAAGGATAATTTGTTCATGCCTCATGTATGAGTCTTTCTGTTTCTGATCTTTTGTTGTTGTAAACAGGGTGAAGTGAAGGTCTTGCTCTCTGGGTCCTGTGGAAGCAAGTACATTTCTCAAGGGTCTGTACCTGGTTATAGCGTCTGAGCATGTGCAAGTTGGGATCAGCTTGGTGATATCCAGCCCGGGGCTGTTCCAATTTACACCCCACAGTAGATCTGAGAGTCCCCAAACCCCACATCCTCATCTGTGCTTATGATGATGAGACTATTTTTGCCCAACTGGTGGGTGTGAAGAGACCTTTCATTGCTGACTGAATCTCCATTTCCCTGTCACTGTTGGTACCAATGTGTATTTCCATATGTTTATTGGTCACTAGGGTTTTCTCTTCTGGTCACCACTTATTTATATCCTTTGTCATTTTTTTAAAAAGTACATTGATTTTTTTTCTTTTATTACTGTGAGGAAGTTCTTTATATATTCTGAATATGGAATCTTTTTTGGTTGCAAGTATAAGCAAATATCTTTTCCTGGTCTGTGATTTGCTTCTTCACTTTGAATTGCCTTGTGTTATACAAAAGATTTTAATTTTAATGTCACTAAATTTATCGTTCTTTGTTTTTACCATTTGTGGTTTATGTGTCTTGTTTAAGGAATTCTTTTCTAATTCAAATTTATAAAGATAAAGAATATTTATAAAGAATATAATGTATTCCTTTTTAAAACTTCACTTTATAATTTTATGTGGATTATTAAGTCTTTATCTATAAACATGTATTTTTTCAAAACTTGTGGTAAAGTACACACAATAAAAATTTAACATCTCTCCAATACATTCTTTGAAATATTAAAGAATTTTGCTCTCCATATTTATATCTTTAAAAATCCTTCCAGAATGTAATTTTCTGTATTGCAGAAATAGATAATATTTCTACTAGGTAAGATGTAATATTTCCAAGGTTGTATTTTTAACATTTATTTTTCAAAATGGAGTTATCTCAGGATTATCTATTGAACAGCACATTCTGTCTTCACTTACTGGTAAGGCTACTTCGTACATCAAGTGCACACATCTGTGTGTTGTCTTTCAGTGGGCAACTTGTGTTTCTTCACTAATACCTTGTTGTTTTAACTGTCATAACTTGATCATAATTATTGATAGCAAATAAGGTAAGTTCATTTTGTATTGTTAGGATGCTTTGGGCTGCACTGACACTGGCCAAAGAAATGGAGATTTATAAAATACCGTATAATAATGGGGCTTCCCTGATAGCTCAGTTAATAAAGAATCTGCCTGCAATGCAGGAGACCCCAGTTTGATTCCAGAGTCAGGAAGATCCGCTGGAGAAGGGATAGGCTACCCACCAGTATTCTTGGGCTTCCCTTGTGGCTCAGCTGGTAAAGAATCTGCCCGCAATGGGGGAAACCTGGATTCAATCCCTGGGTTGGGAAGATCCGCTGGAGAAGGGAACGGCTACCCAGTCCAGTATTCTGGCCTGGAGAATTCCATGGACTGTATAGTCCATGGGGTCACAAAGAGTCAGACACGACGGAGCAAGTTTCATTTGAGGAGGTTTCTCAGGTGACTCAGTGGTAAAAAATCCGCCTGCCAACCAGGAAACATGGGTTTGATCCCCGAGTCAGGAAGATCCCCTGGAGAAGGAAATGGCAACCCACTCCAGTATTCTTGCCTGGGAAATCCCATGGACAGAGGAGCCTAGTGGACTAGAGTCCATGGGATCACAAAGAGTCAGAAACAACTTAGTGACTAAACAACAAGAGCAACAAATATAATTAACGAGCCTGAAGGCTAGAGCTACTTCCAGCCATGACTTTCTCATGAAGTCCTGTTCAAAGACAGAATAGGGGGTGGAGGCTTAAAAGGCATCCTTGGATTTTCATTAGAAAAAAAAAAAAAAAGTATCCTTTCCCAGGAGCCCTAATAAGGATTGCTTTTTACATGCCATTGCTCAGCTCTAGGTGAAGTTGGGAGTCATCCACCATTGCCTGGCAAAGGGAAACAGGACTGCAGGAACTGGCACATTACTGTGGGCTTGTCCATCTCTCCTTGTAATTCTGTTGCCCTTTTTGACTCCATATATCTTGAGATTATGGCATTAGATGTTTAAAGATTCAGGATGGTTATCCTCCTGGCAGATTTTTCCTTTTTTTCTGATACAGCGATATATTTTATATTTTCTCTTTATTTTTCCCTTAATAATTCATTGTTGTCTTAAAGAATATTTTGCCTAACATTAATATTAATATGCTGGTTTCTTTTGATTAATGTTTTCCTATATCTCTTTTCTCATCTCTCTACTTTCAGCTCTTCTACTTTACATTTCATATATTTCTCTCATATATATCAGAGAGGATGGGCTATGTCACACTGTGATAATAAATAGTTCTAACATTTCAATAGCTTAAAACAAGGAAGATTTCTCTCTCTCTTTCAAGTTGCCAAGTCTCTCAAGGCAGCATGGGGAGCTCTGTTCCAGTTTGTCCTTACCCTGTGGTTTAGAGCAATCACTCTCTGCAGCAGAAGGGGGAATGTTGATAGATCTTGCCCTGAATGTGAAGGTTTCCAACCCTGTGTGGCACACATTACTCCAGCTTATGAGTTACCAGTCATAACCAACTGCTACCTCTCATTCCTAGGGGGCAGGCAGGTGAAATCCACTTTAGATTTATATTATATCTGAAATTCTGGAATCAATCTCTCTATATTTACATATGTATGTACATAATGTATATGTTTCTATTGGGTTGGCCAAAAACTTCATTTGGGTTTTTCCATAAGATGTTATGAAAAAATTAGAATGAATTTTATGGCCAACCTAATGTAAATCAATAAAAAATAAATATAAAAAATAAATATTTAGTGAACAACATTAATAAGTATCATAACTAGTATTAGAATTGTTAAAATAAAATTCAATGTGAGAGGCTGTATGCATTGATAAGTTTATGTATATTGATACTACGAATGCTAGTATATGGGCTAATTTGTGTTTTCTATTTATTTCCCTTGCCTTTATTTTTGCTTGTACATTTCCTTTCCTCTCATCTATTGGAATAAAAAAACTGCATATTCTATTTCATTTTCACAAATTTATCTTTAAAATTTTAGTAAGTATATTTAATACAGCAAATTCATATTTTAACTTTTGTCCCAAACATTATAAGGAACTCAAAATACAGTAGTTGTATGGAGCATCTCCCATCTTCTATGGTGTTATTTTCTAGCATTTTAGTTCTATCTGGCTTTTAAATCTCTCTCAAAATATTTTTAAAAATATTTTTAATAGTCAATACTCTTCAATTTTCCTCTTGTATTAACAATCATTGCTCACCCCAGCTTTTTGTATCTACTCCTCCCTCTAAGCTTAACTTTCTTCTAATTTGACCACACACTTAGGTAGTTACCTCATCAAACACGTTAAAGAAATAACTCCCACTCATTGTTTGTCTGAAAATGTCATTTTTGTTTATTAGGGTATAGTTGCTTTACAACACTGTTTTAGTTTCAAAGAAACCATAAACAAGACAAAAGACAACCCTCAGAATGGGAGAAAATATTTGGGAATGAAGCAACTGCCAAGGGATTAACCCCCAAAATATGCTAATAGCTCATGTAGTACTATATATATATATATATATATATATATATAAAGTAAAACCCAATCAATAAAAGGAAAAATGGGTGGAAGACCTAAACAGTCATTTCTCCAAGGAAGACATACAGATAGCCAAGAGGTACATTAAAAGATGCTCAACATCACTAGCTATTAGAGAAATAAAAATATCTTTGCTTTGCCTTTTCACTTGAACAGAAGTTTAGCTACTTGTAGAATCCCACCCTGACAGCTGTTTGCAACAAAAAGTGATCCAGCACTTTGAAGATATTATCCCATGGTCTTCGGATCTTTATTTTTGGTAAGAAGAAGTTCATTTTCAGTCGAATTATCATTCTTTTATTTAAAATATCTTTTTTTATTTCCTAGCTAATATTAATAATACCTTGATGCTTTTGAACTGTGTGGTTGGAGAAGACTCTTGAGAGTTCCTTGGACTGCAAGGAGATCCAACCAATCCGTTCTGAAGGAGATCAGCCCTGGGATTTCTTTGGAAGGAATGATGCTGAAGCTGAAACTCCAGTACTTTGGCCACCTCATGCAAAGAGTTGACTCATTGGAAAAGACTCGGATGCTGGGAGGGATTGGGGGCAGGAGGAGAAGGGGACGACAGAGGATGAGATGGCTGGATGGCATCACTGACTCGATGGACGTGAGTCTGAGTGAACTCTGGAAGTTGGTGATGGACAGGGAGGCCTGGCGTGCTGCGATTCATGGGGTTGCAAAGAGTTGGACACGACTGAGCGGCTGAACTGAACTGCACTCCACTGTCATGTCTCTAAGTGAGGATTCAGTTTTAATCTATGGGCTTCCCTGTTAGCTCAGATGGTAAAGAACCTGCCTGCAATGAGGGAGACCTGGGTTCAATCCCTGGGTAGGCAAGATCCCCTGGGGAAGGGAATTGCAACCCATGCCACTATTCTTGCCTGGAGAATCCCATGCACAGAGGAGCCCAGCGGGCTACCCTGTCCATGGAGTCTTACCATGTCCATGGGGTCTCAAAGAGTTGAACACGACTAAGTGACTAATATATACGTAGGATCACTGAGATTCCTACCTCTGAGAACTGACATGCATAACCAATTCTGGAAAATTCTCTGCCATTATCCTTTTAATATTGCCTCTTTTCACTCTACTTTTCCTTTCTGAAATTTTGCTTTGATGCATTTTAGACTGCCTAAATCTATCGTGCTTCTTGATTAAATTCTCTTTTACCTTTCAGGTAATTCCAGGTGCTACACTGCAGGTAATTTCCCAGATGTTATATTTTTGTTTATTGATTCTGCCTTCTACCATGCTTCAGTTCACTTCAGTTCAGTCACTCAGTCGTGTCCAACTCTTTGCAACCCCATGAATTGCAGCACACCAGGCCTCCCTGTCCATCACCAATTCCTGGAGTTTACTCAAACTCACATCCATCAATTCAGTGATGCCATCCAGCCATCTCATCCTCTGTCGTCCCCTTCTCCTCCTACCCCCAATCCCTCCCAGCATCAGAGTCTTTTCCAATGAGTCAACTCTTCACATGAGTTGCTTAGTGTGATCTTTATCCTTTGAATTTTTAATTACAATTCTTTAATTTGTAAAAAGAAACTAAGTTTAGTTATTTGGTTTAATTAGATTATTCTATTACACAGCATCACGTCTTCCATCATGTTTTACATTTATTTTAAATAAAATACCTAATAATCATGGATAATCTTGCTTTCTAGCGTCTTTCAGATTGCTCTGTCACTTCTAGTTCTTGGAGGGAGTGGAGACATTGAGGTACATTATTAACTGTGCCTGTTGACTTCCCTGTGGTGAATAATTATTTATCATATGTGCAATGCTTTTCTTGCAAGTACATCTTAACATTTTTCAGGTTGGCTTTTTTTTTTTTTGCCAAATGGTGTTTTCTCACATAGAAGGTTACTCATTGTTCAATTCCAGCTATATGTAAAGCAAAACTATCACAGACTCATCATCAACTACAAACAAATGATCATGTTGGATAAAGTATAACAACAGCACAGTTTTAAAATCCTCTCTGAAAGGAAAGAATAAGGGGTCTCTCTTCTCTCTTTTATTCTCTGTAAGTCCCTTTAGCTCTGAATCCTTAATGGTTTTGATTTTCCAAAATACCCAAGCATTTCACCTGTGTGAGAGCGGTGTTCGTGTTAATTTCTGAGCTGAGATTCTGCACTAGCTAGAAGTGTTAATTTGACTGTCACTGCCCATGTGGTAGGCTGGAGACTTATTGGTTTCTTTTTCTGCTCTTCCCTGAGCCCTGGGCAGAGCAAGTGTAATGCTGCTTTTCAAGTTGGTCCTGGTGGCTTATCTATGAAGGTCTTTCACAGAGTGAGTAACCTTCTAGGGCTCAATGCTAGTCTCAATTCAAGCACCATGCCTCATGGGGTCAAAGTCCACATTTCCTCTCTACATGTGAGCATCAGTACTTCTCCCCAAGAATTGTAGGAAACCTTTCTAAATCTAATTACCACCCTCAGATCAGGCTGCCTCTATGGTGACTCTAGGACTTCTCTTTTCAGTTTGGCAGCTAAGGATTCCATTTATTTATTTATTCCCTTTGGTAGGTTTTAGAAACTGCTGTGTTGTTATAAATAGTAATAGTGTTAGTTGCTCAGTTGTGTCTGACTCTGCAACCCCATGGACTGTAGCCCACCAGGCTCCTCTATCCATGGAATTCTCCAAGCAAGAATACTGGCTGGAGTGGGTGGCCATTCCCTTCTCCAGGGGATCTTCCTGACCCAGGGATCCAACCTGCTGTCTCCTGTGTTGCAGGCAGATTCTTTATCTTCTGAGCCATCAGGATTATCTGGAATTCTTACGTTGCAGCAAAAGGTGCAATAGTTAAGTGCTCCACTTTACTAGAACCACCTGGTGTTCTATTTTCTATGTAAGAAATCACCATTCAGGAAAAAAAAAAAAATCATCCTATTGTTACATTTATAGAAGTTTATTAAAACATTAGATTTTTGTAATGAGTAAAACCTGGAAATACATATGTGAGTGTGTCAGATGGCATTCTCACCTCTAGGTAAGAGAAGTGTTCTCCAGCACATCAATCACTATTTACTTTTTTGTGTGTCTTAGTCCATGGCCACATTGTTTTAAATCTGTGTTTCGATAACGAAACTCTTCAAAATTAACATATGGAACCACACTTTTGCTAAACTATTTACTTCTCATTTCTTGTTTCCAGGTTTAGTTTAATATTATCCTTCACTTCAGCTACCATACTTTGTAGAAAACGCGTTCTCTTGCAGAGCCAAAGAAATGTAAAACAAAAATGACACACACACATGTCCCAAAAGTATCCATCTGTTCATTCACCCTTCTGGAATTTAGGAATTTTTTCATATACTAGTATGGAGACTTTTCCCCTTTAAGACTCATATCTTTGATATCTTGTGGGACCTGGTAAATCCATAACATAGCCTGAGATAAGTTCCAGGGAGTAAGATAACATTTGCTATTTACAATTCATTCAATCCCCTTGACAATTGAGTGTTATTTTCCCTCTAAGAGAAACGTAAAATGAATGAGAATGAAAATTAAGTGCTGGGAGTTGGCAAAATAGGACCTTTATGTTGGTGAATATTGAACACAGGGAGAATGACAAGTGACAGCCAGCTAGGAATTACATTTCATGGGAAGGTACTTTATAGCCAAATATAGACAGAGGGGATTGCTGCTCATTGAAATCCTATTTTCAAATATTTCTTAAGATGGTTAAGAGATATGTTTGTTTTCCTATAGCCAAAGGCCTCCAAACCCCATAGCACTTGTATTCCCTGCACAGTTCAAGACCAGAACATTTCCCAACAATACCCCCTCAGCCAGAAGCTATATTTACTGAATCAACCCTAATTACAGCATTAGCTGAGGCTGTGAGGTCACATCTTTCTCAGAAGAAAAATATGACAGAATAGCATTGAAAGGTGTATATTACCATATGTAAAATAGATGACCAGTGCAAGTTTGATGCACGAAGTAGGGCATCCAAAGCCAGGGCTCTGGGACAAGGGAGGTGGGTTCAGGATGGGGGGACACATATATTCCTGTGGCCAATTCATGTTGATGTATGGCAAAAACCAACACAATATTGTAAAGTAATTATCCTCCAATCAAAATACATAAATTCATCTTTAAAAAATTTAAAGAAAGAAATATATGAGGCTAAAAATTTTGATCTGCTGAATTTGTTTCCCCACCCTAAGTATAGGTGATTTATCCAAGACGTACAAATAATGGTGCATTTTTGGTTCTCTATTGTAATCCTAAGAACTACAAAAACAACATCAAGGCAGCTTCTAATATATGAACAGGTTGTATTTCTAAAATGCGTTCATAAATATAGAAGCGAGAATGAAGGAAAACGCCAGCTCAAAAACTAGGCAACAATTTAGTCCTTTGACAGTCACGTGATAAATCAGCCCACAAGGGATCAGAGTCAGCAGAGCGAAGTCACCTTAAGATGGCAGAACTTGGAACTTCCCTGGCGGCCCAGTAGCTAAGACTCCGTGCTCCCAGTGCTGAGGGCCTAAGTTCAACCCCTGGTCAAGGAAGTAGATCCCATGTGCCACAACTAACAGACCCTGCATGCTGCAACTAACTAATAAACCAAACCTTTTCAAAGATGGCAACACTTGAAGGTTCTAATGTTCTATGACACGTGTACGCATGAGTGAAATGTAAATTGTTGTGATTCGGCAATTTATTGATTGTTTTCATCATAATCTAAGCCTTGATCCAGCAACCTTACAAGTTGTTCTAAATAGATTCTTAATGTACACAAAGGGATCATATCAGTGTTGCTTATAGAGAAAAGTAAGAAATAACCAATGTTTTGAGGTTTGTTTGTTTTTTTTTTGGCCATGCAGTGAGGCATGTAGGATCTTAGTTCCTTGACCAGGGACTGAACCCACAACCCCTGCACTGGAAGCACAGAGTCTTATCCACTGAATAACCAGGGAAGTTCTCCAAAATAACCAAAATTCTTCAGTTACTGAAATGTTAATACTTGCTAACAATTATTTGTAATTGTTAATAATTTCAAAATCATGTTATGATATAGTTCACACAATCCAGGGAAATTCATCAGTTAGCATCTTTGTTTCTCACCACTTCTTCCAACTTTATTAGGCAGGGTGAATTCTCCAGATGGAAACTTAGGGAGCCCCATGTTTTGCTTTGCTTTAACCATTTTAGCAGGCTTCCCAGGTGGCACTAACGGTAAAGAATGCACTTGCAAACGCAGGAAGCATATAAGAGATGTGGGTTCAATCCCTGGGTTGAGAAAATCCCCCGGAGGAGGGTGTGGTAACCCTCTCCAGTATTCTTGCCTAGAGAATCTCACGAACAGAGGAGCCTGGCAGGCTACAGTCCATAGGGTTGCGAAGAGTCAGACATGACTGAAGCGACTTAGCACACATGCACACATTCATTTTAGCACTTAATTCTCAAATCTTAGAACCTGGTTTTACGATAAAACTTCGCTAACTCAGACCCTTCGCAGGCACAATGTCTGGAAGGGTTACTGATTCCTCTTCATTCTCTACTCTGTTCCCACACTGTTCCCCCTTTGTCCTGCCTTGTGAACTGTAGTTTCTGACCTGATCAGGCTTCTTGGGGGTGAGGCTGAAGGGAGGGGGGCAGGAAAAGTTTTGACTGGTTCTGTAATGAGAGGAGCCTTGATCCTGAAGTTTGTTTGGAGGCTGAAGCTCTCTTTCTCTGGTTAGCCCTCTGCTGACCTCTCCCAAGCCCCTACTCCACTGGACTCATTTGACTGCATCTCCCAAGACTTTGTCATGTGTTCCTGCCAACCAGTCACCCTCCTCACAGCAGCCCATCAGACAGGGACTCTGTAAGTCCCCGGCCCCCCAGGAAATCCTTTCAGGCTGCATTTAAGACGGTCTGACCAGCTCTCCCTAACTGTGAGGCCACCTCTGGTTCATAAGAAATATGTACTTTCCTCTGCTCTGAGGGCAGGCAGTCTCAGCCTAGTGCATCTAGCCCAGCTCCACTTTGAAGTTTTATAAGCACAAATCACATATCAGCCTATTGTATTTCCCTGATGGAGGAGAACACATTTCAAATCAATTCTGAGTGGTCTTTGAAGCTTTGCTCTTTTAACCAAGCACTTGATGTGGGATGGGAAGCATCCAGTCCCCATACTGAGATGAGAATTCTCACAGCTCACTAACTTTACTGCTCTACTCAGTAAAGTCTTTCTTTCTTTTTATAATCTTTACTTATTTCTTTGGCTGCATCAGTCTTGGTTGTGGCACATGTGATCTTCATTGCAGCATGCAGGATCTTTCATTGTGGCACATGGGCTGAGGCATGTGGACTCAGGATTCTAGCTGTGACTCACAGGCTTAGTTGCCCTGCAGTGCGTGGCCTCTTAGTTCCCTGACCAGGGATCAAATCCTGGTTCCCTGCACTGGACGGTGGATTCTTAACCACTGGACCCCCACGGAAGTCCCAGTGAAGTTTTTCTAAAGTTTTTCTCAGTCTTAATTCTTGTCTTTTTATGAAGTGATGGAGGGGCCTAAGAACTATGAAACTCAGTTAGCATTTCCTTTGAAATCCCCACCATGTGGAATGTTTTGGTTTCCTTTCCCTGACTTTGCCATGCACTGCATCTCTGTATCTCAGTGGAAATTTCACACCACACCTGGGGATGTGAACAGTCCTTATCCAATAACTCCAGCCCTCTTGATAATGTCAGTATAGAAGTTTTGGAGAAGACTTTGTGTATAGAAAAGGAATTCCCAAGGTTAAGTTTGTGAGCAAGGGCTTTAGACAACTGAATGCTTTGTTGGGGATGGGGAGGTAGGGAGTGAAGAATATGATTTCTGCTTGTGAGAGGGAGAAAGCAAACACAGACTGGAAATAGGGGAGAAAGTGCATGGCTGACTAACATAGCTTAAAGACCAAGATCTCTAAGGAAAAATATGTCTAATATTCAAGTGTAATGGCCTTCACATCCTGAACTTGAAGTCGGCTATGCCTCAAAAACTCCTTGTTTGGATGATTTGTTGTTACTATCCAATCAAGGAAAGAGCCTTATTTCCACATTTGGGTCTATGGCCAAAGCAAAATAAAGGAACAGCTGTAAGCTGAAGAGTAGAGAATGGAATTCAGAAGAAGCAGGAAGTTAGAGTCACAGGTGATCATTAGAATGTGAGATCCTGGGAAGTTGCCAAAATCCCAAGAAAAGCAATGAAATGAAGGACCAAGGCATCTTATCTAGATAATAAAGAGCAGAGAGACCCAGTTGACATCTGGCTTATGCATGCAAGTATACATATTAAAATGTCTGGAAGATGTTAACCGTGGTTACTGCAGAATGGTGGGATTATACAAGATCATTATTTTCTTCTTCATTTCCCCCCACTAATATATGTTTTTTAGATTCTTCTACCATGTTTTTGTAATTAGAAAAAAAGCAAATTGGAGTTTAAAAGGCAAAGCAAAGAAAAGAAAAAATATGAATCAGAACCAGGTGAGTCAAGGCGACAGGAATCCATGGGCTCTACATTGGCAAGTCCATCCTCAATGTAACGACCTGTAGGCCATTACACTTTTAAATGGAAAACAGTATATTTCTATTTTGTTTGATATGTGCATTGCTCTCTGAGATTAGGTAACAGGCATCCACCCTGATCAAATAATAAAAAATGAAAACAATAATTTTCAAAAATGTATTTCCCCTAAGAGCCAAGAAAGCTAAGGAACAAACATCAAACTGTAGTGACTTCAATAAGGAAAATGTTCCCTTATGGGGTCACTGGATAGCAAAACACCACCTTTCCTAAGACATACCTTGGTGGGTGTTGGGAAGGTGGGAATATTTTGGCCCCTAAGAACAACACTAGGCATCATGATGGGGCTTATCCTCAGGTTCCATCCTATAACTGTTCTCTGATTTTCATAGAATCTTCCTCAAATGTCTAGCATTTCCTCAGTGGTACAGGGGCAGTGGGGGAGGGTGATTGCTTAGAAGGCAGGTCTTTCAATGATCATGGCAGCTGGTAGCCAAGGCTGTAGGTGCTAATGGATGGAGTTGTTTGCAAAGCTACTGTCACTTGTCAACGAGAGTGATTGCCAAGTAACCACACTTGGAGAGAAGAGGTACATCTTGCCCAGTGTGAGGAAAGGCCATACCCTCCACCTCTACCAGAAATATAGATTTTGGAGGGGACATACCAGTGCCCTGACTCCTTCCAGGAAAGAGTTGTGGGTCAGACAAGTAGGGCATACTAACAGATGGAGAGAAAAAGAAAGGGAAGAGAAAGAGGGGGCAGGAGGAGAACAGTGAAGAGCTGTCACCAGCTCAGTCTAATAATTAAAAAGAAAAAAGTTGACAGAAGTGACACCAGATAGCACAGTGGTACAAGCTTGGGCTCTGCAGCCTGATTGAATCTGAGTCATGACCTCACAACCTGCTGACCAAGAGCATGTTTCTTAACCACCCTTATATGTGAAGTAAGGATCATTGGGAGCCTGTCTCAGAGGTTATTGTGAACATTAAATAAACTTTCTTGGGTAAAGTGCTTACCACACAATGATTGATAGATGTCAGCTCTAAGGACAGGTATTAAGGCTTGTTGGCTGGGCTGTCAAGGCCCCCACCCTTCATCCCACTGCCTAACTGACTTTCCTTCCTAGGGCCCCCCTTGTTAACAACCAGGCACCAGTCTTCCTACCTCTTGTCTGAGATTGGAGTTCCTGATTTAATGAAAGTCATCAGAATTTGCCTGTTTCATCAGCACTAAGCTGCCAGATCACCCAGACATTTTGCACTGGTCTTCACCAGCCAAGAAGAAGGATAATTATGTAGGCTAAGTTTGTCCTTTCATCCACCCAATAAGCTCCCCAAACACGCTTTAGTATTAGCTTATGACTGGAAAAAGCTTCTTTTCCCTTCTTTCTGAATGTGTGAAAGAAGTCAAAGATTATTTAACATTACTTTTGAATGTAACATTATCTAAATGCAGTTAAAGAATCACTAGTTCCAGAAGAGGTTAGTGCATAAGAGATAACACAGGGAAAAAGAAAAGTGAAAACAAAGCAAATTTCCAGGTCAAAGCAGTTTGAGAAATGTTGGATTAAACCAAACGAGATAAATCTATTTATCGTGGGAGTTCTCAGACTTTTCTACATGCCTATGTAGATATGCAGGAGTGTATTATGGAATACTATATTTTCCAAATTAATCTGGGAGAACTTTTAAATAAGAAATCTTTTTTTAATGAGAAATATTTCTGTATTAATATTATTCTGAAGTTCTACACTACTGACTTTTGGTGAAATTTTAAAATATATTTGATAAATTCTGTACAAAACATTTTGGGATGACATGGAAAAAGGGCAAAATATGATGAAAATAAGTCTCTGTGTAAGTTATTGTTAATAACAGAGTCTGTGATAGGAAAAGTCTAAAAGTAGTGATCCCAGTGAAAACCAGGTGAGAGGTTTCCTGAATCGTGTGTGTGTGTGTGTGTGTGTGTGTGTGTGTACACAAGTGTGTCTAAGGACATATCTGTATGTTTTAAAACAGAAATATAAGAGCTTTTAATTTTCTACATTACTTATTGTTTCTGTCCATGGTCTTAGAGGAGCATGAAGCATGGTATTAAGAATTGTTCTTGAGAAATAACCACCTGGAGGTAAGGAAAGGCAGAAGGAACAGGTATAAGTTAAATAAACGAGTTTAATGGGGAGACCACAGTAATCATTTCTCAGTAGACAAAGTGGTTTTTCATGGCTCTGGCAGGAAAACAGCTATAGTAGGGTTTCAGGGCACTTCACTTAAAAAATTTTTTTAACCTTTCAAAAAGTTTGAAACAGTTTTAGTTTTATAGAAAAGTTGTGGAAGTGGTACGGAGAGTCCCCACGTGCCCCAAGCCCAGATTCCACTATTATTATCACCTTGCACTACTATGACACACTGTTCACAACTAATGAACAAGTATTGATACCTTGTTATTAATCAGAGTCCCTAGTGTACTCAAATTCCCTTCTTTTCTTTTTAAAACCCTTTTTTCCTTTCCCAGGATCCCACATTATATTTACTTACAGGTTTCTTTGGGCTCTTGTTGGTCATGACAGTTCCTCAGACTTTGTGTCTGATCACTGACTCTGGCAGCTTTGAGGAGTGTACTCAGGCATTCTGTAGACTATTCCTCCGTGGGGATTGGTGTGATATTTTTCTCATGAGTAGCTGGGGCTTATGGGTGTGGGGGAGGGAAACTGCACAGATAAATATATTCTCATCACATCATATTTTCAAAGCTGTCAAAGAGATGGTGGCAAAGACTGTGTGTTCACCAAAGCCTGTTTCTACTTTTACCTAAGGACATAGCTAGCCTACAATTTGTAGTCTCCCTTGCAGTTAGTGAGGCCATTAACCTGAATTGTAGCTCACAAAATCCCTATTCTGTAACCACAACAAACCTCCCTTGGATTTTCCATATTGTTTCCTCATTCCTCACATGCTGGCCTAATGCAAAGACTTGAGTGGAGTAGTCTGAGACCCTGGGAAGTGGCAAAACAACCAGAAGGAAGGATGCTGGGTCTCTGAGTAACCCTGCAGAACACAAACCCAAGTGGCCTCGAGTACATTGAGATGGGAAGAAAAAGTTAACCTTGTCAAGCCATTCAGGTTTGGGGCTTATAAGGAATAGAAGTTAACCTTCCCTGAATGAGATGGAGACAATCAAGATAAAAACTCTCTGCTGATCACAATACTGAGAAGAATCCATTTCTGAGTAAAGCCCTTTTCCCTTTATCACTCTGGCCAGACAGGGTGTTTTCATAAAGAACCAATTTTATGAGTGCCCATTCCTTTTCACAACAAGTGCTCCTAGTCTGGAGGACTCCCTAAAACACCAGATCTTTGAAGTCAATCTAACTGAATGCAGACATCAGGCAGAGAACGGGGTCTTTCCTGAGGGCATCCCTCCTGGCACACCCCAACTCCCACTGCCACACAGAGCCTGGGGACCTTTTGTGTCAAGGGAGGAAGCAGGAAAGAGATTTAGGGGGATATGTGTAAATGGATTCTTGGGTTAAAATAGACAAATCTGGTAATGAAGTCTCTGTGACTTTCCCACACGGTGGAGAGTTCACACCAGGTCTGCTGTTGTCTCTGGAGTTCATTGTCAGGAAGGCTCCATCAGGAACTGCCCATGGACAGTCTTGTTACCTCAGTGTGGTTGAATAGAAATGGCTAAATGCCAGTGTCACCTGAAGGATGGGAAACTGAAACATCCATTCATTCCTACCTAGTTCTCCAAAGCTCAGTGATATAAAGAATCACCTGGGGAGAACTTAAAAATCTAGAATTTAGGGCTCTGCTTTCAAAGATTCTGACTCATGAGGTCTGGAGTCAGGCCTGGGAATCTACACTTTAAAAATACTACAGGCTCTAATGATCAGCCAAGTTTGAAAGTGTCTGGTCACAACCATTTCCAGCAATCTACACTAATTTATTTCACTGCGTCAATTGCTTAAAATCAGCATGTTCACCTGCACACACACAGACCCATCCACACACACACACACAAGCATGTACATGCCATCGACCCATGCAAACTAAAAAACCTCTATTCATGCCACTATCAATTAATCGGTCTTCTTTCTGAAACAAGAGCCTGTTATTTGAGCTCCATCTCGAATTTATAGTCCATCTTTTCACTCCTGACTCCTTCAATGACCATCAGACTGTTGCGGAGAAAAAGTCTTCTCAATGTTTAGGATCCACAGCAGTGTCTCCTGCCTGTAATTCTCTCTCCTTTGATTAAAAGGCTCTGCCTGCAATGATACCTTTTTGTTTTTTAAAGTAACAATTCTGGGAATTCCCTGACAGTCCAGTGGTTAGGACTCCATGCCTCTACTGCAGCAGGCGCTGGTTCAATCCCTGGTCGGGCAACAAAGATCCTGCAATCTGTAAGGCCAAAAATGAAAACATTTTTTTTTTAATTTTATAAAAGCACAATTCTTAGGTATGTTATTGGGAAATGAATAGATTCCCAGTACACTCCATACAGTGACCAATTGTATGTTATACATTTTCATTTGGTCTTTCCCAGTTTCTCCCACCTGCTCTATGGGTCCTGTGAATTCTGTGTCAGACTCCTAATGCATTATGTCTGCCACCTTCCTCCAACTACCAATAAAATCAATCTAATAATTAAACCAGAAAGGGAATTCAGAAAGTTGAGGAACAGTTTTCTTAGGGAGGCTGTGTGGCTGTGCAACTCTGCCTTATTTCCTCTTCCCTTGTTGAAAAAATCATCTACTTAGTCATCCGTTCAAACTGATTCCTGGGATGAAAGCCAACTTTGGTAGCTTTTCTCTTCAGAGATCATCACCTCCAGCCTGGCAGTCACATCTCCAAGTCCTCTCAGTAGCCTGGAAGAACCTAGAACCCACCCGGAGAGGTGGGGATTCTTTTACAGTCTTCAGATCCATTTTATTAACACATTTTATGGTTTTCCAGTATGGACATCACATGAGTTGACTAAAAAGTAAAATGCCCTTTCTCACTTCTTAAATTTGACATGAGACTGAGGGGGTGGTGATGAATGAATTAATAAAAATATCTAAATTTGATGTTTCTTTTTTGTTTTCAAGTAGCTACTATACATGAGGATCAAACTTTTATTGAGTCACCAGAAGTTCCACTAGAATGTTTACCATTCCAAATCAATCCATTCACCACATCCTCCACCCCACCCCAACACACACACACAAATGTACTCATGTTTACCACTTACAATTTTTTTAAAAATAATTAGATTCACATGCAATTGGAAAAATTCACAGAGTGATCCCGTGTACCCTTTGTCCAGTTTGCCTCAGTGTCTTCATTTTATGTAACTCGATTTCAGTATTAAAACCAGGAAACTGAATTAGCACAATGTTACTATGCACACTTTAAAAAAAAAAAAAATCTGCTTCTCTAGGCAAAGCCTCCTTCTCAGAAGCCACTGACTTTCACCAAATCAACATCAAGTCACACCAGCCCTCCTGTGTGAGCCCAAGTTAGTGGATTCAGTCAAATGTTTTGGTTTGTCTTTGAGTTGAATTATTTAAAATTTGGTTCCACAAATTTTACAGATCAGCGATTTGGATATGGTTTGAGGGGACAGTTTATCACTGCCCATCTGGATCACTCCATCTCGGCTGTGGGGCCTCAAACCTGGCTGTACTTGGCTCAGGCGAGGGCAGCATGAGATTGGGGTGTGGGGTCTTCTGAAAGCTCCCTTGGCCCCACGCAAGTTCACAGCCTCAGCCAAGAAGACTCAGAGAACTGGGAGCTGGATCCCTGAACTTCTCAGGCACAACTGCCCTGTGATGTGCTCTCTCCTCAGGTTGCCTCCATCATGGCTGCTTCAGGGAGGGTATAGTTATTACCTATCAGCTCAGAGCTCCCAACACATGTGGGAGAGACCGAGAGAGAGAGAGAGAGAGACACTACAAGCTCTTTATGGCCCAGCCTCAGAAGGCATGTAGCCTCAAGTCCACAATATTTTATTTATCAGGGTAGTTACCAAAAGGCAGTTTCAAAGACAGTGGATTTAAACTCCACCTTTTGTGGAAAAGTTGCAAAGTTTGGGAAGAGTGTGTGAGACAAGAAATATTGCTGTGAGAGATTAGGAAGGTAAACCAGTGGAAAAAAACGGAAGGGATGGCTCTCTTTTTTTCAAAGCTGCTAAAATACATCCTGATCAAAATTTTATTAAGTAGCTCTTTGAAATTCTGTCAGAATATTTGCCCTCCTACATTAGCACACCACCACAGCCACACACACACACACACTCATGAAGTCACACATCTGTACATGTGTACAGACAGACAAAGTCCAATGATTTCAGAGCAGATGGAGACCAAGAAGCCACGGCAGTGAGTGTGCTCAGTCCAGACAAATGATATTTATATACACATCCAAATTTGAAGAGAAAATTCATTTGTTTACGTTTCAAACACTGTGATAGATATAAAGCAAAAATAAAATCTTTGATCACCTAGAGGGTTGAGAGGGGGGAGGTGGGAGGGAGGAGACATGTGTATCCGTACAGCTGACTCATACTGTTGTACAACAGAAACAAACACAATATTGTAAAGCAATTATACTACAATTGAAAATAAATTTAAAAAGTAAAAACTTGTCTCAAAGTTCTAAAATAATACATGCATATGTACACCTATGCACACATAGACATCACTTTTTTCTTTATAAATTACTGTATTTTTATCTCTGTCCTCAGCCAAAGCATCCTCTCAGAAGTCAAAGTTGAGTAACTGACTGTCCGTGAATCCAGCATTGAGACACTATCATCCCCTGATGGAAGCCCAGACTGGTAGTTTCAGCCAAATTGTTTTTGGTTTGTCTATGAACGGGATTGTGGATCCCAAGAGGAGGAACTGAAATCATCAAACTAATTTTACATCATGTACTAAGAAGAACACAGTACCACATGAAGGAGCTGAGTGATTAGTTTACCAAGCCGTCCGGCCCTATGTAAATGACCTGTGATAAATGGCTGGTCAGCCAAAGGAGCAGAAATCATGCAGTGTTTCCGCAGTTTGAAGTGAAATGCCATTTGTGTTTATCGTTGTTCTAAAACAGCACAGTCGATTGCATGGGACAAAACTTTCTGCAATCACAGAAGTGACTTTTTAGTTAAAAAAAAAAAAAATCCCAGTATAAGATTTTATCAGACATTCTTTACTTGGACTACCGATGGTGGCTTGCAGATGGCCTTAGTGTGCTGGCAGCCACATAATTCATACAGATATGTACAAGCTTTCTGAATGTGGAAATACTTAAACAAGGTCAAGTTCTTTTGTCTTTTATTTAGAATTTTTGTCATAGATCCTGAGAGTCCAAAAGTACACCTATAGCTTGATCAGGATATGTTTCCTGATTTTGAATACTTTTGCCTTATTTCATTTTTATTTTAACTTCTCTGGGTATAAGATTAGCGTAATTGAATAGACAATCTTCTTACCTAAAACCTGCATAAATCTTAGCATAACCCTGCCTAGAGAGAATTGAAGTAATCACAATGTAAATGAGGCATTTGGATAGACTTATGCTTCTTACAAGTCATGATTGTCTAATGAATTTATCATCAAAGTCCCTGGACTGATGTCATTTATCATTTTTTAAGTACTTGCTATGTGCAGGTACCATGCTGAGAACATTAGGTTACACTGCCTCTTTGATAATGACAAATTTCAAATAATAATAGCAGCTGTGCATATATTATTACTCCCATTCACAGGTAAGGAATTCACAGCTCCTGAAGACTGGAGAGCTTGACCAGGGCCACAGAGTCATGGAACAGGGTCAAACCGTTGCCCCAAGTCAGGCTAATGCCCTCTCCTTTATAGAGACTAAAAAACAACTCAGAAGGCAATAAGGAACTTTTGAGGTGATGGGAAGAAACACGGTGGAGCATGAGCTCAGCAAGTCTGGACCCTCAAGAGGAGTGTAAGTAAACACTTATGAGTGAGGGAAAGTTCACTGGAGCTAATGCGGGAGGGTCCCTAGGCCCTGGAAAGAGGCTGGTTCCGGGAAATTTCCACACTTGAGAAGCTGGGGAATCATTATTTTTCCAGCTGAATGGCAAATAACTACGGTTCTAACTGTCTTGATTTGGCCTCGCCGGTTATTGGTTGACCTGGGGCTGCACTCAAGAAAGAGACCAGAGTGAAGTATGAAGGAAAACAGGGAAAGAACATAAAATATAATTGATGAAAGGAGCTGGGTGCAATGCAGGGAAGAGACAGTAGCTCTGAAGTCACGTTGTAAAGAACAAAACTAGTTGATCTGAGGTTGGAAAGAGGAGAAATTCTCCCACCGATGCAATTCCCAGCGACTTGCCTTTGTGTACACAAGTGTACATCTGTGAGTCCGAGTCTCCGTGGTTGGATATATGTGGGTGGGTCTGGAGCAGTTCCCGTAACCTGTCCAAGTTTAATTGGGGTGGGGGGGCGGTGGTGGGACCACTTACTCTGCTTCCTGTCCCACGGGATTACAATTCACTCACTCTCCTCACCTCTCATTTTATCTTATCTAGTTTGCTCCTGATTCTCTAACAATGCTTTTCAAACTTTAACATGCTTATGAATCACATGGGGAAGATTGTGAAAGTGCAGATTCTTCTTTAGTAACCCCGGGGTGAGGTCTAAGTCTCCATATTTCTCACAAGGCCCTGGGGGTTGTGGGTGCCCCCGCGGGGGAACCACACTTTGAGTCATGGGGTTCTAAACCATAAAGTTGTCTTAGCACAGGAAAACAAGGATGATAACTGTCTCAAGAAAACAGCCTTCTCTGTCTTCCCATTCTTGTTGGGTCATTACACACTGTTTTCTGTAGGTTCTAATTTGTGGCGAAGGCAGAGGAAAGGATGGACAGTAGGTACCACAGTCCTAGGCTCTTCCCGAGGCTGCTTTCTCTCCATCCTTCTCTCTCTGTCTGAGCCCATCTGGATGGCTGGCTTTCCTTAATCTCCAGAGGGAATTCCTCCGCAACAGCTGCTTCCTCCTCCTGCATCTCAACCAGTGCTCTTACAGAACAGTTAGACTCTAGAGCTTGGAATGGAGCATGAGAAATCAGCTGAGCCCAACCTTCCACCCTCAGCTGGGGGATGTCTAAACCATCTAAAGAAGAGAGAGATGCCTATTTCTCACCCCCCAACCACCATCTTTTTTTCTTTTTCCTCTTCTTCTTATCCATTCATATTTTTAAACATCAGCATGCACCTGGTTCATTTGGAGACTCAGTCATCAAGATCACATTTGGATTAATTTGGTTCCAGGTCAAACACTCCAGCTTCCCACTTTTATCCCATGATTTCCTAATGCTCCTGAATGACACATCGTTTTATTTTTCCCTTTGTTTTTCTCTTTCAACTAATTTATTTAATGGGTCCAAAATGGGTGATTAGACCATAAAAACATGTGGTATCCTAATTGGATTTTGAAAATGTGTAAACATGGCCCTCCAGTGGCCTTCTATTACCATCTGGACTAAATAGAAAGTTCTGACCATTGATTCCAACTCCCCTCCACCTGCCCCACCTCAGTGCCCCTCTCACGTGTTCTTTCTCTCCAGGGTTTCTCTGCTCCAGTGAAGCTGGGCTTCTGATTTTTCAGAACCCATTTCTCAATTTCTGCCTCAAGGCCTCTGTCTGAACACAGATGAGGAGAGAGTTTCTACTTTCCATTCTCAACACCTTTCAGAAGTGATTTCAGATTTCAGCTCAAGGTTGGTATCTCTAGAAATATTTCCAAAATGAACCCCATCCACTCTTTAGTCCTCTGTGACCTCCTAGTCCACTTCAGTGCATTCTGATTATTTTAGCAAAATTTGTGTTTTCAATCAGTTCAGTTGCTCCGTTGTGTCCAACTCTTTGCAACCCCATGAACTGCAGCACGCCAGGCCTCCCTGTCCATCACCAACTCCTGGAGTTTACCCAAACTCATGTCCATTGAGTCAGTGATGCCATCCAACCATCTCATCCTCTCTCATCCCCTTCTCCTCCTGCCCTCAATCTTTCCCAGCATCAGGGTCTTTTCAAATGAGTCAGCCAAAGTATTGGAGTTTCAGCTTCAACATCAGTCCTTCTAATGAACACCCAGGACTGATCTCCTTTAGGATGGACTGGTTGGATCTCCATGCAGTTCAAGAAACTCTCAAGAGTCTTCTCCAACACAATTCAAAAGCATCAATTCTTCGGCGCTCAGCTTTCTTTATAGTTCACCTCTCACATCCATACGTGACTACCGGAAAAACCATAGCCTTGACTAGACGGACCTTTGTTGGCAAAGTAATGTCTCTGCTTTTCAATATGCTGTCTAGGTTGGTCATAACTTTCCTTCCAAGGAGTAAGCATCTTTTAATTTCATGGCTGCAGTCACCACCTGCAGTGATTTTGGAGCCCCCCCAAAATAAAGTCATCCACTGTTTCCACTTTTACTCATGTATATTTACATAGCTTGTTGAGTCAGTAACAAAAGCTAACTGCAGGCTTCTTATATGCTGGGTTCTAATCCAGGTACTGGGATCATAGTGAGCAAACAGGCAAGATTCTTAATATCAAGGAATTTACCTTCAATGCAAAGGTGGAGAATGAACTGAAAATAAATAAGTAAACAATAATTTCTGATGATAAGTCCTTGCTATTAGGTGCTATAAGGAGATCAGACAGGAAGTCAGCTTACTTTTTATTTGAACTCTCTGAACTTAAAAAAAAAAAAAGCCTTTCACATACTGAGCAAACACTTGCAGACTCACTTTATTTAGATATACACATTAAAGTTTGTATGTGAATAAAACATGTTGGACTAGGTCTCAAGAGAAAGTTCTTCATGAGTTTATTCAGGCCTGGGAAATGTCACTAAGAAGACTAACCACTGATTTCATTGGTGAGAATACCATAGCTTTCAGTGTAGCCCAGAGTTTCACAAACTTGAATTTCTCATTAGTTTCCCAAACTTTAATTGGATTTATCTGGGGTACTTGTTAATACTCCAGATGATTCTGCTGCAATTGACCTTTTAGGACCACATAACTAAACACTGTGCTGTAACAGTTTAATTGATAACTATCAAGACACTGTCTTGCCTGGAGAATCCCAAGGATGGGGAGCCTGGTGGGCTGCCATCTATGGGATCGCACAGAGTCGGACACGACTGAAGCAACTTAGCAGCAGCAGCATCAAGACACTGAGATGGACCGATGGATGGGCAGAAGGAGGGAGGAAGAATGGATACACAGATGACCCAGAGGTCTTTAGGCTTTAAGTTAGTAGCTGAATTCACAAGAGGCTTCTAAACAAGTAGTGTATGATGCAACATATACTCCATGACTTGATCTTGATCTGTCCTGTGGCTCATTGCCTGTGATCTGGGAAACTGAGCTCAACTCAGTCTCCTTCCTCTAATTTTCATGAAGAAAATGCTCATTCTTTAAGCCCTACATAAAAAAGTTATTTCAAGACTGGTGAAAACAGGCTGTATGAAATATAATCT
The DNA here is from genome assembly GCA_006410935.1 of Redunca redunca. NCBI lineage: Eukaryota > Metazoa > Chordata > Mammalia > Artiodactyla > Bovidae > Redunca > Redunca redunca. The sequence goes on from SJYQ01001162.1 coordinate 1,883,924, forward strand.
TTCATTCAATTGTCCCTCACTTACCACAGAACTTGCATTTTTTGGAACCGCATTTCCTCTCATAAAAGTCACTTTTAAGTCATGTCCAATTTTGCCAGTATAACAAGATATTTAATACCATTGGAACAGAGGTATCTTTCTATTCTAACAAGACCCATAAGACGTCATCATACATGAGGACCAGACACTACCCTTTAGGGTGTCTGAGAAGCAGCAGGATGGTCCCACTGCCATCAAGCACTATCCTACCAGGCCCTCCCTCCCCTGCTAGAGAAGAGAGCGTTTACGGCCATGTGGGAAACTCAGTACCCTGGTATCAGTCTGCTCTCAAGGAGCCAAGAAGAGTGTGTTTCCTCTTCCAAATCAAAGTGAAGGAGCTCCAGAAGAATCATTTGTAATGACTGGGATACTTGCATTAAAGGGAAGTTGGCATCTCATTCTTTAATTGGAGGTCTTCTGAACTCCCAAAACTGTCAGACCCTCTGTAGGATGTTTCCCTAGAGAGGTGAATGCCAGAGTTCTTAGAAGAGCTTGATGTGTTAGCCCTGAGGTGTGGCAAAGCTTGTAGGAATATGCAACCTGTGACCTTCATTCAGTCTAGAAATTTCTGAAAGCATGAGTATCAGAACTTGGAGGGATTATGATAGAAATATCTAGGAAGGGCAGGATGATCTCTAGCCTACCAATTTTTCTTCCATGCTTGAATGATGTGAAAGAGGACCCCAGATTTTCACTGGCTCCATCTATGGGAGCCAGATATTAGTGGAGGAGCTGGATGCTGGAGCCAGGGGATTCCTTCAGGAGCCACCAAGTCAGGGTCTTGGATGTGCACAGAGAGCTAATGGCAGATGAGGCTGAACTGGGGACGGTGGGGGAAACTTAAAAATCCCCATAGAACACCTATGGGGAAACACCAAGTAGTAGGTGGACTCAGGAAAAATCAGAATAAAGTCCAGAGGTACCTCCCTTCCAGAAGCAAGTAGACAGTTAAGGAAGGCTTCTTAAGTCCCCAGCTCTCCTCCAGGCTCCCAAGTAGTGAGGTCTAGAGGAGGAAGAGGACAGCATTGATCCAGAGCCAGATCTTGGCCCCAATCCTCTTTCTAAACAGTCAGAGTCACAGCACTAGCTGTAAATTGGATATGCAATTAAGGGTTTAAATTAAGCCACACTAAGTTTTAATTACCAAATGTGACCAGGAAGTTATGGAATACACCCAAGATTTTGTTAAGGGAGGAGAAAATAGTGGCTTCTATATAGCACAATTGAACACAGATTTAAAAAAAAAAAAATACATACAGCTATTTCAGTTTTCTTTGGCTTTTCAGTTGTAGTTCCTTCAAGACCCCATTGTCATAGAGGTTTTTATTGAAAGCAATTTTCATGCTCTCTTGGTCAAATAATCCAAGAATGTTAATTTCCCTTTTCTTTTCCTTACTTTTTGCATACTTCTGGGATTGCATAATGTAGTTTCACTCATTGATCACCCCCATATTAAATCTTTCCCTAAAAGTTCAAAGTCAAGTATTTGGCCATTTGCAAGAGAATCTATCTGGCATTGAAGGCTAGGTCTCCAGAGTGAAGGGATTAGATGACATGCCAAAGCATTGCATCTGGTTCTCTGGGTGACAGCCTAAGGCGTGCACACAGCAGGAAGGATGCTTCAGCCAGACTTAAAGCAGCGCATGAGCCTCCATTCTGAGCACATGCTTGAGTTGACCTCTGTTTATATTTAGTCACTCTTGTATATACTCAGCTTTATTCTGGATTAAGGAGGCCTTCACTTGATGTAAAATACTTTTAGAAAAGCCTTTTTCAATGAGAACAATCTCTAGTGATCAAACCAGATTGCACAGACGGTAGAATGCAGTATGTTATTCTACAATCAGTAGAATAACAGTAAGTTTGGTTAGTGCACAACTCGAGACAGGAGCCTCCCCACCTTTATTTTTATGTGATGGCTCTTGTACCAAAATCTTCATTTTATTGTCACCAAAGTTAAAATGGAAAAGTAAATATGTTTGAAAATGAAATAATATTTGTTTTTCTGCTCTTTAAATTATGAATCTAAATTATGAATCTCTAAGCCTAATATTTTTCCAGATCAGTAAAATAATTTTTTTTTTCCAGGAGCTTCCTGAGGCCCCTCTTCTTTAAATTTATGGCAACAGTCTAACAAATTAATAAAGATGCAATTTAGAATGGATCCCTTCACTTCAGAGGATGACTATGTAACTTTCAGAAATCATTCCACAATCTTAAAATAGTCCTTCTTCAAACAGCCAAGATAATCAATAAATGCCATTCCATGTGATCATTCCTATGACTGCCAAGCTATGAAATCTTAATATCTAGGGGAAAAAAAATAAAGAGCAAGAAAGGTAAATATCCAGAATAAGACCAGAAGTTTGGAAGCAGGAGATTTTCAGTAGACTGGTCAGATTCTACATCAGTCAGTTCAGTTCAGTCGCTCAGTCATGTCCGACTCTTTGCAACCCCATGGATTGCAGCACGCCAGTCCTCCCTGTCCATCACCAACTCCCGGAGTCTACTCAAACTCATGTCCCTTGAGTCAGTGATGCCATCCAGCCATCTTATCCTCTGTCATCCCCTTCTCCTCCTGCCCCCAATCCCTCCCAGCATCAGGGTCTTTTCCAATGAGTCAACTTTTCGCATGAGGTGGCCAAAGTATTGGAGTTTCAGCTTCAGCATCAGTCTAAGTCCATTCATATCTGGAAGTCTATTTCATTGACTTAAGCCTGGAATCAAAGACCCACCGTCATCCCCTTGAGAATCCGAAAACTGAAACAAGCATATTTCTTTAAGCACCTTTGTAAAAGTGCTTAATTTTCCATGAGAACTCACTGCCTTGGCCTGGCTCCTGGAATTCAAGAAAATGGTGGAAAGTCCAGTCCAATAAGTGAATGATTTTTAGGAACTTCAAACTTTATTGTTTCTAATGGCAACCCAATGCATTTTCCTTTGTAAAAAAAAAAGTGGGCAGGGTGGAAAGATGAGGTATTTTGCACTCAAGTAGCTCTTTCTAAGCAGAGAATGAGAGCGTGCAGCCCTCTTTACCCTGGTGAGAGCCTCACATTCTATATCTTATTGGTTCAGAGCGTCTTTGTTTCGAGTCTAGCCCCTGGTTGAGGGTCAGCTAACGAAAGACAGAATGAGGTTCAAATTCTTTAATTAGTTTTGTCAGTGATTCTCTGTGGTTGGCAATAAAAGAAATACTTTCTGGGAGATCAAGTTCTCACACTGGAACTTTGGATAGGATAAAGCACTTTGAAAGGCCAAGATCATTTTCAGCCCATTGTTCTAGCCGGTCTCTGAACTGGGATTTTTGCTAAAGAGCTTTGGAGCCAAAATTTTTATGTCACCCCCACAATCATAACACCAATAAGAATCTCTCTTTCAGACATTAATGCACAGAGACCTGCTGTCTTAGAAGGACTTCATGATATGCTGAACCAGTTGAGAGAAAAACAATTTTTTGTTTGGGAATGTTGTGAATGAGCACAGTCTGGGATACAGATTCCCTAAAATGTTCAGAAGTCAAATCCTCCAAAGCAAGAGTGCTTACAGCAAGATGAGAGCGGCTCACTGAGGATGCTGATACTCATTCAGAAGTCAATGTTGGAGGAGGAGGAAAAAAGAAAAAAAAAACTTTCAAAGAAGCATCTTTGGAATGACCATGCCCTTTCATAGCAGAAATTTCTATTCTCTAAACTCCATGTAGGTCCTCTACAACTGACCACATACTTTGATACAAAGGCAATAAATAACCTTAAAACTATGTAACTTCATTGATATGGCCATATCCTGAGATGGAAATTCTTCATATGGCATAGGATAAAAACAGGATTCCAGTTTTATCTCAAAAATGGGACATTGCAAATTCGGGCAAAACCCACAAAGGAGAAGTGACCATGTCTTTCCGGCTTATGGAGCAGCTGGAGCTTGTCTGGGAGGAACCACACCCGCTGCCTCCTCACTGAGTCATCGCCCGCCTCCCTCCTTAGGGAATACCCGCTTCACTTCCTGACGGGGAGAAGGTTTCATACAGAGGCACCTCTTCTCTGCCCTCTGCTCTGCACTCTACGTGGAGGCACTGGGCAGGGAAAAGGTGTCCAATTTTAGGGTGATCATTAATTTCATTAATGTCTCTCTTGGGTAGTCTGACTTTCCTCTAGAGACCTCAAGCTAACATTCACATCACACAGTTATGGGGGAAGTGTTTACTTTCTAAAGGTTACCTCCTTTGAACTTGACTGTCCAGCGGGGGGAAAGGTAATTCCTAGACTGAAAAAAAAAAAAAAGATACAAATGAACTTTGAAAAGAACTAGAGTCAATAGAGTTACAGATGTAGAAAATAAACTTACAGTTACCAGGGGATATAGAGTGGAAGGAATAAGTTGGGAGAATGGGACTGACATATACANGCCTCCCTCCTTAGGGAATACCCGCTTCACTTCCTGACGGGGAGAAGGTTTCATACAGAGGCACCTCTTCTCTGCCCTCTGCTCTGCACTCTACGTGGAGGCACTGGGCAGGGAAAAGGTGTCCAATTTTAGGGTGATCATTAATTTCATTAATGTCTCTCTTGGGTAGTCTGACTTTCCTCTAGAGACCTCAAGCTAACATTCACATCACACAGTTATGGGGGAAGTGTTTACTTTCTAAAGGTTACCTCCTTTGAACTTGACTGTCCAGCGGGGGGAAAGGTAATTCCTAGACTGAAAAAAAAAAAAAAGATACAAATGAACTTTGAAAAGAACTAGAGTCAATAGAGTTACAGATGTAGAAAATAAACTTACAGTTACCAGGGGATATAGAGTGGAAGGAATAAGTTGGGAGAATGGGACTGACATATACACCCTTCAGTATATAAAATAGATAAATAATAAAAAAAACTACTGTATAGCACAGGCAACTCTACTCAATACTCTGTAATGACCTATATGGGAAAAGAATCTAAAAAAGAGTGGGCATGTATACGTATAACGGATTTACTTTGCTGTACAGCAGAAACTACCACAACATTGTAAATCAACTATACTCCAATAGAAAATAAATTTTTTTAAAGTAAATCCTTAGGAATATCATTTCTCTGATTTGAGGTGCCAGATGACTCAAAACCATCTTGGGACGATATCATGCTCACCAAATGAGAAATTCAAACATCAAGACAGAAAACAAGATCAGAGAGAACAGAGAGAACAAATGCATTTGTTTACAACTTTTGGAGAAAATGTTCATCAATTTCTGTCTCTCCCACTGGAGATATGTGTTTTATGGGGCCATCAAGGCCAAGTCCACTGATATCACACACATCTTGTCATCTGTAAATTGTATTCCCAGCTTGCCATATCTTGGGAGCTTTCTTTCCAGTGGAAGATAGCTCAGCCTCTGTACCCTGTTGCCAAATCGAATCCTGGAGACAGAGTTTTGGGTGAAGTAGAAAAGAATTATTACTCATTTTATTAATGAAGTGAAGTGAAAGTCACTCATTCGTGTCAGACTCTGTGACTCCACGGACTGTAGCACACCAGGCTCCTCTGTGGAATTTTTCTAGGCAAGAAAACTGGAGTGGGTTGCCATTTCCTCCTCCAGGGAATCTTCCAGACCCAGGGGTTGAACCTGGGTCTCCTGAATTGCAGGCAGATTATTTACCATCTGAGCCACCAGGGAACTCCAATAAAATTAACTCTATTTTATTATTGGTTAATATTATTCCTTATAAAAGAATTATTATTATTGCTTTGCCAGGCAAAGAGGGACACAGTGGTCTCCTACTCCCAAAAACTCTGTGTCCCAACCCAGTGGAGTCTGGGGAGGAGTTTTATGGCAAGATTCAAGGTGGGGTTGCTGATAAGACTAGAGTATGCGCAGGGCCTGCCCTCCTTTAATCTCACCTCTGTAATCTTCCATTTTTGGTGGCTTAGAGGATAAAGCATCTGCCTGCAATGCAGGAGACCCAGGTTCTATCCCTGGGTCGGGAAGATCCCCTGGAGAAGGAAATGGCAAACCACTCCAGTATTCTTGCCTGGAGAATCTCATAGACAGAGGAGCCTGGTGGGCTACAGCCCACGGGATCGCAAAGAGTTGGACACGACTGAGCGACTTCACTTGACTTGACTCGCTCGACTCTGTAATCTTCCTGGTGAGCTTCTCTGGTTCCCTTAGTCTGGCCTTAGGAGTTCTTCTCTGGTGTGGAGAATGCTGACATCTTCCATTTGTTCGACTTTTTTCCTTAGTTCCCTAACCAGGGATTGAACCTATGTCCCCTGCACTGGAAGATAGATTTTTTTTTTTTTTTGGCCGAGTCTTCATTGCTTTTTCAAGAGCTTTCTCTGGTTAAGGTGAGCAGGGGCTATGCCTTGTGGTGGTGCACAGGCTCTAGGCACCCCTATGGGCATCAGGAGTTGCAGCTCGCGGGCTTAGTTACTCCGCAGCATGTGGAATCTTCCTGGGCCGGGAACTGAACCCATGTTTCCTCCCTTGGCAGGCAGATTCTTATCCACTGTGCCACTGGGGAAGTCCCATTTGTTGGGTTTTTAATTCAGTAAAAGGGCTTGAAGGTCTTATGAGTAATCCTTGAGGTGGAACCAGGACCCTGCCCCAGGGCTGTGCTGTTTTTTCTTTGCTACTGCTCCCAGGACTCTGCAGAGTCTTCCCTTCCTGGATTAGCAGCTGTTCTAATCCTCCTTTGGGAACTCAGGGAAGCTCATGGAGGCTGAGCAGAAAGGTTCTCCAAGTCCAGGAACCCCTACTGGGCCCTGCTCAGTTTCAAGATCAAGCACTTGATTTATATTCAGAAGCGCATTGAGATGCAAGTAATTTCTTTTCACAAGGGCAATGCACTACACACATAACTTGTGAAATACTCAACTGCGTGGTGACTTTCTGTGTTATTATCCGGCTCTTAATTCAACACAATGGGCAAACATCCCCAGAGGGCAGGGAAGACTAACTTGCAGCTCACTGATGTGCTCTGACAGCTACCCTCTTCCACAGCCTGCCCGCTGGGCATCTCGTTATATCCGCAATGGTTACTTTCTGAACCCAGTGGTATTTGTGACTTTGCCCATGATGTCACCCGTTACTGATGTCTGCACATCAGGCCAGCCTCTTGGCTGCAAGAATTACCTCCCTGTGCCCCAGTTCTGCAGCAGGGTTTGACGTTTTCGCGCTGGGTCTTTTAAATTATTTCTTCTGCCCACCCTGCTCTGGGTTGCTCAAAAAAAAAAAGCAAAGAACAGTAAGCCTGTCTTAAATTTGCCAAAAGACATTGTCTGGGACTTTTCAGAAGCCACATTCAATTTATGAATAAATGAAATGGATCTTCTCGACCAACCATGACAATAAGCACTGGCCTACATATTCAGAGCCTGAAAGAAGTTGAGGCAATGGGCCTAATGAGAAGCAGTCAGCGAATCTAATGAGAATCAGACAGAAGGCCTAATGAGACATTTAACATGCTCTGCCTCTCCCTCCTCTTTTGTTCAGTTTTCATGGGAATCTGTGTTTGGGGAGTTCAGTTGCACTGGCTACAAGCAGATACATATGGCCCTAGTGGGGTGATCCAGGAAACAATAGAAAGGCATGAAGGTGGCCAGGGCTGGGGGGAGGGTGAACTTGGAAAATGTACCCACAGACCATGATAATGTGGCAGGGTGGGAGTTTTTTGGGTTAAAAAAATTTTTTTTTTTACTTATATTTTAATTGTATGTATACCTTTTTCCAGATCATCATAGAGTCATTGAGCTATTGGTGATGATACAGTAAACAGGCAGAGATTTTAATCTCATTACATCACTGTTTGGAGGGAAATAGAGATAAGAAAAGCATGCAGGGCTGTTTCTGTGACTGGCTGTCGCCATTCAGAGAGAAATGACTGGAATGCAGGTACTGCACAAAGGAAGATGCCCAGAATAATCTCCTGATGAGGCAACACTCCTTGGAACACTAGATGTTTTCATTTGTTGACCTTGGATGAAACTGGCAGCTCCAGAGATGGCTATCAAATGAGAAGCTGGGCGGGACTGAAGGTGGGGGCAGGCGTGCGGGACTTCCTGAGTTACAACTCTTCGGGTCAGTTACCTGTGCTGGCAGCACGTGAAGGAAATAAGGACACATCCATGCCACTGTTTGAAATGTTGTCTGACCTGTGAATTAAACAGTTTTGGAGTGTAGCTTGGCTTTGAAAGAATAGGCAAGATTTCTGTCTCATTATTTAGCTTGCAAGCCCAAGAAATTTGCATTGGCCCTGTTGCCTGTCTATCCCATAACAGTCTCTGTGGATACACACACTCTGTTTTATTTGCTGGCCCAAATATATGCTACTCCATCCCTCTCTCTCTCTCTCTATTCCTTTACTTACAACAACACTTATTTTGGTTATCAAGGTAACCACCTGCATCTGAGCCCACCTGCATCTGAAGGTAAGTCAAAGACTTGTTCTTTGGTGGCGCCACCTGGTGACCTCCCTTGGAGACACAGTCTCAGCAATCAAATGACAGAATTTAGTGTTCTTGCCTGGAGAATCCCAGGGATGGGGGAGCCTGGTGGGCTGCCGTCTATGGGGTCGCACAGAGTCGGACACGACTGAAGCGACTTAGCAGCAGCAGCAGCAGCAGCAGAATCAGATTAGCCGGGGTGGGAGAGGGCAGAGCAGATGGGCACCAGCATTTATATATTTCAGGTGCTAGGCTCAGAATTCACGTATTTCAGCTATTTAAAAACTACCAAAATTCTATGGAATAGATCATATTCTCTAAATGCTGGTTTTCCTATGGGCAGGGGACTGTGCTAGCTGCTTTATATACCATGCCTCGTTTTTCCTAGTAACAACTTCATGCTGTGTGAATTATGTTGTCTTTGGAGTCTAATTCCTTGGATCTGTGATGGACTCCAGCCCCTACTTGCTGTGTGACTTTGAACAATTTACTTAACCTCTCTGTGCCTATAGTAATAGTACATACATCATAAAGGAAGCACTTGTAAAGTGTTTTTAAAAGTGTCTGACACATATTAAGCATTCAATATATATCAGCTAGTACTATTATTAATAATAGCAGCCACAGCTACTATTTCAGTGCAACTAGATCCAACCAGTCCATTCTGAAGGAGATCAACCCTGGGATTTCTTTGGAAGGAATGATGCTAAAGCTGAAACTCCAGTACTTTGGCCACCTCATGCGAAGAGTTGACTCATTGGAAAAGACTCTGATGCTGGGAGGGATTGCGGGCAGGAGAAGAAGGGGACGACCAAGGATGAGATGGCTGGATGGAATCACTGACTCGATGGACGTGAGTCTGAGTGAACTCTGGGAGTTGGTGATGGACAGGGAGGCCTGGCGTGCTGCGATTCACGGGGTCGCAAAGAGTCGGACACGACTGAGCAACTGAACTGAACTGAACTGAAACATTGCTAAACAAAACTCCAGCATCATGACTAATCTCATATATTTCATGTTGATAAATCAGATGGACACTCAGTAGTGCCAGGCCACCCTACATGTATTTCTTTTTCCTGTTCATTTTTAAATTTGCCCAAACAACTCCTTCCTACCCCTCTATCCTCATACATTGACATCATGATCACGCCCACCCTTGGTTGATGAACTTGCCTCATTATTGAGAAAACAATTAGCCAGGAGCTTTTTCATCCCTTCCCAACTGTATCTGCTGACCTACCTATTCCCCACCCTCTGTCTCTGATAAGGGTGAAGTTCCCTTTCCCATTAAATGGTAATTGTTCGGATTATACACTTGAATCTCCTGCCCTCTAGTCTCTTCATAGATTTGGTTCCAGTCTTGCTAAATCGTCACAATTTCCCTTTCTCCTGGATCACTGCCATCAGCATACAGACACCCCTCCAGTTACACCCATTCTCTGCTCCCCATTGTTCTGGGTAGAATGAAGAAAGAACTCATTCTAGTAAGACCTCTATTTCCACCACACTCTTCAGTCTGCCTTGGTCAAGGTCACCCAAATGAGGCTAGGCGGCCTCGCTCTCTCCTGGCTTTACTTCTCTGCAGGTTTGATACATTTCCCCTGAGTTGCTGGGACACCAAGCCTGCTATCTTGCTTCAACTTTCCCTCTACCTGCCTCTCTTGAGGAAACTTTACATGTGAATGGGCTCACCTGAGAGCTCCATTTTGGGCTATTTCTACTATCTATATGTTTAACTTAGAAAATTCATTCAGATCCATCACCTTAAATATCATCTGCATAAAAGTTGAAAAGAGACCTCCCTGGACTTTTCCTGAAACTCCAGATTCAGATACCTCCTCTTGACTTATCACTCCCATATGGGAATATACTGGTACCTCAAATTGCCACCACAATAATTTTGATACCATTCTCAAATATGGTTCTTGTCCAGTTGTTTTTTTGTTTTTTTTTTTTATCTGTTTTTTGGTCTTTTTTATTGGTAGGTAGCATAACTGTTGACCAATTTGTCGTGTCAAAAGCATAGGAACCTCTAGGAGGAGTTTGGATGCCTCTTTACCTTTCTCAGTCTTGAAAATCTGCTCTGCCCCCATCCTTAGCTCTCTGCATGGACATTTCCCACTGATGATTGCACAACCCCATCATTCCTCACGTGGCCACCAAAATGCGTCTCCTAAACTTTCCTAATCTCACCACACACGTCTGCAATCCACTGGCCGCACGGCAGCTGCAGGCGTGCGTGAAAATGTAATTGAGAGCACTTTCACCACTTCCCTCCTCAAATCCATCCAATGGCTTCCTTTCACACTTTAACTTAGCCCAGTTTGCTCACCCTGGCTTTTGAAACACCACGTAGCATAACATCTTTAAGAAAAATGATATGAAGTTTTTCCTTAATTCTGAGAATTCTCCAGTAACTTTCCAATAAACTCCTTTTTTTAAGGCCTAAGTTAAGCAGAGTTTAAGGTAGTTGCTTACAGTCAAAGGACCATAATTATATAGCATAGGACTAGAATGGCATTTACTGTCTGGATTTTCATAGGAAAATGTTTGGGATGTGGATAAGTTAAGGACCTGTCAACCAGATTGCAAACTCCTTCCATCAGAGACCAGTCATGTGTGTATGTGTGAAGAATAATAATAAATTCATAGGCACACACAGACATACTGATACTTAAGAATTTGAGCTGCTTTGAATTTGACTTATAATTTCTCCATGAAATCTGCCTTCTCCCAAAATTCAAAAACAAAACAAAACACTCCCATATTGTCCTAGAGAGAAAAAGAACTGTCAAAGTAAAGGCCTTTACTATGGGACCAGAGGACAAGTTCAACTTATCTACAAGGCACAGTGCTTAGGCCTCTTGATACTTTTAGGAGCCACAAAAGTGTTTTACATTTTTTTTTAATCAGAAGAAAAACATAATATAATAATAATGAATACAACTTGTATTATATCCATCTTTATACAAAAGCCTCCCTGATGGCTTTCCTGAGGGCTTCCCTGGTGGCTCAGCTGGTAAAGAATCTGCCTGCAATGGGGGAGACCTGGGTTCGATCCCTGGGTTGGGAAGATCCCCTGGAGAAGGGAATGGCTACCCACTCCAGTATTCTGGCCTGGAGAACTCCATGGACTATATAGTCGATGGGGTCTCAAAGAGTCAGACACAACTGAGCAACTTTTACTTCGCTTATACGAAAGCAGTCATAAACTTAATTTTTATCATTTTCTGTGGAAGAAGGGGTCACTGAAACAAAATTGCTAAAAAGGCCCCCATAAAGGTCTTACTACAGCCCTGTTCCTGGAAGCTTTGCTCTCTGCAGGAAAGACTGGAGAAGGAGGCTTCGGGATTTCTGGTCCCACTTGAATTTCATTGATTGGGGAAGGAAGGCCAAATGAAACCCAAATAGAGTGACACAGGGAAGCAAAAATAGCAGCTTTCCACTACATTTATTTTGCTTCTGTTTAACTGACATTTATCTAAAGCTCACTGGATTCAAAGCACTATTCTAATTGCTTTGCAATCACTAAGTCATGTAATCTACTGTCTCCTCGATGAATACCAAGTGAGTATCAAACACCTTCACTTAACCTCTGCTAGGCTACTTCCTTCTCAGGGTGGATGTTCTTCTAGGACCCAAAGGAATGCAGCACAGAATTTTGAACTTGTAACTGCAATTTAGCAGGCTTGAAATAGCTGAAAAACAGCAAGGAAAAAAATTTTTTAAAGTTTAAGGTATAGTGCCAGGGGTTGATATACATGCTGTTCATCCTGCTTCAGATAAATGAAAGAAAGGAAAGGAGAAAGAGAGAAAGAAGGGGAAACAGAAAGAAAGAAAGGAGAAAGGAGGGAGGGGCAGCGGGAGAAAGGAAGGGTGAGCTGTGAGCAGTGACAGAGCGCCCTGTGTCTTTCAGACAGCCCCCTCACCCTTGAAGATGTCTTCCAACCTAACTTAATGAAGGCCAGTCTCCAGGCTTTCCCCAAATATGCAATCAAGTTAAAAGGATGTCACTTCAGCAGATCACAGTGCAATAATGCCCCTCACCCTGCATTCTGTGGAGGCATGCACATAACGTGTTATACTTGCTTTGGGTATATATTTACATGTGCCAGTGCCCATTAGTGCTTAAATTAACTGTTACAAAATAGAAATATGATCCTTTCATAGTGTTTTCCTCTCAATGAATTCCTCACATAGTGAAATTTCAAGTTGAATCATCAGTTGAAGTTGTGCTAAAGGGAGATCACCTGAACTTTTGTGAAATCCACAATAGACCAGTTTCCCTCTGGCTAAAGAACCTGATGGGAAGAAACTACGTAAACCACCCCATCTCAATTGTGGATACTCAAAAACCCAGAGGGCTTTCTAGAAGATTCTACCCAGATGAACTAAATCAGAATCTTCGGAATTGTACCTGGGTATCCGTTTTTTTAAAAGTCCCATAGGTTATGCTGATATGCAGCCAGAATTTAGAAAAATAAAACACTGATTCCTATTTTGTAAATAAGTTCATTTGTACTTTTTTTTATTCCATATATAAGTGATATCACATGATACTTGTCTTTCTTCCTCTGATTTGCTTCACTCAGTATGGTGATCTCTAAGTCCAACCATATTGCTGCAAATGGCATTATTTAATTTTTTGTGGCTAACTAATATTCCCTCGTGTACGTGTGTGTGTGTGTGTATGTATACCACATCTTTGTCCATTCATCTGTCAGTGGGCATTTAGGTTGCTTCCATGTCCTGCCTTTTGTAAATAGTGTTGCAATAAATATTGGGGTGCATGTATATTTTTGAATTATGACTTTTTCCAGGTATATGCCCCCAAACAGAAATAAAGTCATAGACATAGAAAACAAACCTATGGTTACCAAGGGGGAAAAAGGGGAAGAAATAAATTTGGAGGTTGCACTGACATACACTGCTATATATAAAACAGAGAGCTAATAAGGACCTACTGTATAGCACAGGGCAAAAAACAAGCAAGAATAAAAACCCACTGGTTTCATACCAAGTGAGTACTAGGACTACTAACATTTCCAGATTAGAGTCCCAGCCCTTTGAATCTATGGAGCTGTGACCTCTTCCATGTAGCCCTACATTTCTCCATCTTTATTCTGGTATGATTTTTTAATTTAAGGTGATTATATACTCAGCTCACTAGTCCTAGTTTCAAAGTCTTTCGGGAATTAATTCCTCAATGAAAAGCTTTCTTAGAACTGCAGAAAGGCAACTGTGAGGTGAGGGCTGGATCTCAGGGCAACTAGAGGCCCCCTCAGAGTCAGACCACACACCAATCGCCAGCGACAGCATCACCAGAAGACAGTCTTCACCCTTGTCAGGGCACGAAATAAAACAAGTCGTGGGATCAGTCCCAAGAAAATGGGCCTGTGCAGAAAGTGAGGATAATCATTTCAGCCCAATAAAGAATTCTCGAGAACCTGCTGTGTTTTAGATATTGGGCCAGGCATTGTAGGTACCATCCTACTGTCTAGGAGCTGAGAGTGTAAGGAAGAGATATCATCAAACAATTTCAAAATTACACAGGAAGTTATGAGCAGAGTGAAAAAGGATATTTGGCCCAAGGTGATGCCTGTGAGAAGACTTCTAGAACATGCAACCTTGTGCATTGAGTCGTAAATGATGGTGAAGCAAGTTAGGGATGTTCAGGAAGTGGACAAAGCAAAGATCAAGGCAGATCATGATCCAGGAGAGTCAATAAACCGTAAACTCTCTGGTGTGATCAAAAGTTAGAAAGTTAGGCTGAAAAGGGCAAAGCCAGATGCACTTGGTGGATCCACAGTGCAACGTGGAGAATGGGGTTGAGTGGGGCTGGCGCTGAGAACGTGATTGTAAGCAGGTGAGCACAGACCATGCAATGGGCCAGGTAAGAGATGGTGAGAGCAGGACTGGACCAGAGCTTTAGCAGTGAAGGTTGGTGTGAATGAACAGCTAAGTCCAATCAGCAGGACGGGTTGGATGTGTGGGTTGAGGGGAAAAGTGGGAGAGAGTAAATAAGAAGAGTCAGACACTGGGAGAACATCGCCTTCAGGACATGGATTTTGAAATGGGTGGAGATGGGCAGTCTAAGATAAAGGCTCTGAACCACATGAGGGTTAGGGGTGCCAGATTTTAATGGGGTACCAGCCTTGCGGCTCAGGCTGACGCAGCCTTGAGTTGTTCCGCTGAATCGGGCGTCTGCACTGAGCAAGGCAGAAAGATTGCGCCTGTCTCCTTCACTTTGGTTCTGCAGTTTACTCATCACCTTGACAGTTGGGATTAGTCTTTTCCTAATTCAATTGTCTTTGTAAATCCCCATTCATCTGATGATTGATTACAGGTGGCTATAAATAAGAAATGATGGAGCATTGCTTGGTCTCCCTTTGCTCCTTCCCTCAGCAAACCAGAGGCCTGGAAAATCTTGGGGTTGCCTTAGGAAACATAACGCACTTTAAAAGAGGAGCTGAAGGAAGGTAGAAGATTTAAATTAGCCTCCAGTGGAAACCCCAACCCACTTGTTATGGTCATTCTTGGCACCAGAGGCCTCCCTTTTGGCTCAAATCCAGAAATACAAAAATGGTATAAAGTTGCAGGACAGAAAGTTGGCATGGACCCTGTGGTGATTTCCTTGTCCACTGACTCCCCTGCCTTGGAATTCTGTCTAGACTTGGCTTCGAGGCACATTCCTTCAGCTTTCAGTAGGCAGAGGTGTCTGACTCTTGCAATGTGTATATGATTTAAAAAGAACGAAGGACAGGCTCTCAACAAACCACTGCATTCTAAAAGTCAAATCTCACTGCTCCAAGTGTGACCGGGAAACGCAAATATATTCCAGATCACACAGCCCACAGGTGCAGCCATGTAGCACTGCAAATTTCATGTGCAGACTGGCGGGGTCCTTTCTTTGAGTCTCCAGATGCTCAGAGAATGCTTTATGTACAGGAAGACAGAGGCTATATGGGGACAGCTGGGCTTTGGAGAAAAAAAGTATGGACACATAGTTAACTCTACCAGAAATCCCCATGTTCGAGCCACCAACATAGGAGGGGAAAAAAGAAGCAGGCAGGGGATTTCATCTACACATTCATTCCAAAAATGTGCAGTGTTTACTATATGTCAGACATTTTCCAAAGATACTTTCCTGCCTGTGACGATATTGCTTATACTAGAGAAATTTGTTTCTTGCCACTTAGAAATCACTATGTAATTCAGGGAGTTAGAAGATCAACATACCATTTGCTTCTGATTTATGCCATCACCAGGAAAGTGATTTTATGACTTTTTCTTGTACCTAACTAACCTAGTCACTTCTCCTAAATGCCCTGGAGAGAAACATGCCCTGAAAAGTGGATGTCGCAAAGGAAGCAGCCTGCCTGAGGGGGGTTGGGAAATGTTCAACTTGTGTAAGTTCAACTCCCTGTGCCCGATGAATAATTGCCAGGAGGCTTAGCCACAGAGAGCCACAGGTCTTCAAATTTTCCACAAACAGAAAGTGATGCTTACTGTGATGGTGCTGATGATGATGGTTGAACAGGCTAAAGAAAATATTGAAGGAGGTAAGCAGAATGAGGAAAAAGCACAAGACTAATCTAAAAGGATAAAGTGAAGGCAGTGTTCATGGACATCGGTACCAGGGTATCATTCATTCAGGGATATTTACTGGGTATCTATTATTTTCATGCTAGGTGGAGGGAATATAATAGGAAACAAAGAAAGCAGACTATCATGAAACTTTCACTATGATGATGAAAAAGAGAAAACTGAAGAAAACAAAATAAAACATAGAATGCCGAGGGCTGTGACGGAGGAGGAGGTAAGAGAAAGGCAATATGTGTATAGGGTGTTAATTTGCTTATTGAGTGTTGAAGAAAGAAACACCAAAAGATAACATTTTGGCAGATTCCAATGGCTAAAGAGAAGAGTCTTTCTTTGAGCAAACAGAGCTAATTCTTTGACTTCCTCATCCTTTCTTTTCCCAGCTGATTGGGTGTACCCTTCACTTTCAGGATACTCAGTTTCATAGGAACATCTTCTGATGGAGGGACCTGGTGGACTGAAGCACATTTACAACTAGTGCCTACCTTCTGTGCCCTCCTCTGGGCACCTCCCTGATCTGCTCTGTATGGTCCACAGTTTCTGAGCTATTTCTGCTTTTTCCTAATACATCAAGAAACCTATACAGGGCTTGTGCACCAATCTCTTCTAAACAAGGGCATAGGGTTTGTTAATTCAAGTCAAGGAGCTGAAAAGAATAATGGTAGGAAGCTGGCAGGTTTCCAGAGTGGGTGTAACTCTTCAGGAGAATTGGGCCGTGAATACTTTCTTTGTTCTTTTCCCTCCTAACATCGGATTTGGGAGGAGGGGGTGATTTCATATCCGTATCAATGATATGGAGGAAATAGGACTCCATTCTCTTATTTGAATGTGCCTTGTTAAAGTATGTAGACATCTTTACCATTAAGCTAAATGCATACTCACACCCTTTGGAGTCTGGCCTTGGCTGTCCCTGACTAGCAACCCAACCTTGGCAGCAGGAGTGACTACACCATGTGAAAGAGGTGGGCACAGGACAGATTTCCTGAGAGCTTATGCGTCTTTCTCTCTGCTTTGTCCTTCCTTGGGTTTAGTTAGGTCCCACCTAATAGGATTTTAGAGTCTAGGACATAATTCTATAGTCCGGCAATTGGGTAGCTAAGCTGCCTTAGAACCCTTGTCTCTATAATCCTTTATAATTTCACAATGTTTTGTTTTTCTAAGTTCCCGCTTATATTTTTTTCACTTCTTCATAGTGAGGTTGTTAGAAAGCTTGTGCTATTTGACAATCTCTTTTTTATAGATGAAAACTCTGGCCTCAGGAAGGCTAGGTTGCTAGTTCAAGGACATGAACAGGTCATCTGGAAACTCTATCTGACATTTAGCTCTTCTGACTCCAGATCTGTGGCTCTACAATTGCATCTCAAATGTGCGGAATCCTGCGATTGGATTCGGGCCACAGGTAAAGTTCTTGCCAATGGGAAACAAGTCACCTTCTTACCTGCCTTCTACCGGGGAGTGATTTGATCTCCCTGAACTCATGAAGGAAACTGCAGATGAAGCTGTTTCCTGTGCAGTGAGATGTGAACATCCAATATGACGAGCAGTGGTGACACCAAGAGCCTTTCATTCCCCACCTCCCCTCGCCAGAAGCCCTCCACCCAGGCCTTGGCCCTGATTCCTCCAGTGCTTTCTGATCAGGAGCTCAGCTCCAGTGGCAAGGGGGTTTCCAATTAAGCTACACAGGATAAGCAGAGGTGACGGGCCATCTCCTTCGCCTATCGTGGTTCAGCTTTGTCCTCTATGCTGTGAGCAAGCAGAGCACATAGGAAACTGAATACATCCAGGAGTGCCACGTCGTGGGTGGTAGGGGGGCTCCTAGGCAGTGAAAGTAAGGGTGATGAGATCCAGCTTCATTTGGGACCTAAAACCTGGCTATCCAAGTGGTCCACAAACCAACAGATCACCACCACCAGGAGGCAGGGGCTAGGAAGGCCAAAACGCAGGCCTCATCTGAGAGCCCTGGAATGAGAATCTGCATTTTAACAATATCCCCAGACTCTGACTCCTCTTCCTGCCCCCTGTCTCCCTCACTTTCTCTCTGTCCTTTTTATTCTTGCTGTCTGTTTATCTCACAACACCCACATCTCACAACACTCTAGCTTTGGAATACACTTGTGGAAGTCTTGCAACTTGTGGGTACTGTCTTTCCCCTCTTGTAGGTAGACAGCACTTTTCTGGGTAAAACTGCCAATAAGTGTGATTATGCCTGTGCACTGGCTCCAGTGCCAACGCCCTTCCCACGATAACCGGAACTCTTCCATACAAGGCCTCTCTGGTCCACTCTTTCCTGGGATGCCTCTTCAGAACAGATGAAAAGCAGCTGCTGCCCATCCCATCAGCCCATAGGAGGAAGCCTTTCTCCAGCAGGTCAGAGATTTCCCCCCATGGTCACAGAATGACTGAGGGAGCTTCACGCTTCACCACTTTACTCCCCATCCAAAGAAAGCAAGCCATTATTGTTTATCGGCTCAAATCGTTTCATTCCCATTATTATACTGATCGTATGGCTGAAGGTAGAAACACAGACAGATTTAAACCAACTATGGGTAAGTGGCTCTTTCCACCCAATCTCAGGACTCAGGAAGTGGAAGTAAACCCTCCAACCTCAGTCCACACTCCAAACCAATCAGATACTGAAGGTGAAGTGAGAATGTATACTGAGGAGGAAACTTAAAATCTAAAAAAATTTAAAACTGTGCTAAACACATACTTACAGACAAGGTCACATATCAACTGGAAAAAACATTTTCAGTTGTAAAACAGGATATTCAGCATTCTTCTGCTTTTTAAAACTGTCTATAAAATAAGGGCATATAAAATAATACTAAGAATGATAGACTTACGGGAGATTTTTATTTTATTCTTGAGAAATAGAGAAATTCTTTTATAGAGAAAAGCTCAGTCTTTCACTTTACTCTATAAAAAGCATGTGGAATATATATTTAAAGCATATTTTTAAACACATATTTATTTCTTTAGCATCATTATTATCCTCAACATTAGTATCTATATTTTTGGACCTATCTAGTTATATCAGTTCAGTTCAATTCAGTCACTCAGTCATGTCCAACTGTTTGCAGCCCCATGAACTGCAGCACACAAGGCCTCTCTGTCCATCACCAACTCCTGGAGTCCAAACCCATGTCCACTGAGTCAGTGATGCCATCCAACCATTTCGTCTTCTGTCGTCCCCTTCTCCTCTTGCCCTCAATCTTTCCTAGCACCAGGCTCTTTTACAGTGAGTCAGTTCTTTGCATCAGGTGGCCAAAGTATTGGAGTTTCAGCTTCAACATCAGTCCTAACAATGAACACCCAGGACTGATCTTCATTAGGATGGATTGGTTGAATCTCCTTGTAGTTCAAGGGACTCTCAAGAGTCTTCTCCAGCACCACAGTTCAAAAGCATCAATTCTTCGGTGCTCAGCTTTCTTCATAGTCCAACTCTCACATGCACACACGACCACTGGAAAAACCATAGCCTTGACTAGACGGACCTTTGTTGGCAAAGTAATGTCTCTGCTTTTCAATATGCTGTCTAGGTTGGCCATAACTTTCCTTCCAAGGAGTAAGCATCTTTTAATTTCATGGCTGCAATCACCATCTACAGCGATTTTGGAGCCCAGAAAAATAAAGTCAGCCACTGTTTCCACTGTTTCCCCATCTATTTCCCATGAAGTGATGGGACCAGATGCCATGATCTTAGTTTTCTGAATATTGAGCTTGAAGCCAACTTTTTCACTCTCTTCTTTCACTTTCATCAAGAGACTGTTTAGTTCTTCTTCACTTTCTGCCATAAGGGTGGTGTCATATGCATATCTGAGGTTATTGATATTTCTTCTGGCAATCTTGATTCCAGCTTATGCTTCCTCCAGCCCAGCATTTCTCATGATGTACTCTGCATATAAGTTAAATAAGGAGTGTGACAATATACAGCCTTGATGTATTCCTTTTACCTATTTGGAACCAGGCTGTTGTTCCATGTCCAATTCCAACTGTTGCTTCCTGACCTGCATACAAGTTTCTCAAAAGGCAGGTCAGGTGGTCTGGTGGTTATATAGTATAGTATAAAATTAGTTTGGGGGGTTGCATAATTTTATTATTTTGAGTTTTTAAAAAATTATTTGTTGGAAAATAGTTGACTTACAAAGTTTCAGCTGTTCAGTAAAGTGAATCAGTTATACATACACATACATGCACCCTTTTTCAGCTTCTTTTCTGATATAGACCATTGCAGAGTTCCTGTGCTATACAGTAGGTCCTTAGTAGTTATCTACTTTGTATATAGCAGTGTGTATATGTCAGTCCTAATCTCCCAATTTATCCCTCCCATAGTTACCGTAAGTTTGTTTTCTACATCTGTGACTCTGTCTGTTTTGAGACATACATTCAGAGAAAATCACTTGCAGCACAATTTACCATAGCCAGGACATGGAAACAACGTAAAGGTCCATCAGCAGAGGAATGAATAAAGAAGATGCAGTACATATATATAATGGAATATTACATAGTCATAAAAAAGAACAAAATTCTTGCTGCTAGGTCCATTTGCAGCAACGCGGATGGACCTAGAGAGTCCATCTGAGTGAAGTATGTTAGACAAAGAAAGACAAATATCACATCACTTACATGTGGAATATGAAAAACAGGGTGCTGTACAAATAAAATTAGTTTTGTTGAAACACCTTTTTGTGATATTATTATCTCAGTAGCTTATTCCCTTCTACAAAAGATCCCCTCAAGGAAAGCACAACTTCTTTTAGCAAAATGAACCCCTAAACCTGGTAACCCTAAAAGGAGAGTCTTCTCAGGGGAAACGGTAATGAGGCAGTAAGTCCCCCTTCCCTTCCCTGGGACTTGCTCTCACTCTAAGCCCAACCATGTGATCCATGGTGCTCTTGGGCTTTTAATATTTCTGATCATGTTCAAACTAAACATCTTCATAAGGTTGCCTCTTTGCATAGCTGGAAACATGTTGGAAATTTTACAAATAAAATAATTTACCAATGAATGAGAAATTACAAAAAAATGAACAAATCCAAATTTGTTCTATTACATGATTCTATTACACACACCAGGCTCTTCAGGGAGTAGAGATGGAGCTCACACAAATTAAACCATCTAGAAAAACAGCGCTGCGTCCTGCTCCCTGGATCCACCCCAGCTTTCACCAAGCTTCCTTTTCTGTTTTTTTAAGTGTACGATTAAGCTTTCAGTTATAAGAATGGCATCCACATAAGCCCAGGTGATCAACAAAAGTTTTCATTCTATTTTTATTGGCTTCTCTGTTGGGATAAGTAAATAAAATGTAAAATCATTGTTCCTGCTCTAAGAAGCTTACCATTTCCGGTGGAATATCCAACAAATGCCTGGAATTCATACTGGAGTCCCAGGGAAAAGGTGCAGAAATGTTCTCCATTTGTCATTGGGGTCACAGTTGGATGGTCTGTCTCCTGGATCACTGCTTCCTCAAATCATACCTGACCCTTATAAACCAGCTGAAATGGCCTTTCTTCCATGAAGCCTTCTCTGATCTCTTCCTCACAAATCATAGAGTTTCTTTTCTTCTGAATCCCACCAACTCCCCCACCCCTGTTTCATATACGGCATTTGTCTTGGGAGACATTTGATAATTTATTACTGTGATTCCTCCCTGGGTGAAGAATAAGGGGAACACACTCTCTGAGGAGCATAAAATTATAGCAATGAGGATAATAAGTGCCCTTTATTGAGAACTTATAGCCTGGGTAATACAATGAGTCTTTTCACAGTATCTCATTTAGTTATAACATCTTCTATGTTTCAAAGTGATTAGGTAACTTATCAAAATCGTGCAGAGAGAACATCCCCTGTTTAATTCATATCTGTTTGATTTATTCCAAAGGCCTTGCTTTGAATCACCAATGCCTCTGGCTAGTTTCCAAACCCCTCCCAGGCCTCCTCTCCTTCCACCCCACGAGCCTGGACTGTGGCCACCACACCATGTTCACACAATCTTGTCAACCAGTGAGTACCAGGGCTTGGTGGCAGGGGGCTCCCTCCTTCTTAGACACTGAGCTGAAACAACACTGAAGACTACTTTTTGATCCTATTCATCTGCCTCATCCCTCCTGCTGGGTCTGTACCCCTGCAGGAAAGAAACTTTTTCATCTGTCTGCCAACTCCCACATACACACCCCTGTGGCATCTAGAATAATGTCTCATTCCTATTATTTCTGTATGAGTTTTTGAGTAATATTTTTGAGTTAGGGAAAGAACATAGAATAAACAGATTATGTAAGTGAAAATAATGTAAAGTACAAGTGATAACGTTTACCAAGGAAAGAAAGTCTTCCTGGAGGAGGTGATGTTTTTCATTTCTTTTGGCTGGGAGGACCTCGGCTTAGCATAGATGAAGGTGAAAGGCAGTCTAGCTGGGGAAGATTGCATAATGGTCTGATGTAAAACACTTCTCAGTGTTGATGAGAAATGACGGTGCTGATAGATTTCCTGTGACCATAGAACAGATGAGCAAGAACGTTTAATTCTGGGAATTTCTGTTTTCCATCCCAAGGATTATTCCGTGGGCCATTATCGTTTCAGTGGATGAAGGTACTTGCTAAAAATAGGTTACTAATGTTTTCCTTAGAGTTACAGCACACGTCAGAAGAGACTAATGACCCAACGCTGTACTGTTTTCTTTTCATTTCAGTTAGCCTCAAACAAATAAACCCGATAAATATTATCAGAGTCACATATGCTCATTAAGGGTTATAGTCAGTGGCTATGTTTGTTTTACTGTGTAATAGATGATGAAACCATGGTGATGAGTGGAGTAAGCTGGGATGGTTTTCATATTTTCCCATCTTAACACTGGAGACTAGCTCATTGTTTTTTTTCACTGGCTTCTATTAGAAATAGAACAGCTTACTAAAACACTTATTCATTTTGACGTGTCTTAAAGCAGTCCACATCTTCCCATCTCATTCAATGATACATGATAGATGTTTGATAGTAGTCCTTAAGTATAGCAATGAACGGGAAATAAGTACTTCCAGGGTACTTATGTAAAAGTTTCAATTAACAAATAGTATTCTTTTATATCTTATTAATTATCCATAACTGAGGACTCTGTTGCTAACCATTTTATGGGTCAGAGGATAAAATTTGACACATGTTATATACAATTTACGTTCTAAAAAGTCAAGATATACTATACTGACCTACTGTCTTTTTTTTTTTTTTAAGATTTCAGACTTGTAGAAGAAAATAGGCACACTTATTTCCTACTGAAAATGCTACACATTTTCTTATCAGATCCTTTTGGCTGTTATACTTTAAAAGAAACTATGAAAGACAGTGAGTCTTCTCATTCTTCCATAAACCCTTACCAAATGGTAAAGTCATACCTGTAATCTGGCTTGTAAAGTCTCCTAAGCCCCATCTTGTTCTATTTCATTCTGTCAACAGAATGGTCTTTCTAAACTATAGTCAGCAGTGGGGTGGAGGAGGAGGGAGGTCCAAGGGAGTGGATATATGTATATGCATAGCCATGAAATTAAAAGATGCTTGCTCCTTGGAAGAAAAGCTATGACAAACTTAGCATATTAAAAATTTTGCCAACAAAGGTCCATACGGTCAAAGCTATGGTTTTTCCAGTAGCCATGTATGGACGTGAGAGTTGGACCATAAAGAAGGCTGAGTGAACAGTGTTATTGGGGAAGACTCTTGAGAGTCCCTTGGACAGCAAAGAGATCAAACCAGTCAATTTTAAAGAAAATCAGTCCTGAATATTCATTGGAAGGACTGATACTGAAGCTGAAGCTCCAATACTTTGGCCACCTGATGCTAAGAACAGACTCACTGGAAAAGATCCTGATGCTGATAAAAATTGAAGGCAGGAGGAGAAGGGACTGACAGAGGACCAGATGGTTGCGTGGCATCACCAACTCAATAGACATGAGTTTGAGCAAGCTCTGGGAGATGGCGAAGGACAGAGAAGCCTGGCATGCTGCAGTCCATGGGGTCACAAAGAGTCAGACATGACTGAGTGACTGAACAATGACATAACTGATTCACTCCATTGTACAGTAAAAACTAATACAACATTGTAAAGCAATTATACTCCAATAAAATACAAATACAATCTAATTATATCCCTCTCTGGGTGAAACATTCAATGGTTTCCTATTAACATAATGCAAGCCCCTTTGCAGGACATATATGACTATTCATATCATGGCCTCTTTTAGCTCCTTTAAAATTCTCCTTTCATTCCATTATTACTCCCCTCCTATATAATTCACAGTCATCCTGTACTTTGTATGTTCTAAAACTTGCTGACTTTTGCCCTTCAGCCTACAAAAAAACCTCTCAGTTAATGTTCAGGGTTAAATTGTTTTAATTACAACCTCACTCAAATGCAACTTCTATGATTTTTTTTTTTTAAATTTACCCCCAAACATCTAGTGATTCCCTTCTCTGTGTTCCTCTACTATATTCTCTCGGCATTCAAAACATGACATTTATATCAGCCTGGGCTTCCCTGGTGGCTCCAGTGGTAAAGAACCTGCTTCCCAATGCAGGAGACACAAGAGACATGGGTTCAATCCCTGGGTTAGGAAGATCCCCTGGAGGAGGGCATGGCAACCCACTCCAGTATTCTTGCCCGGAGAATCCCCATGGACAGAGGAGCCTGACGGCCTATGGTCCATAGGGTTGCAAAGCATCAGACATGGCTGAAGCAACTTAACAAGCAACTTCATTATGTTTTAATGTCTACCTGCTCTCACTCACACCTCCACACCCCTTGCTGAGGAGCTTGTCTGTTCTGTAAGTAAGAGCTCAATACAGATACACTTCCTAGCCCCAAGTAGGTTCTTCATAAATGCTCATTTACAGCACAATTGAATGAATCACAAACAACCCCTCAGGAAGGAGGAACACACCCAAAGTGGATGCCTTTTAATGCCCTGATGCTAGTTGTAATTTCAAATGAGAGTTCCAAATGAAAGTCAGGAATATGGCTCTGAACAGTGGTCAAGGAGCTTTAGTGTCTAGATAAAACTACATATGCCTGAGATAGCTTCAGGAGTGGTTACTTAAATAAGACTCCCCCCTCACTTTGTCCACATGAAAGTAATGTGAACAAATACACTTTCTCCTTTGAAAAAGCCCTTTTGATTCTCTGCTGAGACATATTCATTCAGAAGAATAAAAGGTGATTAGCATATCTCCAACCCTACAGCAGAGATTGTATGTTCCACAGCCATTTCCACAAGGATTCAGGTCTGTGGTTAATTTCCAGACAGATTCCAGAGATCTGATTTGGGAGGGGAGGCACAATCATCCAGGGATGGCTACATAAGGCCAAAGAACATCGTGTCATGCTTGATGCTGGTTTCGCCAACATCATCCTAATCTGTTCTTCAGTTAAACACTCTGTGCCATTTCAAAATGGCAGCCATCAGAATACAGTTATAGAAACATAGAATGACACAGATGGAAGGAACCTTGTTAATACCCTTTATTAGTCAAATGAGGATATAATAGCTCCTACAGAACAAGTTCTATTTGCATAACCAACTTGGGATACAAAGAAAAATTTCAGGTAAAAATAATACAAAGAGGCAGCAGTGTGTTGGAGTGGACAGGCCACCAGTTCTGGGGTCAGACCATTCTAGGTTCATCCCTCATCACCTGTCTGGCCATAAGAAAGTTACTTAGCCTCTTCAAGGCTCGGTTTTTTCAACTGTATAAAGTGCATGCATGCTCCGTCATGTCCAACTCTTTGTGAGCTCGTGGACTGTAGCCTGCCAGGCTCCTCTGCCCAGTGGAATTTTCCAGGCAAGAATACTGAGTGGGTTGCCATTTCCTATTCCAGGGGATCTTCCGGAACCTAGGGATTGAACCTGCCTCTCTGGCGTCTGCTGCGTTGGCAGGCAGTCTTTCCCACTGCACCACCTGGGAAAAAGTAAATCTTGCTAGACACTTTAGAGGGTTGTGGTAAGGACTAGAGATTCTACAACTGAAGCCTCTAGCTCAGTGCCTGAAAAAAACAGATGTCCTCAATAACTGATGGACTGTTGCAGTGGAAACAGGGGAATATGAATCATATTTGGAGTGGACTTTTGTCATAAAGCTACATAACATCCAAATCTTCTTAGAATTTTGAAGGAAACATGGGGGAGAGGAGGAAGGCTCACCTTCCGGTATGGAGGTTCTAAGGGAGGGTCCCTCCTTGCTGGGGGAAGGGAGGAGTGGACACAGGACACATGATAGAACTCAATCAATCAGAACCTCTGCCTGAGTCTCTGAATCTGGAAGTGACCAGTTACAGGGACACCACCCGGCACCCGACCAGGCTCCCTCCCTGCCCACTTTCTGCAAGAGGATCGGGTGCCCAGGCCCCTTTGGTTCCTGCATGTGCTCTGAGTTTGATGTTTCTGGGAGCTCTCTGACCTTTTCCAGCAAATCCTTCATTTGTTTAGGTTAAATCAACTTGATTTCTATTTCTAAATAGTAAGACTTTCATTATCATTATAATTCCAATAACAGCAGACCAATTCTTTCCAATCTATTCACCATCCGCCCTTAACACCCTTTGTGTTACCTCGTTTCCTCAATTATAATCACAGTTTAATTTTCTGTGTTTGTGGAGAAAGCTTCAAAAATGAGAGATTGGGATTGACATATACACACTACTATATATAAAATAGATAACTAATAAGGACCTACTTATTAAGGGACAGCCAGTCATCTAGCGCAGGCTTCACATTGTGCCAAGTAACCAGTGATTTTCCAATGTTTTTAAGTTTGAGGGAAATATATGACAGATGTGTTGGCTCTAAAAACAATAAAAACAGTTCCATAAATCGCCAAAAAGCAGGGGGTGGGGGTGGGGGTGAGGTGAGGGAGGGTAAGAAGGTAACACAATACAGGATAAATCAGGAGGGAGTGGGCAGGACTGTCTGTTATGATTGAGGGTAGCGAGGGGATGATGTGGTCAGTAGCAGTAAACAAGCTGGAGGGGGGAGGAAGTCTTGGACCACAAGCATCAGCCAAAGCAGAAAACTGCCCTGAACCCCACCCTGAAGGAAAAAGATATACAACTAGAGGAACTCAGGAGGGATAAAATGCTAACAGAAACTCAAATGGGTAATAACATTAAAGCGCATACAAATAAATTTAATGAAACAAAGGGAGGGAAATAATGACTCAGTATCCTGTGCTGAGTTCCCTGGTGGCAGTGATTCTCAGCATCCAGGGTACATCAGAATGATCTGAAGCTCTAGTTTAAAATGCAGATCCCGGGGCCTCTTGCCCAATTGGAGCTGCTCTGGTGCTTTTTGCGGGGGCCTGGAATATGCATTTTTTTCTTTTAGAAAAATTTTATTGGGGTAGAGTTGCTTTACAATGTTGTGTTAGTTTCTACTGTACAGCAAAATGAATCAGCTATACATACATACATATATACGTGTGTGTGTGTGTGTGCACGCACACGCATGCCTGCGTGCTCAATCAAGTCAGACTCTGCAACCCAATGGACTGTAACCCTCCAGGCTCCTCTGTCCACCTGGTTTTCCAGGCAAGAAGACTGGAGTGGGTTGCCATTACCTTCTCCAGGGGATCTTCCTGACCCAGGGATCCAACCTGTGTCTCCTGTCTCCTCTACTGGCCGGTGGATTCTATACCACTGAGCCACCTGGGAAGTCCATATATATAAAAATCCCCTCTTTTTTGGATTTGCTTTCCATTTAGGTCATCACAGAGCATTGCGTTGGGTTCCCTAAGCTATACAGTATGTTCTCATTAGTTATGTCTTTTATTCATAGTGTCAACAGTGTATGTATGTCAATCCCAATTCTGTATTTCTGTTTGCAAATGTGCTTCTAATACTTTCTCCATTGCAGATGAGCCCAATGCGGTTGCTTAATTTCAACAGGTGCAATGTCACGCCATATAGTCCTGTGGGGGGCAAGGCTGGCTCTGTGTCAGTTTCAAAGATCAGGATGGCCACCCACCCATGCCCTCACAGACTGCCACGTGAATGGGGTTACCCTCCTGATCCATGTATATGCTGCTTCTGCAATGGGCTGGGGAGTGAAGCACCAAACCAAAGAGGATTATTCTTGAGCTTTAAGATCTGATGGATTGGGCTTGCTGGGTTTTGAACTTGTGTGGGACCCCTTTGTACATTCTAATGTCTTCCTGTTGAAGTGGGAATGTCTAGCTTTTTCCTGTCCCACCCTGTATTGTGGATGCACAGAATTTGTCTGGTTTCACAGGTTCACATGGCAGAATTTTGTGTCAGTTTGAATCGTGCCTGGCATCTCACTTGTATCTGGTTTAACTGACATTTATATGAGACTTTGGATATAAGACTTTGAAGTTGGCACTGGAACAAATTAAGGGGGCTATTGAGGTGGAAACAATGTATTTCGCAGGTAAAAGGGGTTATTTTGAGGGGCTGGGACAAAATATCACAGACTGAATGTTTGTGTCCCCCTAAAATTCACATGTTAAAGCCTTTACTCCAATGTGATGGTGTTCGGAGATAAGGTCTTTGGTAGGCAGTTAGGGTTATATGAGGTCATGAGGGTAAGGCCCTTATGATGGAATTAGTGCCCTTGTAAGAAGAGACGTCACAGCACGTGCTCTCTCTCTCTCTTTCTCTTTCTTGTGAGCACACAAAGAGAAAGCAGCCACCTGTAAGCCAGGAAGAAGACCTTCACCAAACCTGTCCACACTGACACCCTGATCTCAGAACTGTGCGAAATACATTGTTGCTGTTTACCATACATTACTATCCATTTTTTCTTTTAATGAATTTTTTTCTTTTTAAAAATCTTTATTGAGGTATAGTTGCTTTACAATGTTGTGTTAGTTTCTACTGTACAGCAAAATGAATCAGCTATCTTGATAAGGCTGCCCCAGCAGACTAAGACACATACCTAGGAAATGATAAGATTGGAATCTGAACCCAGAAGTCTGATTGGAGGATTTTTTCCCTTAACCAACTACACTACACATTCAATAGCCTTTTGCCAAAAGATCTCCAGGAAGCAAGCCTGTTCCTTTCTTAAAGTATATTTCTGTCTCCAACTTTTCACTTATACCAAGGGATAGAGAAAAGTGTGACTTGACTGAAGGTTCCAGGTGCCGGAATTTATTCTTCCTTCTGTCTCTAAGTGGCTGGACAGAAATCTCCCACCTTTCCCCGCATGACGCAGTGTAGACAGGACACCAAGGGAAGGAGCAACTGAATCTCTCACTACAGGACTTGACCATGTCACCAACACCTATGCTGAAATGAGGTTTCACCAGCTGCAGCCTGGCCCCCGAGGGGACCACATGGCTGCTGCAAATCCAGGAGGGTCCACTGATGACGCACACTCCAAGCAGCTCATCAGACCACCGTACCCTGACCTTCTGTGGTCTGCTAAGTATGGAGCACTTGGAGAAAACACAAACACATATTTTTGCTTAAGGTAAAGGATCTGCAGCAGCATTCCTGGTCTTTAGATTAACAGGTACAATAGATCAGCTTCACAGGTATGTGGCAGCAGATTTGAATCTTGGTGACGAGTTGGCAGGTCAGGTGGTCTGGTATTCCCATCTCTCTCAGAATTTTCCATAGTTTATTGTGATCCACACAGTTAAAGAGAGAGATGTGAATACCAGACCACCTGACCTGCCTCTTGAGAAATCTGTATGCAGGTCAGAAAGCAACAGTTAGAACTGGACATGGAACAACACACTGGTTCCAAATAAGAAAAGGAGTACATCAAGCCTGAATATTGTCACCCTGCTTATTTAACTTATATGCAGAGTACATCATGAGAAACGCTGGGCTGGAAGAAACACAAGCTGGAATCAAGATTGCCAGGAGAAATATCAATAACCTCAGATATGCAGTTGACACCACCCTTACAGCAGAAAGTGAAGAGGAACTAAAAAGCCTCTTGATGAAAGTGAAAGAGAAGAGTGAAAAAGCTGGCTTCAAGCTCAATATTCAGAAAACTAAGATCATGGCATCCGGTCCCATCACTTCATGGGAAATAGATGGGGAAACAGTGGAAACAGTGGGGGGCTCCAAAATCACTGCAGATGGTGATTGCAGCCATGAAATTAAAAGACGCTTACTCCTTGGAAGAAAAGTTATGACCAACCTAGATAGCATATTCAAAAGCAGAGACATTACTTTACTGACTAAGGTCCGTCTAGTCAAGGCTATGGTTTTCCCAGTGGTCATGTATGGATGTGAGAGTTGGACTGTGAAGAACGCTGAGCACCGAAGAATTGATGCTTTTGAATTGTGGTGTTGGAGAAGACTCTTGAGAGTCCCTTGGACTGCAAGGAGATCCAACCAGTCCATTCTGAAGGAGATCAGCCCTGGGATTTCTTTGGAAGGAATGATGCTAAAGCTGAAGCTCCAGTACTTTGGCCACCTCATGAGAAGAGTTGACTCATTGGAAAAGACTCTGATGCTGGGAGGGATTGGAGGCAGGAGGAGAAGGGGACGACAGAGGATGAGATGGCTGGATGGCATCACTGACTCGATGGAGGTGAATCTGAGTGAACTCCGGGAGTTGGTGATGGACAGGGAGGCCTGGCATGCTGCGATTCATGGGGTTGCAGAGTTGGACACGACTGAGTGACTGAACTGAACTGAACTGAAGGAGTTGGCATATGGTTACAAGATGGTGTGACTGGAACCACACTTCTTACAACAGGAAAAAAGGGTCCCAAGAATGTTTACAGGTTGAACATGGGAAGTGCTGAGGGGGAACCAAGTCAAGAAGGTGCCCATGCAGATGTGGAGTTTAGCATTTTGTGGAGACAGGGGTGAAGGACCATTACGGAAAATTCATGGCAGGGCGAGGGGCATTGAAGGAGAGGTGTGTGCCACCAGTCAAGGGGCAGATGTTTATCATGGGGCCAAATCAGGCAGGTAGCACGGCTTCCAACAACAAGAGATGTCTATCACACCATCTTCATGAATCCCAAACTGAGTCACCTCAGTTTCCTGCTTAAAGCCTTTCAGTCCTTGCCTCTACATGAAGACTGTGATTGGAAAGCCTCTGCCTGCCGGCCACGTCTGTCTTGTGTGTGTTTCAATACCCTCATCTCGTGACTTCTCTCCTTCTCTAGCTTCGTTCCTTCCACACCCTCTCCCGTTTGTTCCTGGAGGAACAATATATATATTTCTCTTTTTTCCAGGCTGGACTGCTCCTCCTCTTGACCTTGGCTTAGTCATATCCTTCTGGTCTCACTACGAATACCCCAACCCAAGTCTCACTCCTTGCTTCTCTGAGCACTGCAGCCATAAATTCCTCTGCATGGGTGCATGGTAAGATCACATTGCATGTCACCCACCTAGACTCTGAGGTCCATGAGCACAGGGACTACATTTGTCCTGGTGTCTCCCTGATGCCCACAGCACCTTACACACGTCTGGCTCTTAGAAGATGTTCATTGAGTATTTGTTAAGTGAATAAATGAGATGAAAATCTCTGTGGCAAGAGCTGAGCTGTCCCTGTTCATGCCAGGATCCAGCAGTCCCCTGATGCCAGAGTCAAAGGACCCTGGAGAGTGAGTGCAGCCTGGCTTGCCCCGTGGGCAACCCCTCTGTGACACTCTGGCTGGAGGCAAACAGAGAGGTGTTGCTGCCAATCAGACTCACGGCATGCATCCACATGCAGTGGAGAGATGCACCTGGGGCTGAGGACCAGCCTGCATGCCATGTGGCGGTTGCGTGCCCTGGCTCAACTGCCTCAGTCTGAACAGGGATGCTTTCTAGTTGGTCTGCCAAGAGCTGGGAGCCTTTGGTAATTCATACAAAGACACAGTAGGGGCCATCCAGAACCTTGTCAATAATGAAAAGGAGTGCAGACCAGCAAGCCAAGGGACGGGGGCAAGGACATGAAAGAAATTCAGGACATGGATGGCTGAGGTTTAAAAGTTAAGTGGCCAGCTCATTAGGCCACAGAGGCAGCCTCTGTATCACAGAAGTGCATCAGCCAACCCTGAAGCCTCCCACAAAGGCGGGAGTCAGTGGCACTTTGTTGAGATGCACTGGTCACTTTAACATGATCTGGCCCTATGTAACTTGGAGGGAGAAGCATACACCAAGGGAACCAGAGAGACAAGACAAATGAGAATAACCTTTTCCTAGTTTTTGATCAAAAACAGCATCCCCATTGGGAGGAGTGGCCTCTATGTCTGGTCAGAGTAGCACTTTCATAAATTTGGGTCCTCCTCTGCCCTCCCCTTCAACCCTGAGCATCTTGTCACCACGGCATCCCTTGAGAAACACTGATGCCCTCCTTCCCTCATATTCCTTTTCCTGTGGGCACAGATAGACCTGGGAGAAACAAACACATTCACCTTGTGTTATAAATTTGCAAAGACTCAAAACAACCCTTAAATCATCTACCCTCAAGGAAAACTAAGAGGATGGAAGCCTTAACAGGGACATTGCCAGTCTTTCTGATAGTAGAGCTCAGCCTGGTCCCTCCAACCTCAGAGCTTCATCCCCTGGAAGTCAGATCCGTGGCTCCCTTCCGCAGATGGCTCTTGCAATTGCTGTGACCAGTGATGTTGTAACCTGTTCTCTCTTCTCTCACTCCCAGCAGCAGCCAGAGTATCAGCGAGTCAGCCCTTGAAAGAGGAAAGCTGTTCCAGGCGTGAGGCTGTGGCGGGTTGTGTGTGTGTCCAGACCCCCGCCTCACACTCACTCCCTCCTAACAGGGGCAGGAGGTGGAAACATTGCTAGACGGTCTGTTTCTGAGAGGGATCAACCTGCTGCTGAAAGATTTATCGTCAGAGAACGGTGAGGCAGGAGAAGGCCTTTACTTGAACCAAATTGGTCATTCAGAGTTCATTCTGTAACCTGATCATTTATTTATATTTTATATGCCTTCTCCCCAGGAGAAGAGGATGCATGAGGGACTATGACCTCATTGAATGTGGTGTGGTCGACTGACTCTCTTACTGGACAGCCTCTTAGAGACTTCTGTGTGTAGCTCCTTGGAAAGTTGCTTTAACCCTTTGGGTTCTGTGTGAGCTCCAGTGAGCCGGGAGACATGAAGTTTTACCTTCTCTATTCACATATGTTACAAACAATGAGACCTGGCTCTTGGTTCCAGCAGATGCCTGCTCTGTACACACACGTACCTCTCCCCAACCATTCCTAAAAAGAGGACATGGCTGGTGAGGAGTGTACTGTTCTAGAAATCAGAACACCTTCTCTGTCCACAAAGCTTTAGGCTTGTCAGAGTGTGATTATGCCATTCCTATCCATGGTTATTTCTAGGATATAACTTACTTCACAGGGAAGGTAACAGAGGTCTAAGGAATAATTTGCCCAAAGTTATTGGCCAGAGCTAGGATGTGCACTTGTTTTGGGGTGCTAAGACCAGAGCTCTGTTCTTTAAGTTCCCTAAAACCATCTCAGGAGGATAATGAGGGCTGACAGGAGGAAATCTTCGAAGAGTCTGCTTGCCGTTCCCATTCAGCCCCTTAAGGTTAGGTAGACCTCCTGGCTTGCTGATTCAACATGACCTTCCTTCTCTGAAAATAGCCATCAATTCATTGCATAACTCCTCACCCCCACCAATGAACTGTTCAAACCTGACCCTCAGCCAACTGGCCTACATTGGGAAGGAGGCCTCATCCTGGATTGGCTATTTAGACTGGAACAAGGTGACACAGACTTGGGTCTCCATGGAGTTTATTTAAGGCTGAGAAGGGAATGCCCGGAATCTTTGGTTGCTGACTCTCAGAAGCCACTCCTATTTCCCTATCTCTCAGTCTTGTCTGGGATTCTCTGAAAGCTTCCTCTTCTTCCTTGAGATGATGTACAATACAGGGGAGGTTGGTTCAGTCAACACACTTCCTCCTCCAAGTCCTTCCTTGCCTGCCTCTCAGCCTGGTGTCTAAGGGGAGCTGTACACTGGAGTTCTGGCCAAGGAGGTGAAAGCACCACTCCCTGGGCTGGATTACAGGATCCAAAATAAAGAGGCAAAGATGTGCTCTTCCAAATTCTCGCTGACTGGAAAGCAGATGTTATGCCTGGAGGGGCTGAAACCATCTGGAAAACATTTTTTTTTAAAGCTATGGAGCTAAAAGATCACTGGATTAGGATATCAGTCCTGGACATCCCACCTTAGACTTTGTAACATATAGAGAAAGGAAAATACAACTATTGGTTCAATACCCTGTGAGCTGGGCATTCTGATATTTGCAGACAGAAGAAGCAGCTTCTTGAGCTAATGGGAACTTGACTTCTTTTAAGCCTATGAAACAGACTTAACTGATCTGAACATCTCAACTTTGGCATGGAGCCCAAGGAAGCCATCTAGGAACATACTTTATATTTAAGAAGGATGGTCCTTGAGTTGCTACTTCTAAATTTTCCTTCCTTTACAGACTGGAACTCGATAAAAGTATCCCAGTCAGCTTCTTTAGGTTATTTGAAAAGAAACAAAGGTTATTTGAAAACCTTCTTCTTGGGTGAAGAAGGTTACTGCAAGCATAGAAGAAACATGGAATGATCTGGAAAACTGACCAGACATTATAGTCAAGAGTCATTGGAAAAGACCCTGATGCTGGGAAAGATTGAGGGCAAGAGGAGAAAGGAATGAAAGGATGAGATGGCAGGATGACATCACAGACTCAACAGATGTGAGTTTGAGCAAACTCTGGGAAATAGTGAAGGAAAGGTAAGCCTGGTGTGGTCCAGTCCATGGGGTCACAAAGAGTCAGACATGACTGAGCAACTGAACAACAGCAACATTCCATTTACTGCTCATTCATTAATTTGTGGATTTATTCATCTTGCAGCTAATCTTTTTACTGGCCACAAAGAGTCATGCTAGGTGCATGGATTCATGGTAAATATGATTTATCTGATTTCAGAAAACTTTAATGTAGAGATCTCCAGGCAGATGATTCAGCAAGTGGTGCCTATAAAATGTGATGAGCATTTGGATTGTTGGGATCTGCACACATTTCATAGAAAGATGGAAAAATACTGCAGCACAGCTAAGAATAAAAAATCCAAGCCCACATCCTCAGCTTTTTTTTTTTGTTGTTGTTCTGCTAGCATTTGTTTTCTCCCAAGAAGCGATCTGAGAAGACTGGTTTGAAACCAGT
The DNA here is from genome assembly GCA_006410935.1 of Redunca redunca. Classification (NCBI taxonomy): domain Eukaryota; kingdom Metazoa; phylum Chordata; class Mammalia; order Artiodactyla; family Bovidae; genus Redunca; species Redunca redunca. Next base: position 1,919,120 of record SJYQ01001162.1, read on the forward strand.
CAGAGTGAAATGCCAGTCTTGGAAGGTGCCTGGATTCCCTCCTGCCCAGTCATGGTGGCTGCTTCTGGAGTGCTTACGCAGCTCTGTCTGTCTGCTCCAGTTGCCATAACAAAATACCGCAGCCTGTGTGGCTTCAACAACGGAAATGTCTTTTCTCACAGTCCTGAACACTGGAAGTCCAAGATCAAGGTCCAGCAGGTTCAGAGTACTGCTGAGAACTTCGTGACAGATGCTTTTCTGCCGTGGCCTCACATGGTGGAGAGAGAAAAGACTGGGATATCCTCTTCTTCTTATGAAGGCACCAACCTTGTCAGATTAGGGCCCTGCTGTTTGAACTCATTTAACCTTTGTCACCTCCTCTCAGGCCCTGTTTCCAAATCCAGTCACATTGGGAGTTGGGGCTTTCATGTATGAGTACTGGGGAGGCTGGGAGATATGAACATTGACACCATAACAATGACTGAATCTTCCTGCCTGCGGGACACTCCTTACGGACATCACAAAATCAGAAGAAAATTAGGGCCAGTCTTCTTCAAACATGGCTCTTTAGGTACTACGCACTTTTCCTTCAAACATCCTAGTAGAAAAGGATGTGCTTCCCTGATAGGCAGCAAAAGTAAACCACCTGGAGGGCACCGCACTCAGGGTATCCCCCCGCAGAGCACCCAGCTTATCCACATCACGCAGATCCCACATCTGGCCAATGGGTATTTCAAAGGATGCACGTGGAAAAAATGGAGAGCCACTGGTTGAGGTAAGGGTTGTGGATAAAGGAGAGAGGCTCCCGTGGGATATAAAATGTGCCTGGGGATCTACTTGGGTCGCACACATGTAAGTAAAAGCCAAGGCTTTTCAGTTGGTTCTCTAACAGGTCAGCATCAGAGATTTGCATTCTCATTTAACAGAAGGGTGTGAGTTGTGTCCGACTCTTTGCGAGCGCATCGAATGTAGCTCACCAGACTCCTCTGTCCTTGGGATTTTCCAGGCAAGAATACTGGAGGGGTTTGCCATTTCCTCCTCCAGGGGATCTTCCTGATCTAGGCATTGAACCCATGTTTCTTGCACTGCAGGTGGATTCTTTACTGCTGAGGCATCGGGGCATTGTTTAACAGAAGAGGAAACCCGAAAGAAGTGAATACACCAAAATCATAGGAAAAGCCTGTGGTAAAAGCAGAGTTTCAGGGACTTTTCTGGTGGTCCAGTGGTTAAGTTTTGGACTGCCAATGCAGGGGACACAGGTTCAACCCGTGGCCTGGGAACTAGGATCCCACATGCTGCAGGGCAACTAAGCCCAAGTCCCATAATCACTGAGTCCATGGGCCACAGCTACTGAGGCCCACGTGCCCCAGCACCCATGCTCCACAACAAGAAAAGCCACTGCAGGAAGAAGCCCCTGCGCCTCAACCAAAAACAGCCCCTACTTGTTGCAACTTGAGAAAGCCCTCACATAGCAACGAAGACTCAGCACAGCCATGAATAAATGAATAAATCTATTAAAAAATTTAAAAAAGAGCTTCCCAAGCCCCGAACCACTGACTCCTGCCACTACCAGGATGCCTGCACAAGTCCTAGTCCAGGAGAGGACTTGATCCAAGAACCAATCTCCCCTCCTGATTTAAATCTCTGATGGTTCAGTCTTGCTTTTAACAGTGTTAGCTACTGCTCAAGGGTCCTCTCCCGGAGTTTTCCAATATATGAAAGACAACACACCTGGAAAAAAAGAGAGCCCTGAGGCTTTCAACATCAAAATTCAGATTGGCATAAGCCAAGAGCCCCCAGGGAAGGATAGTAAAAAAGTAAGAATTGCATATTTCCACATCTGGTTTCAATGAGACTTATGTCAAATAATTTTATTATTTGACAAAAGCAATCCAAAGAAGTATTTTGTTTTCTCAGGATACCTTGAAATGTCATTAAAATTCACCTACAAGCACACAGACACAACGTACCACCTGTCTGTAGTGTGAGATCAAATGAGAAAGCAAAGACCTGGGCCTCCAGAAAAGGAAGAGACGTGACCTGCTGTAGGCTGGGAGGGTGTGTGGGGAGGCTAGTGGGAAGGGGAGGCCATGCTGTTGCTTATCTTAGCATTCCTGTTCCCACCAGCCTGAGGCGAGCGATCTGTTTCAGCTTGACACCAATCAGGAAATGGCTCCGCTAAAATACCCTGTTGGCTCAAATGAGACATATCCCCAGAAAAGCAGAGAACACCACCATGGACCTGCGAGCTCACATGAGAAATGTCATTCCTGAGCCAGCAAAGGAACAACAATAGTCATTTTCTAGAAAATAACGGAGAAAGCAAACCTGCAAGAGGAAGTTTCTAGAAAGTCATCTAGTAACAGGTACAGAATGTCTACAGCAGTGTAAACTCTTTGGTTGGGTAACTCCAGTCCTTTGAATTTATCCTAAAGATATTTTTCCATTCTTTTTTTTTTTTCTTTTTGGCCATATGGCTTGTGGGATCTTAGTTCTCCAACGAAGGATCGATCCCGGGGCCTTCAGCAGTGAAAGTGCCGTTATAAACACTTTGCTCCAGGGAATTCCCTCCTAAAGATATTTTCAAATGTATAGGAAAGGATGGCTGTTATTCAGAGATAGTCCTTCATGGTTCTCTTGTATTCCTACACACCTTCTTGGATATGCCAAGAATGCAGCATCCTATTTCTTTACCCAGGCCATGTCTCAGAATGGTGCTTATAGCAAGTGTCCTTGAAGGATGAGGTAATGTCTCCTGGGACAGAGAGGGCTTGCCTACTGCTTACACAGCAGAGGTAGATTCCCAAAGCCCGATATTCCTCAGCTGCAATGCCGGCCTACCACATTCACAGCATCCATCTGGGTCCATGGAATTACTTCTTTTCTTAGCATTCCTAGGGGCCAGTGGAACCAGTGGCATGCTGATGCTTCTGCTGTCTCTGGTGATATAGGCAATAAAGTCCCTTGTCTCTGATCCAGGTGTCTTGTGTCTTCTGCCAGCATCCACAACACAGCAATGGGTTTACTTCTGAGCTGGTAAGTGAGTAAAATCAAGTTCCAAACCTGTCACTTAAGACAACATTGTTTAGTAAAAGCTATGAAGCTAAATGACCTCCAAGTAGAAAATGATTAGATTAATTATGGTATACATGTAGCCAAAGAATGCTGCAGGCATTTTAAATGACTTCAGGGTGCATACTGACTGACATGAAAATAATGTAACAGTATATTTTTGAGTGAAAAGAGCACTTGAGAGAATTTGTTGTTCTTGTTCAGTCACTGAGTTGTGTCCATCTCTTTGCGACCCCATGGACTGCAGCACGCCAGGTTCCCCTGTTCTTCACTGTCTTCCAGAGTTTGCTCAGATTCATATCCATTGAGTCAGTGATGCCATCCAACCACCTTATCCTCTGCTGCCCCCTTCTCATTTTGCCTTCAATCTTTCCAAGCAACGGGTTCCTTTCCAATGAGTCGGCTCTGCATCAAGTGGCCAAAGTATTGGAGCTTCAGCTTCAGCATCAGTCCTTCCAATGAGCATTCAGGGTTGATTTCCTTTAGGACTGACAGATTCTATCTCCTTGCAGTCCTAGGGACTCTCAAGAGTCTTCTCCAGCACCACAAATTGAAAGCATCAATTCCTCAGCTCATTATGCTAAGTGAAATAATCCAGACAGGGAAAAGCAAATGCTGCATGATATCACCTGTATGTGGGTTTTAAAAAAAGTCAAACTCATAGAAACAGACAGTAGAAAAGTGGTTGCAGGGGCTAGGAGTTTGCAAGAAATAGAGAGAGGCTGTTAAGACTTGAGCTATAGATGAATAAGGTCTGAGGATATCTGGTGGATATCACTGTATCATGTTCTCACACAAAAAAGGAAGTGATGGGTGTGTGCATTAACTAGATGAGGGGAGCCCTTGCACAATGTATACATGATTCAAATCACAACGTACACATTAAATATCTTATAATTTTATATGTCAATTATACCTCAATAAAGCTGAAATTTAAAAAGATGATCTGCCACCACTATGAGTTGTACCATAATTCATCCACAAAGTCTGAGAGTTAGCCTTCAGTCTCGCTGACTCATGTCTACATGAATCCTTTTTAAATCTCTCAGATGCCACCCTTCCAGCTTGTCTCTCTGCTTTGGCTTGATCTTGGTCCTCCCCAGTATCTTTCTGGAGATTACACTCATCTTTAAACTGGTCTCTGTCTCCCTTCCACATCTCTGAGCCCATAGATAACTCTGCTGCCACATTATTTTTTCTTAAAAAAAAAAAGCCCACAAATCAGAGCATGTCATTCTTTTGCTGCAAATACTTTAGAGCCTCTCAAATACTGACAAAAGGGAGCATCGTCAGCTCCGGCAGTGTCGCCAAGCTTCTTTGATGTTGTGCCCCTCAACCAACCGTCCTGATTTGTTCCTTTTGATTCCTTGCCCTTCTTTATGAAATCCACTACCCTAAACCCATCCGGCAAATGCTTATTTCAAGATTCAGCTCCTCCAGGAAGTGTGTCAGAACTGCCTCCTCAGAGTCCAATGCCATCATAGGCAAATTCATCAAAATACTTACCATCCTGTGCTTTTATCTGAGACTTTCTCCCCTAGTAGCTTGTGAGCCCTCTGGGGGCAGAAACCACATTGTATATTTGTATCATCCACATCTAGTCTACACTGGGCACAAAAAGAGTACCTATACATAAAGGAAAAAAGTACAGTTAAAACTTCAGTGCCTGAGTTCACTCCTACTATCAAATCATTTTTAAAAAATAATTTTTAAAATTTAATTATTTGGGGCTATGCTGGGTTGTCCAGCCAAGAGGAGCTACCCTATGTCCGAGGTCAGGGGCAGTGGCCTAGAGTGCCAGGCTGCGACGGCGCAGGAACTGCTGAGAGGGGCTACCCCACGTCCCAGGCCAGGGGCGGCGCCTGAGGCCAGGGGCAGTGGCCAGGAGGAGCAAGCCCACGTCCAAGGAGCCGTGGCTGCATGGGCACAGGAGGGCCTAGAGGAGCCATCCCATGTTGAAGGTCAGGAAGGGCGGCGATAAGGAGATACCCCTCGTCCAAGGTAAGGAGCAGCAGCTGCGCTTTGCTGGAGCAGCCGTGAAGAGATACCCCATGCCCAAGGTAAGAGAAACCCAAGTAAGATGGTAGATGTTGCAAGAGGGCATCAGAGGGCAGACACACTGAAACCATACTCACAGAAAACTAGTCAATCTAATCACACTAGGACCACAGCCTTGTCTAACTCAGTGAAACTAAGCCATGCCCTCGGGGCAACCCAACACGGGCGGGTCATGGTGGAGAAGTCTGACAGAATGTGGTCCACTGGAGAAGGGAATGGCAAGCCACTTCAGTATTCTTACCTTGAGAACCCCATGAACAGTATGAAGAGGAAAAATGATAGGATACTGAAAGAGGAACTCCCCAGATCAGTAGGTGCCAAATATGCTACTGGAGATCAGTGCACAGGATCTTCAGTAATTGCAACACCCAGGCTCTGGAGCAGAGGCTCAATCGTTGTGGTCCACGGGCTTAGTTGCTCAGCAGCATGGGGGATCTTCCTGGATCAGGAATTGAACCTGTGTCTCCTGAGCTGGCAAGTGGATTCTTTACCACTGAGCCACCAGGGAAGATCCCACTATCAAATCTTAATTCTGAAAAGTTCTAAATTAAGAACCCCACCTGCCAGACTCAGTGTGTTGCCATCAGTACTTTGCTGCCCTGAAAGGAATGAATCAGGTGCTTCTTACCTACAAAGGATCGTGCTCTGGAAATACTTGTTTCTGTCTGCCACAGAGCAGCACCCTTCTGCCACCGTTGGAGGGAGAAAGCCTTTAAGTCCATATCCCTGGGACAAAAGCCATCGGGAATAACTAATCCTGTAACAGCATAACTATGCTTTATAATATTATCTTAGGAGCTGGGCATACTAAAATACTTTAAGCCTTTTCATTAATTTATTAATGAAAACAATCAAAGATAGAAAATAGTGTTAACTCAGGCAAATCAAAGCAGATGAAGAAAATAAAGCATACAAAAACCTTTAGACAGAATGATCCAATAAGATGTGGACCTGAAGCTGGGCAACAGGTTTCTAGATTCTACTGAAGATTTATTACTTGGGATTGGATTCTAAAGGGGCTTCCCTGGTGGCTCAGGTGGTAAAGAATCTGTCTGCAATTCAGGAGACTCAGGTTCAATTCCTAAGTAGGTAAGATCCCCTGGAGAATGGAATCTTCTAATGGCAACCTACTCCTGTATTCATGCCTGGAAAATTCCATGGACAGAGGAGCCTTGTGGGCTATTGTCCATGGAGTCCCCAAGAATTGGACATGACTGAGTGACTAACACTTTGCACTTTTATTTATTGCTTTGGGATGATCCCTTATCTGAAGCAGGGCATTGCATAACAGTGTTTCCCAAAAGGTTGTTTTTTGTTGCTATGTATTTTTAAAATTTTTTAAATTGAATAATTGCTTTATAGAATTTTGTTATTTTCTGCTAAATATCGATATGAATCAGCCATAGGTATACATATGTTAAAACATTGAGACAGATCCTGTGATAAGACTTGATGAACCATTTCTAGCACAAGGATTTTTGCCAAGAAAGGCTCTGCAACAGCCCAGCACCAGTGGTATTTACAGGGCTTTCTCTTAAGTCAGGAGCAGAACAAGCCATCTTGACACCGGCATTGCCCTTAGCTGGCCTCTCAGCTGGTTAGAGCAGGAAGGAAGACAAAACGGCGTGCTGCTGGAAGGGACTGGGTCTCTAGGGGTCACTCAGGACCACAAGCAGGCCACTGGAGAGGCTCATGAGGAGGGCTTTAAACTCCCTTAGGCCTTTCAGGTATTGGCAGCTCTCAAAGTGGGAATCTTCCCATGCACTGCAGCGGGTCTATGTCAGACAGCCCTCCAAGATGGAGCAGCAGCAGCCTTCCTGTTACTTGAGGTTCTGCTTCTGAGAACACTTTTGCTCCCCTTACTTTGTATTCCTTCATCTTGACTTATCAAACGTTGAATCATGCATCCTCTTGCTACATTTAGCCAGCCCAGCCTTTTGTCTTATGATCAGCACTACTTTTCTTCTTCACAAGCCCTGGAGGACTTTGTTCTGTTACTTGATGTCTTTTTTTGGCCTCAGGATCTGCCTGTCACCTCTGAGGTGGTCTCGTCAAGGTTGGAAACTAAGAAGTCTTGACTCCACACTGGCTCAGCAGTTCCTCAGCTACCCTGATCTGGGACCACCGGCCGGATCACACATATGGAAGTAGCATAGTTACCTGATGGTGACTAACTGCCATCCTGGTTTGAGCTCAGCCATGACAACCGCAGGAGGCTGACCTTGAAGCACTTCTCACCACTGACTCACCAAACTCAGTTTCATTGTTTGATCCAAAGTTATGAGCAGATAAAGAGGATGGATCAATTTGTGACCTAGTCCATGAGCATTATAAACGGTTTCCTGTAGAAGGGTTTATTTCATAAATGTCAGAGATATCTATCTTATCCTGTTTCATTCATTCTAGTTTCACAGAAATAAGTAAATAAGACTCAAAGATATGGACAGAAAGAAGAATTTGTTCCAGCCCTTATCATGTCCATTGTTCACAGAATAGTGTGTGTTTCACTTGGAAATTTCATTAGGCCATGAAAGAGGAGAAAAAAAAATGGGTAGGCTATATAGAAATCTACTGAAATTATTAAAACTGCACCCCACAAATTAGAAATAAGCATCATATTTATTTTTCTTCATTTTATTTCAGTCTTAGCCTCTATGTTAGGGAAGAACTAGTTGGGGATTGACATTTTATAGTTACTTAGTGTATTTCTAGTTGAGAAATCACTGTTATTTCCAGCAATTCTCATCATTTGGGAAAGAATAGTCAAAGCTGCAAAGCCAGAATTTATACATGTATATCAGTGACTTCATTTTGATTGAGGGTGGGATTGTATTAATATGAGATTGGGAAGTGGGGAAGAGGTGATTTTATTTTAATTACGTGGGTGTGGGCAGATCTGGTTATCAGTTTCTTATGAGATGCACTCTGCACTCAAGGGTTCTGTGCTTGTCTTAGTCATTCAGTGGAGATTCTGCAATTCTCTCATTTCTTATACATGAACTTGGTGGCTTACAATAACACTTTGTGATCCAACCTCAACTTGCTCTTTTCCAGCTGTGACAAGGATAACATCCCCACCCCTGGGAGGCCTGGCAGCACGTTTTCCCTGCCAATGAGACTGTGCTCTGACCCGTGCAGAAGCAGTGGTTACAGGGAAAAAGGGCACCGGACTTGGGAGTAACAGGAGAGATTGCCCAAGGCATGTCCATTCTTACCCCATTTGGGCAACACATAGATTGTCTGAGTAACTCCTAAGTTGTGTGCTATAGACACTGAGCTTGGAGAAGCAAGCTTTTGGTCGTGTCCAGGATCATGGGATGGTAAACATCAAACTTTCCAAAAGATGGCAGAGGGAAGGACTGCCAGATCTGCTGGATGCACAAATTCATCTTTCTGGATTATAGAGAAGCAGCTACGTTAAACATTTCTAGACAGACTGAAACAGTTTCTAGAATGGTTTCATATGTTTTCTCTCCATTGTTTCTTTCAGAAACTCTTTCACCAAACCATGGATCACTTTCTAACGTCAGTTCTTTCTAAAGGGTCTAATCTATCTTTTAGAAGTAGAATTGACAAATTCCTGAAACAAATCAAATCACAAAAGTATTTTTGAATTTGTTTTCTGTGTTTTAATGTATATATATATATATACTACTTCTTTAAAAGAAACACCATGTGCAACTCAATTCATAATTAATTTAATAACCAATAAATATGATTTACAGTGTTGTCATTAGAAATTGGCCAATAGTCATGCTGAGGTGAAACAATCTTTACTTTGAAAATTGCTGAGCACTGTTCTATTTTTTTAATCATTATTGATGTACCGCCATCTCTTTCTCAGAGTAATTGATGAGAGTAGGACTAAAACAAATTCATGAAGGAAAAAGAGAAAGAAAAGAAGGAAAGATTACAAAAGAATGTAAATACACAGGCTTTATGTACTCATACAGCTACACACATAAAAATTAGGCTTTAAGTCCCAAGGTAGCCAAAGCAAAAAATGGGAGGTACAGCTTTATCATCCCATAAGAAGAAAGGCTGGATGAATCACAAAGTGGAATCAAGATTGCCAGGATAAATATCAATAACCTTAGAGATGCAGATCATCAACTTATGCTTTACTGATTACACCAAAGCCTTTGACTGTGTAGATCACAACAAAGTGTGGAAAATTCTTAAAAGAGATGGAAATACCAGACCACCTTACCTGCCACCTGAAAAGTCTGTATGCAGGTCAAGAAGCAACAGTTAGAACCGGACATGGAACAACAGACTGGTTCCAAATTGGGAAAGGAGTACATCAAGGCTGTATATTGTCACCCTGCTTATTTAACTTATATGCAGAGTACATCATGTGAAATGCCAGGCTGGATGAAGCACAAGCTGGATCAAGATTGCCAGGAGAAATATCAATAACCTCAGATATGCAGATGATATCACCCTTATGGCAGAAAATGAAGAGGAACTAAAGAGCCTCTTGATGAAAGTGAAAGAGGAGAGTGAAAAAGTTGGCTTAAAGCTCAACATTCAGAAAACTTAGATCATGGCATCCAGTCCCATGACTTCATGGTAAATATATGGGGAAACAAAGGAAATAGTAAGAGACTTTATTTTCTTGGGCTCCAAAATCACTGCAGATGGTGACTGCAGCCATGAAATTAAAAGACGCTTGCTCCTTGGAAGAAAAGCTATGACCAACTCAGACAGCTTATTAAAAAGCAGAGACAGTACTTTGCCGACAAAGGTCTGTCTAGTCAAAGCTATGATTTTTCCAGTAGTCATGCATGGATGTGAGAGTTGGACCATTAAGAAGGCTGAGTGCCAAAGACTTAATGCTTTTGAACTGTGGTGTTGGAAAAGACTCTTGAGAGTCTCTTGGACTGCAAGGAGATCCAACCAGTCAATCCTAAAGAAAATCAGTCCTGAATATTCATTGGAAGGACTGATGCTGAAGCTGAAACTCCAATACTTTGGCCACCTGATGCAAAGAACTGACTTATTAGAAAATACCCTGATGCTGGGAAAGATTGAAGGCAGGAGGAGAAGGGGATGACAGAGGATGAGAAGGCTGGATGGCATCAGCGACTCAATGGGCATGAGTTTAAGCAAGCTCTGGAAGATGGTGAAGGACAGGGAAGCCTGGCATGCTGCAGTCCATGGGGTTGCAAAAGTTGAACATGACTGAGAGGCTGAACAACGAAGAAGAAAGGTACTAGTCTCTACAGGGAAGCAAATGTATTTTTCTTGTATTAGTTTCTCAAGGCAATTCTGCTGGTAGGATCTCTTCTGGGGAACACTGAGTGATGGGAGCTACAGGGAAAGATGCCACACAGAGTCCCCTTAAAAATCAAGGGCACAGTATTAAAACACAATCTAATTTAGGACATTTTTTAAACTCAAGTGTGAAGCTTTCTGTCTTCCCAGCTTTAGTGGAAGCACAAATGGAATGCTTACCCTTTAGACATTCTTGTTGAGACTAGATCACAGGTAGTTTGCTGTAGCCTTTTCAGTGGGGGCCGTGGAGGACCAGCAGTGTGATGAAGTAGTTGAAAGCAGATTCCTATTCTAGACCACAAAAATTTAACCACCTCAACCAAGCTGCAGGTGGGCAGCTATTCCACTCCTCATCCATGGACTCTCCCACTCCCCGTGGAGTTAGGCCCTAGGGGTAAATATGTACACAACTTCTCATTGGAAGTTATTTCTGGTATATAAAGGATTAAGTATGCACCTTCTGCAATCACAGAAGAGTGTATTGTTGGGGCCTATGAGTTGGGATCACCTCTGTGGACCTGCAGAGACTGAGATTGGCATATCTCTGGGGGACAAAGCATGCTCACCCAGTGCTGCTCACTGTTGATGATGTTTACAATGTGAGCTTTGTCATGTGGGGTGGCTGGGTCCCAAGCAGAGGAAGGCTAGTGCCCATGATAAAGGGTGACGTTCTCAACCCCTCTCCAGAGTCTGTGTCTCAGAGCCCGCCACCCTCTCACTGGTCAGCACAGTCAAACTAGAAGTCCCTACAAAGATTGGCTATATATCTGATTTTAGGATACAATACAATGTTTAAAATTAAGTTTAAATTTTAGCAAGTTTCTTTCTGTTTCCCTTCATTCACTATGCTTTTGACCTAAATGGAACTTTTTTTCACCCTCAAAGGCCTTCCCAACCAAGAATAATCCATATTCACTCAAACATAGTGAGTCAAATCTTTTTCAATTTCTCGATGGTTCACTGATAGGAAGCAAATAGGAAAGTTAAAAAGACTTTTCAATATCTTCACAATGAGAAATACTACATAGAATATGAAAACCTTGCTCAGAATTCATAACACTCCTTGTTCAATTTGTCATTCAATGGGCTGGAAGACATCACTTCAAGGTTGCTCTCAACAAGTCCAGGAAATCTCTCCTGGTGCTACCCAAGATAGGTGAGTAAGTCAGTTTCATGTAACTGTGAACTAAATTTATACTTGCTGCTGCTGCTGCTAAGTCGCTTCAGTCATGTCCGACTCTGTCCGACCCCATAGATGGCAGCCCACCAGGCTCCCCAGTCGCTGGGATTCTCCAGGCAAGAACACTGGAGTGGGTTGCCATTTCCTCCTCCAATGCATGAGAGTGAAAAGTGAAAGTGAAGTATACTTGACATCTCTTCAAAGGGTCAAAATATTGAACACCGTAAAATGCTGTTGGGTTTGACCTCACTTATTTTAAACTGCTAACCTGATGATTTGGAACACCTTCTAGATCACCTGGATACATATGTCCTACCAGAATGAAAAGAATCAGTAGACACAAAGGATCACATAGGACCAGAGGAGCTGTACTAGGCTATCAGTATATGCCAGTAATACCTCCCCATATTTATCCTGAAGAGTGCCATTTACCATTATTAAATTTTGTATATAAATACACTTGGAAAGGAGTGTTCCACTTAATTTAACACACCCCTTCTTAAGGAGAACAACACAAACAATTTTCCCCAGCACAAATTGGCTCCAGGTAGGCATGAAAGTATATCCTGCTGTTCAGGTTTCTGGAGTCATATTCCAGAGACATAACCCTAAAAGTGGAGAAAAAATTGATGTCAAAATTGATGTCTAATTAGAGCCTAATATTGGAGTAGACCATGCATTACTTGCATTTAGAAAAGTAAAAATCAAGGAGGAACATCTCCATCTCATAAATCAGAAGTTGATTTGAGAAAGGACACATGCGTGCTCAGTGGGCTGAGCAGCCTGGTGACAGCCTGCGCTTGGGCAGCCAACAATATATTTATCTGCTAAAAACCTCTCTTACTTCTGGGTGCACAAACCAAAATACTTGAAAATGAAACAGGTATGATCATACATGTGGAAATCATTCAAATAATTAAGAATTAGGTACAATTTGAAATAGTATAACTTAGAATAAGGAACTTATGGAAAATTCCAGCAAAGGTGCCGTGGAGGCGTAAAGTACAACTCCTTTGCTTGGGTCAGTTTCTTCTTGGCCATTATTAGGAGGGCAGGAAGCTGGAAATGCACTTACCTCCAGATGATCCCTCTGGAAATCTGCCTAAAAGAGCGACACGTAGATTTGAAAATAAACAGACTGAGGCTGATTAGGGTAGAAAACTTTCCAGGAGCTGATCTGCGGCATTTCTATCTAACAAGCGCACTGAACTCTGCCATGTTCCTTATCAAAAGTCAACCTGGAGCCATTGTGTGATCTGCCCAGGAAGGGCCAAGTCATCCACCTATTTCCCATTGAAGAGCATACTGTTTTCATGACACTGATGATGGACTTTTCAACTTGGAACTCCTCAGCAGCCATGCAATTTGCTGCCACCCAGGCAAAACTTTCTATTTTCTTGAGTTTGTTTGTTAGTGTTGCTGTGTGTCTGTGTATATCTGTATGTGTGCATATGTGTAGGATATGTCTTTGAAGGGGTCCACAAAGTACAGGCTGCGAATTCTTGAGAAGGAGGCTATTGAACTGGGTGTCACTCAAGTTGAAAGATCTGGAGACACCAACTGTCCACTGGAGGAAAGGGGACAGCAAGCCCCCAGCTCAGTTCTGTCTTAGGTTTGATTGCATTTGAAGCAAATGTAGAAGAGCCAGGGCTTTCTGAGGCCCCCACTGCCTCTTCAGCAATAAAATGTGGAAATGAAGGTTACCATCGCAGAAGACCAGGGCAAGAAATGGGATGACATAACAAGGGAGAAAAGCAAGGGACAGATGACAAGGTTCTGCAGGAATAATGGAGTCCTCAGTGAGGGAGTGCATGGTCAATTTGTAGACAAAAAGTTTAGCCTTTGAAAAAAGCACCTCAGACTTGGTAAACTTTACTCTAGTTTGAAGCCATTTGAAACTTTTCTTTTGTGGGGCTGGAGGGGGGGCACTCCACATGGCTTGTTGGATCTCAGTTCACCCCAGGGATTGAACACAGGCCACAGCAGTAAGAGCCTGAAATCCTAACCACTAGTCCACCAGGGAACTTCTGCAATTCAAGATTTTTCAAGTATTCCTAAATGTTTTTTCACTAGGTAATTGAAAGTGACCTGAGTATGGGGGGGTGTGAGGAGAATTCATATTCAGTTACAGTAAACCATGAGATTGCTAGTTCCTCACAGCATCTGAGTACATAGTATTTTTCCCTTCTTAAGGAAATATCCCATTCTTCCAAGAATAAACAGTCAACTTCAAAAATCCTTAGGGTAAGTTAGTACTTTTTAGATCTGCCAGCTCAGATGACTTGTCATATTGCTGTTGATATATATATGACCAGTGAATACTCACTCAAATACATATATGTGTTTGTGAACTGATGCATTAAAGCTCTGGAGGAGAAACAATGTGCTAATGTGGTAGGATGAATATATATACACAAAGAATGAAACATAATACTGAAAATTTCATCCAAGAAAAAATAAGGAAATTCCTTGGTGGTCCAGTGGTTAGGACTCTATGCTTCCACTGCAGAGGGTACAGGTTTTATCCCTAGACTTGGAACTAAGATCCCACAGGCCATGAAGCATTGGTTCCCCAAATTAAAACAAAATAAAAAAGAGAAAATATCTAGAGGCATGAGGAAGATGAGAAGAAGAACAAGTGGAAAAAGACACTCCAAATTTCTTCAAGTTGATGCACCATATATTTGCAATATTTCTCTTAAAAAAATTTTTTTAGTGCCATTAAAATTCAGTCCTCTGAATTTCCAACATCTCAGATTTATGAACACTTGAAAAATATTTGCAGTATCTGGAATGCTTGTGTATTGTGCAAGACTTTCTCTGGTTTCAAACATTATTGTCTGGACCTGGAAGCAAAATGGAGCATCCTTTTGATGGCACTAATGGGATCCTCCTTCCAAATACTGATGCCATTATATACAATGACTGCTGTAAGAATAAATTCATACAGGAACAAAAGACTGACATGAACACAAAATCTACATACCTCGTCTCAGCTTCCAAAGAAATAGCCAAGGTCAGTATGAGAAGCAACCTTTGAAGCAAGGAGTGCAGATGAGGAGCTATGCCCTTTTGTGTAGTTGTTTTTTTTTACCTCATGAGTCTAATGGCTTAGAACCTAGTGGTCATCACTAGTGATTGGGCAATGGAGCATCAAAGGTCTCTGGGGGAGCAGAGTGACTGCCAGATTTGACACCAAATCTGTTTGTGGGGTACATTCCAGTGTGAGTGACATGAATCATGGACTGAGGGAGAAAGTTATCTGCTAAATGTTGCGTTAGTGGCCCATCTTGCAACTACCTTGGAAGGTGGTCATGGGTGGCAACTTTTTTAAAGATATAGCCACCTGGGTAATTTCCTGTGTAGAAGGAATGGCATGACTGTAACAAATAGATAAACTATAAAAATTATTTTCTGTTTGGCATTCAGACTTGTGCAATGTCACAGGACCTCCAAGACATCCATGGGGTTCCTTTGTAGAAGCAAACCAGCCTAAGGGTATGTCTGCAGTTTGCCAAACACAGAATAACAGAACATTAGTCATTTCTTTGCAGTCTTCAGAATGGCAATGGAGGCTTCAGTGGCTAAAGGACAAGAGGCTGTCCTGCTGCATACTGGTTAGGACAAAAGTTCACATTCCTGCTGCTGTTCTTTATTCCAGCAAGAATCTGCTGTAGAACATGTTGCTCGACATAAGCAAGAAGACATAGCAGTTATAAACACATGTGCACATACAATCAGAGCCTTAGAATACATAAAACAAAAACTAACATAATGAAAGGGAAGAATATACCACTCATCAATAGTGGTTGGAGACTTTGACACAACACCTTCAATAATGGTTAAAACAACTGCAAAGAATAATGAGGATATAGAAGATTTCAAAGGCACTAGAAAGTGACTAGATCTAACACACAGCTCTAGATGTCACTCAACATGAGCAGAACACATATTATACTCAAATGCATAGAAAATTCTATAGGATAGATCATGTTAGGCAATAGAAGGAGTCAGAGAAAATTTTAAAAGATTGAAATCAAATAAAACATAACGTCCCATGCAATGAAAAAAATTAGAAATTAGTAACAGAAATACATTTAAAAATATATAAATATGTGGACATAAAATAGCAGCATCTTAAACATTCAATGGGGCAAAGAAGACATCACATGGAAAATTAGAAAATACTTCTGAGATAAATGAAAACAAAAATGTAAAAGTTGTCAAGGATGTAGGCAACAGTGTTGGGCCAGAGAAAATTGTGGATTTATAGAAGACATTTACGGTCCCAAAGAAGAATCTTGACTGGTCAGTGCTCATGTCTAGGAAAAGGGCAGATTGAGGAGCCTTTGGACTTTTTTCTCAAGCTAGAAATTATAACAAATATTTTCTTCTTCTTTGGATTAAGTGCAAGTGGTAAAGAATCTGCCTGGCAGTGCAGGAGACCCAAGAGATGTGGGTTTGAACCCTGAGTCGAGAAGGTCCCCAGAGAAGGAAACGGCAACCCACTCCAGTATTTCCTGCCTGGAAGATTCCATGGTGAAAGGAGCCTGGTGGGCTACAGCCCATTGGATAGCAGAGAGTCAGACCAAACTGAGCACCAAAGTGAGCATGCCTGTGTTCATTTTGCTGCAAAGTAAACTACCCATTGTTATCAAAAAGTTGCTAACTCTTTCTTAAAATTTTTTTTAATTTTAATGTAGACCATATTTAAAGTCTTTATTGAATTTGTTATCATACTGCTTCTCTTTTTTATATTTTGGCCACAAGGCACATGGACTCTTATTTCCCCAACCAGGGATCAAACCTACATCCCCTGCATTGGAAAGTGAAGTTTTAACCACTGGGCCACCAGGGAAGTTCCTCAGCCCTCTTCTTTGGACAATATCAGCAGGTTGAAGGCAAGTGGCATCCATTGTTGAACCTTCTAAGGATTCTCATGATCTTCTTTTACTGTGATGTCTCATTCACAGTCACCCTTTGTCCTGCCCACGACATGCTTTCTCACATGTGAGGCCACATCAAAGAAAGAAGCATTTGCACAGCAGGGGATGTGCCAGGTCCAGACACTTATGAATGAAGAGTGACTAAGACATACTTCCTTCCCCTGAAAAAAATATACCAGCTGAGCAATCCACATACATCATTTCAATGCCAAACCATAAGTTGCTGAACTCTGGAATGCCTAGGAGACTATAGGGTCACATAGAAGGACCTTTAACACAGAAGAGGAGTCAAGAGAAGGCAATTGAAAACAAAAGTCAAGCACCAGAGAAGGGGCTCCTAGGCTGAGCTGTATAGCACAAGTAGGGGACATCGTGAGAAAAACTATGGGAGAAGAGAAAAGCAGGAACAAAAACAACTGGCCACCAAGGTGTGTTCAAGGGAATCAGAGGTGAACAGAAGGTGCAGAGGGGCTGCTAGAGGAACTGAGGGAGGTGAATTCAAAGACTCAAGGAAAGAGCCAGACTGTGGAGAGAATTCTGGAAGGACAGAATTTTGTGAGTTTGGTCACAAGGAGTCACTGAGAGGTTTTGCGTGAGAAAGTGAGATGGTCAAATAGATCCTTAGAGCAGGAATCTGGAAAACAAATCTTGGGGTTCAGCTGGTGGTCAAGAACACTGGGACAAGGAGACCTGTCAATCAGTTATTACAGTATTTATGGCTAAGAGGGAATGAAAAGTGATTTAAGAACCCCTAGGGGTGGGGTTATTTATGAGGTAAAATGAATAGGACTTTTTAAGTGATTAAACGGAAAATGGAAGAGACTGAGGACACAAAAGGAACTCCTGGGTGTCTGACTGAGTGTATGATGGCCCAAGAAATAACATAGAGAAGGTAGATGGAAGCTGATTTTGAAGGAAATAAGGTTGTGTTGGAATTTCCCAGGGAACGTCCCAGTGGATATGACTGGTAGCACAGGGATATGAGTGTGGGGCTTGAAGGGAGGTCACAGTTACAAAAATACATGTGTGAGTCATCTATACCTAAGAGGGGGATAAATAAGGGCGTGCAATTTGATGACTCACACAGGAATGAGGAGAGGGGAAAGAAAAATCTCTGGAAAACCTCCTCAGTGAAGTGGATGGCTCTCCATTCCTCTGGAATCAAGCAGAGAGTTCAGGGCCACGTTCCTCCCATCCCGTTTTAGTGGAACGTTTTCGTCTGTTCAGAACTCTCCAAGCACCAGCTCTTTCTGACAGTGCAAACATATTTTTGCATCAATGGTGCAAGAGATTAAAAGCATTAACCCTCCTTGTGAAACTTAGACTCTAAGGGACTATAGATTGTTGAGTATTTTAACACCATGGAATGAACCACCAAGAATAAAATGTCAGATTTAAACAGAGATTTTTGAAGCCAAGATGGGCAGCAAGGGGTACGTTCCCTCTCCTCTCCATTCTTAGCTCATCCTTTTATTCCAAACATCTTCTGGGATTCTGGTCTCATTCAGTGGATGCTATGCATTTCACCCTGAAGAATGGCAGCAAGGTCTATCAGCGGGAAGTGTCTCTAACACAAGCAAATTATTCCTGTGCTACTTTGGGTCTCCTCTGATAAGCACAGCCTTGTTGCTAAAATAAGCTAATACAGTTTCTATATTTTTCTCCTTCTTACTAAAGATTTCAGGAGAGTGGGGTTGTGTGGCAGAGGCTATTATTTTTCATCCAATTTCATTCTCTTCTCTTTAGGCTCATGGTTAAGCAACACTTTCCACTTCCCCGGGGAATGGTCATCTGACTACTTTCTCTCCAGTGAAGAGTGCCTGCCACTCCTGCCTGCAGACCATCTAGGCTGCGGACAGGCTTCTTCTGCCCTGCCCCTCCCCGCTACAGGTAGAGCCTGGGCATGGATGCCACTCAGACCCCACCATGAAGATGGGGTCTTAGTACTACTATGTGTATATGTTTTTTCCTTCTTTGATGTCTACATGAACATACTCACTCAGTCCCCAGCAAGAGAAACTAAAATCTTACTTGAAGGTTGAAGTCCACTTCAGGTTTGGGGTTATGAGGTGATGGGCATGCCTCACAGCCACACACCCAACATACACAATCCGATAGGGGAGAAAGAACAGAAAACCAGAGTGGGTGGGAAACATTTGTAGTCACTACATCATCGCAAATATAAACTTTGGTTTTATTCACTCATGTAATTTTGCAACATTGGGACACTATAAGTAACAGTGTTTGTTGAATGAATAATTAAATAAATGAATGAATGTGCAACTGAACAGAAACAGCAAGTAGGAGAATGAGGACTTGCTCAGCCAGTCAAGCTGCCCCTCTTTTTCTGAGACTCACTCTGACCCTTTGCTTTTGTGGCCAATTCTCTGCTCTTTGATAGAATCTTCCTGATCTATTGTCCTCTGTGGCCATATTTTGGAATGGCATTAATGAAAATGGCCCCATATTAACCCACTTTTTTGTTGATATTTCTCAGGTCTGAAGGCTTTCTTAGAAACTAAATATTCATAAACAATGGTTCTAGCTCCTCCTTTAAAAATGTTTTATGTTTTATACAAATGGAACTGTGTAGGCTAGTATTCAAAGTCAGAAATCTTATTGGGTCATTCCTTTAAATGGGAATCCTGCAGAAGAATTTCTTTCTCTTTCTTTCTTTTTTTTTGTGGTCACGCCAGGCAGCATGTGGGACCTTAGTTCTCCAATCAGAGATTGAACCCAGTTCAGTTCAGTTCAGTTCAGTTCAGTCGCTCAGTCGTGTCCCACTCTTTGCAACCCCATGAATCGCAGCACGCCAGGCCTCCCTGTCCATCACCAACTCCCAGGAGTTCACTCAGACTCACGTCCATCAAGTCTGTGATGCCATCCAGCCATCTCATCCTCTGTTGTCCCCTTCTCCTCCTGCCCCCAATCTCTCCCAGCATCAGAGTCTTTTCCAATGAGTCAGCTCTTCGCATGAGGTGGCCAAAGTCCTGGAGTTTCAGCTTTAGCATCATTCCTTCCAAAGAGATCCCAGGGCTGGTCTCCTTCAGGATGGACTGGTTGGATCTCCTTGCACTGCATTGGAAGCGTGGAGTCTTAATCACTGGATCACCAGGGAAGTTCCCTGCTAGAGAATTTCTGTCCCTCAGGAAATAGGACAGGTATGCTTTCCACCTCTGAAGTCCTCCTTTAGTGATCATCTTTGCACTGCCCCAGAACCATTTGAAAAAATTACAAGGGAAGAAGGCTCCTCTGGCACCAGATAGCAACCACACAATATGAGTAATCATCCTCTTTGTTGTGTAGGAAGCATATAACAGGAAGAGCTTGGCAATGATATGAAAATAACTTTGTCCCATGTTCTAATACTTTCGGATATGGCTTTTCTACCTTTATGATTTACTTTGCACTACCTTTTGATCCAGGCAGAGAATAGACTTTACTAACCCCACAAAGATCCAGACTATCCAGTTCTCAACTTCTTTTAACATTTATTTTATACACTGGAGTATAGTTGATTAACAATGTTGTGTTAGTTTCAGGTGGACAACAAGGTGATTCAGTTACACATATACATGTGTTTACTCTTTTTCAAGTTCTTCTCCCATTTAGGTTATTATGGAATATTGGGCCAAGCTCCCTGTGCAATACAGTAGGACCTTGCATAGAGTACACGTTACCTGAAAGCCAAGGAGCATTCTGTTGTGAGAACGAAAGGCCACATCGAAGCATGGCGAAGTCAGCTTTTTTTGTATATGCTTAATGGCCTGAGTGTGTAGTCTTTCAGAACCCGGGTTACGGCATCATGTAGTAACAAAGCAATTATATTTTCAAGTTGGAAATTTTTCAGAACAGTTCTTCCCAATTGGCCATCTTGACAGTAAAATCTACAAGTGTGGCCCCATCCAGCATGGGAAACTGCACTGTATCATCCATGATAGATAGAGTTACTTAGTTCTTGTCTCTTGAACATTGGAGATTGTCAACTGAAACACAATTTTCATTTTAGTTTATCTGCTATTAAGCTGCTCTTTTTGATTCTAACTAAGTCAACAGTGTCAGCTGCTGAAGTTTTCCCACAGAATAATGTTATAATTAGTTGGATAATTGGAAGTTGTGTTCCTGACCAAGGACTCATCAGCAAATAAATCATAGATATGACCAACAATATGTCATATGAGCAAGATACAACAACCAGAAACCTTCAGAATCATTTGAATTAGTAAAATTATGACCTCAGACCCATAAAATGGGCAGGAATTTACAAATAACATAAAATACAGCCCTAATGTGTCATAAATTTGGCCAATCTGAAACTAATAGAAAGATAGCTATTGTAAACATTGAATTAAGACTTTTGTAGGATAATGTGTATGGCCTGGGTCTTCTAGGAAACAAAAGCAATCTGTCACAGCAAGTTTAACTGATGCATTCTTTATTCCTCAGTAAATTCTGCTGCTGTAAATATGTCAAATAAAAGCCAATATTGTTTCTTGAAATGCAAGACCTTGGAGAAGACTGTTTAGGACAAAACACCAACAGATCTTAAATTTAAATTGAGACGTCCATCTCCATATAAAATGAGCTGACTCCTGCAGTGCATGAGTGTGTGCATGTGTGTGTGTGCCCTCCCCACAGCATCTCACAAACACACACACACACCCTCCCTCCTCCATAATTCCTTTAGTGTCCATCTCTAAACACTGAAATGTGAGCAACATCAAGAAAGCTCGTTTTCATGGTTCCTTTACACTAGCAGTTCTTAGTTAACATGAATTCTCTTGATGTCGACTGTATCTGGATACATTTTTGGTTGGCAAAACTGGATGGTTCTATGGGTGTCTAGTTGGTAGAGACCAGGGGCACTACCAAATATCCCACCACATAAGGGCAGTCCCCTACAACAAGGACTTCTCTGGCTCTAAATGTCAGTTTAGCCAAAGTTGAAAGACCCTGCTTTACAAATATCTATATTGTAGAAAACCGGTAGATTCAGCCAGTCAGCTTACTTGGATAATTCATGACCTTCTATCTTATTGCTCAGCAGAAAGTGCCACTCATCAGTAGCCTTCTCACAGTAAACCTGCAAAGAAAGCAGGAAACTTGATTATCTTGTTCATCTTAGTGATCTCAGCTTGGCACATTAAGGTGGTTTAATGAATATTTGTTAAGGAGTAAATGGACAGAGAAGAAAGGAAGAATGGGGAAAAAAGGAAGTGGATGGTGTTAGGGCCAAAGTTGGCTTGATCTTGGTGAACTTGCTTCCTTTTCCTTTATTGTCTTCCAGAAAATCAGTAGGCACAGGTTAATCTAATATTTATTGTTTACTAATTATTGCAATTAGTGGCTTATCATATTTAACTGATTGTGTTAATAGTCATAAAAGATCTGCTATTGACAATCACTATATACTGGTTTTTATTGTTGTTTAGTTAAGTCATGTCTGACTCTTTGCGATCCCATGGACTGTAGCCTGCCAGTCCCCTCTGTCCATGGGATTTCTCAGGCAAGAATACTCGAGTGGATTGCCATTTCCTTCTCCAGGGGATCTTCCTGACCCAGGGATCGAATCTGTGTCCAGCACTGGCAGGCGGATTCTTTACCACTGAGCCACCAGGAACCCACTGGTTCTTGTAGCAACTCACAAATCAGATTTTTAAATATTGACCTTAACTTTCAACAGTATTCAAAGTTTAGATTATTTTCAACAGAGCAATAAAAAAGCTAGGACCTCGTTCAAGTTCACAGCAGGTTGCTTTGCATCGTTTTCCTCTGTTTGTTGGTTGTCTCCTTGGGCTTCTGGTCTCTCCCCAGCGCTAGGCAATATCCTAGGGCAAAAGCGTTACCCTGGCTACTTTGCTGGATGTCTACAGGAAAAACGGAAAGTTATGCCTGCCAGCCGTGGTCACAGGGAAGGGGCTGGAAAGGGCAGGGGGCACAATGATATATATTAATAAAGCTCTGGCTATTTTAACACCTATTACCATAATTTTTTCTTTCTGCTTTCCCTAAATCAAAATCCTGTGTCAACGTGGTCTCTGTTACAAGAAAACAACTGAAGGCTAATAAACAAAAGCCTGTAAGTTTCTCTGTAAAGGGATTTTGACTTTGTTCAGGGTCTACCCCAGTTTCTATGTGTTAAAGTCAATCATAAAATAAAGGCTAAAGTGGTGAATGTATTTTGTGTGCCATCTGCTCTACTGGGTACTGGACCCAGAAAGATAAAGGATCCTTCTTGTGAAGGGAAACATGGATTACCATAAATAATGAAGCCCTGATCCACAGTTGGAAGAGCAAATGAGCAAAACTCCAAGGTGATAGATACAGCACAGGCTGATCAGATTGGTCAAATTCACCGAAAAAAATGCCATTCGTGAGACAGAACACTAAAATTCTTGATCAACATTAGGCACACAGATAGGCATTCTTACTTCCAATCCCTTCTAAATGCCCTTATATCCCCTCTTAGTTTGCATTCCAACACTTTAAAATCATGAATCAACTGTCAAGATCATATCTCATTATAAAAATGGTCCATATTTTTACAGGCATCTATAAGCAGGCAACTCAATGTTAAACCCGACACATGATAAGTTAACTCTTTTTCCGTAGATAGAAAATACTAACCTAAGTTTACAATTCTTGCTATCCTCCTGTAAAAGTTCATTCTTCTCAGACTGGGCACTTTGCCATCTTTCTCATATTTTGACCTAACATCCATCATCCTTGGTCTTAATCTTCTGTCTACAGCTTGAAATATATATTTCTGGTTAAGCCTCTGATTACTTCCTGTCTCAGACACTTCATCTACTCAATGGGCCCTTCACAGGCCTTGGAAGAGTATATTCCATGTTGACTATACACAAAAACCCCGAAACAACAACCAACAAAAATTAAAACACCTTAAATCCAGGCTAATACAGGAGCAGACAGAATAGGTTGAAACTTTCCAACTCTGGAGGTTCCCCCTCTTGTCACCAATTTCCAACAGGGCAACCGAAAAGTGAGGTAGGCCTTTGAAACCTGACTTAAAGAGGCAGTTGGTAATGTGAGCATGTCCCCGGAAGACATCCGGGGGTGGACCCCGTCTAACCAGGCTGCTGTTTTTAGACTCAGACACGTTGGCTCTAAAAGTCGCCACTCCACTCTGTAGGAATTTCATACAGATGAAGTCGCTCTTCTGAAAACCTCCCTGATAAAGGTACTAGATGAGTCCAAACTACCTCATAACCTTGGAGCCAGCCTGTCTGGAAGGTGCCAAAATAACCAGACAAATGGGCTCATCAAAATCTTTCATGAAATATCTGGAAGCAGGTAAAAAGGAGAAAACAGAATTCCAGATGAAGTTATGCGGAAAGTCAAGCCAGGCAAAGGCAACCGTGTGCCAGAGGACTGGATGCTTCAGGATAACTCTCCCTCCTGCACCCCCCTCCCTGGGATATGGTGGGAGAGATCAGCAGCTCACACCTCTGCTGTCTTCATGTTTCACTGCACCTAGTGACCGGCTCTGACTGTCATAAAATAAAACAACACTCAGCAAGTGCACATTGGCCCACAGC
The DNA here is from genome assembly GCA_006410935.1 of Redunca redunca. Classification (NCBI taxonomy): domain Eukaryota; kingdom Metazoa; phylum Chordata; class Mammalia; order Artiodactyla; family Bovidae; genus Redunca; species Redunca redunca. Next base: position 1,943,191 of record SJYQ01001162.1, read on the forward strand.
CCATGAGCAGAAGCTGAGTGAACCTGGGGTGACACGCAGCTGCCCTGTGGGGTAGTAAGTCAGAGAGGCAGGTGGAGGGACACCCTGTTTATCCAAGTCACACTTGGAAACCAAGCCGAGTGTCCAGTGGCCTTTCTCCCAAGTGATCTATGGCTTTCCAGACCTCAGCCCACCCTTGGCAGAGCTCTGGCCCAGGTGACCCGAGGAGGAACTGTTGATTTTGGAAAAGGCTGAGGCTATATTTCTGCCACAACAAAAGATTGGGTCTCCATTCTCTTTTACTTAATAAAAATTTTATTACTCTGCTTGCAGTATATGTTCATTTTAGAAAAAGCAGCGAGAATAAAGAAAAATTAAAAATAAGTGACCACCTGGAGATAGTTTTTGGGTATTTTAGGCTATCTCATTCCAAAGATTTTCTTCTGCGTATGATATACCAGTGTATATTCTCCAAAAGTGGAACCATACTATCCAGGGTCATTTTTTAAAGGAAATTAGTACTGAGTATTCATTGGCAGGACTGATGTTGAAGCTGAAACTCCAATACTTTGGCCACTTGATAAGAAGAGCTGACTCATTTGAAAAGACCCTGATGCTGGGAAAGATTGAGGGCAGGAGGAGAAGGGGACGACAGAGGATGAGATGGTTGGATGGCATCTCTGACTCAATGGACATTGGTTTGGGTGGACTCCGGGAGTTGGTGACAGACTGGTAGGCCTGGTGTGCTGCGGTTCATGGGGCCGCAAAAAGTCGGACACAACTGAGCGACTGAACTGAAATAGAGCATATCTACAGGAAAGTGTACTCCTCAATAAAATCACTATTATCTTGTAAATTCTCCCTTCTTTAGTAACTCATTGTGGTTTCTGCAGCTACAAAGAATTCACTGGGTTTTAACAGTCACTTGGTATTTAATTGTAAGGATCTTCCAACATTTACCTAACCAACTTCTGGTCCATATTTTTTAAATGACTTTCCCATTTTTCTATTAGATTGAGGCTGAGTGTGATTTTTTTTCCTTATTGATTTATATATGTACCTTAACCAAAAAAAAAAAGTTACTTTAGAGCATTTTGAAAATATAATGAAACTAGACTTCTATTTACTAGTGTTAGGAATTAAAAGTAAGAATTGACTCTCCCTCCTAAGACAAATCAATTAGCAAACTTTCCTTGCCTTACTGTTTCACTTGTGGTGAGGATAATGCTAGACTTTTGTCTCAGATTATAGCTATAAAATGCAGAGTGTCTCAGGTATTGTCCACACACCCTCTCATCTCTACATAATTCAGAGTCAAGGATCCCATCCAGAAATAACACTGTGGTGAAGTGAATGGGCTGTGATGTTAAACAAATCTGGACTCAAGCTCTTTGGGCAACCAATTGTGACATTGGCGATATAATGTGCTTCATCTCAGTTTCAGTTGTTTCAGCTGTGAAATGGGAAGAGTAATAACGCCAACTTCACAGGGTCTTTTGCAAGCATCAGATGAGGCAACACACATAAAAATAATAAAAGCTACATGACAACTTCATTTAGGCACTGTTTTACAGGCATAACTCCCGACACGGAATGACAACTTAATAAGTGGTGGCTATATTACATTAGGATTATTACACCTGTTCTTCACAGGCTGTAACAATTAGAATGAGAAATTCTGAGCCCAGGGAGGTGAGAGATAGATTTTAAGCACCACCTGCTATAGAACTTTGCCTCAGTGATGTTGATTTCTGTCTGGGAGTGCAACACAGAACACACTAGTAAGAGACCAGCTCAGGGTGCAGAGACTGAAGTTCTGAGCTGAGAAAGAATCTAATCATCAAGGTTCTCAGGAAGGAGCGCAGAAGCCAGGAAAGTTCACAGTCACACATCAGAAATCCAAGTCCCCCTCTCACAAGTCTACACTCACACATGCGCACACACACACACACACGCACACACACTCACACTTAGGTCAAATATTTCTCCTGATGAATAAATCCTTACTTCCAACAAAGAGAATATTTAATAACTGTATTCCTGTTAGAAGTCCCTTTTATAACTGAACTTCTGAATTTACCATTTTAAAGGACTGAAGTTGAAAGTGATGAAATTATCACACAGTAAATGACTCTGATCTACGATTTGAAGCACAGAATGCTCAGTGAAATAAGTTAGGCATAGAAAAACAAATAATGTATTATCTCATTTCTATGTGGAATATTAAAAAAAAAAGCTCATAGAAAATTAGTAGATTGCCAGGGTCTGGGGCATAGGGAGAATGGGGAGAGGTTGGTCAAAGGACAAAAACCTCCAGTTATAAGACAAATAAGATTTGGGGATCTGATATCTAGCAAGGTGACTACAGTTAATAATATTTGTATCATATGCTTGGAAGTTGCTAAGAGAGTAGATCTTAAATATTCTCACCACAAAAAAAAAAAATTGTAACTACATGAACTGATGGATGTGCTAACTAAACTTACTATGGCAATCATTTCACAATTTATATGTGCAACAAATCAAGTTTACACCTTAAACTTATATGTCCATTATATCTTAATAAAGCTGGAAAACACCAAACTAAAGCTAACTCATACAGATCTAAAACTTATTTCTACCCTTTTTCTTCCTTTCTGTTATGTTGAGCTTTATTTTTAACACATGGTAAGAAGTTGTGTTTAATTAATTTTATTTGGAAATTTTTGTTCTTAGATAGCAATCCATGGGCAGAAAGGACTCCCTTAAAAAAAAAAAAAAGCAAAGTCTCATTTTTGCTTTCAAATGAGTAAACTTAGACTGAAACTTACCCCTTTCTTGGTAGAAGCCAAAATAAAAAAAATGCCAACAAACCATAGTGTCTAAATATCTGGCTGAGTTCCTAAGAGGAAATATCTGAGCACTTATCTGGCTTTGGAATACAGCATGTAAAATTGTTTTTATTTACAGTCAAAATGTTTAGTACTTCTAAATATGTATAATTTTGTTTTCGTCTTTCTTTTTTGAATAAGATCATTGGGAAAAAAATAAAATATTAAAAACATTTAAGTTTAGTGATTTTACTTTTATTCCATTTTATATTAAACAATTATCTATCTACCTATATCATTTANAATGAAAACCACAATCACAGAAAACTAATCAAACTGATCACATGGACCACAGCCTTGTCTAACTCCATGAAACCATGACCTATGCCATGTAGTACCACCCAAGATGGACGGGTCATGATGGAGAGGTCTGACCAAACATGGTCCACTGGAGAAGGGAATGGCAAACCACTTCAGTATTCCTGCCTTGAGAACCCAATGATCAGTATGAAAAGGCAAAAAGATAGGATACGGAAAGGGGAACTCCCCAGGTAGGCAAGTGCCCAATATGCTACTGGAGAAGAGTAGAGCAATAACTCCAGAAAGAATGAAGGGTTGGAGCCAAAGCAAAAACAGTACCCAGCTGTGGATGTGACTGGTGATAGAAGCAAGATCCGATGCTATAAAGAGCAATATTGCATAGGAACCTGGAATGTTAGGTCCATGAATCAAGGCAAATTGGAAGTGGTCAAACAGGAGATGGCAAGAGTGAACATCAACATTTTAGGAATCAGTGAACTAAAATGGACTAGAATGGGTGAATTTAACTCAGATGACCATTATATCTACTACTGTGAGCAAGAATCCCTTAGAAGAAACGGAGTATCCCTGATAGTCAACAAGAGTCCACAAGGCAGTAAGTACTAGGATGCAATCGCAAAAATGACAGAATACTCTCTGTTCGTTTCCAAGGCAAATCATTCAATGCCACAGTAATCCAAGTCTCTGCCATGACCAGGAACGCTGAAGAAACTGAAATTGAATGGTTCTATGAAGACCTACAAGACCTCCTAGAACTAACACCCAAAAGAAGGTGTTTTTTTCATTATAGGGAACTGGAATGCAAACGTAGGAAGTCAGATATCTGGAGTAACAGGCAGATTTGGCCTTGGGGTATAAAATGAAGCAGGAAAAAGGCTAATAGAGTATTGCCAAGGGAACACACTGGTCATAGCAAACACCCTCTTCCAACAACACAAGAGAAGACTCTACACATGGACATCATCAGATGGTCAATACCAAAATCAGATTGATTATATTTTTTGCAGCCAAAGATGGAGATGCTGTATACAGTCAGTAAAAACTAGACTGGGAGCTGACTGTGGCTCAGATCATGAACTCCTTGTTGCCAGATTCAGACTTAAATTAAAGAAAGTGAGGAAAACCACTATGACCTAAATCAAATCCTTTATGATTAAACAGTAGAAGTAACAAATAGATTCAAGGGATTAGATCTGATAGACAGAATGCCTGAGGAACTATGGACAGAGGTTTGTGACATTGTACAGGAGGCAGTGATCAAGATCATTCCCAAGAAAAAGAAATGCAAGAAGGCAAAATGATTGTCTGAGGAGGTCTTACAAATAGATGAGAAAAGAAGAGAAGTGAAAGGCAAAGAACAAAAGGAAAGATATACCCATTTCAATGCAGAGTTCCAAAGAATAGTAAGGAGAGGAAGCCTTCCTCAGTGATCAATGCAAAGAAATAGAGGAAAACAATAGAATGGGAAAGACTAGAGAACTCTTCAAGAAAATTAGCGATACCAAGGGAACATTTCATGCAAAGATGGGCTTGATAAAGGACAGAAATGGTATGGACCTAACAGAAGTAGAAGATATTAATAAGAGGTGGAAAGAATACACAGAAGAACTATACAAAAAAAGATTTTCACGACCCAGATAATCACGATGGTGTGATCACTCACCTAGAGCCAGACATACTGGAATGTGAAGTCAAGTGGGCCTTAGGAAGCATCATTACAAACAAAGCTAGCTAGTGGAGGTGATGGAATTCCAGTTGAGCTATTTCCAATCCTGAAAGATGATGCTGTGAAAGTGCTGCACTCAATATGCCAGCAAATGTGGAAAACTCAGCAGTGGCCACAGGACTGGAAAAGGTCAGTTTTCATTCCAGTCCCACAGAAAGGCAATGTCAAAGGATGCTCAAACTACTGCACAATTGCACTCATCTCACACGCTAGTAAAGTAATGCTCAAAATTCTCCAAGCCAGGCTTCAGCAATATGTGAACTGTGAACTTCCTGATGTTCGAGCTGGTTTTAGAAAAGGCAGAGGATACATTTGAATCAGTTCTAAGGAGATGGATGGAACTGGAGCCGATTATACAGAGTGAAGTAAGCCAGAAAGAAAAACACCAATACAGTATACTAACGCATATATATGGGATTTAGAAAGATGGTGATCATGACCCTGTATTCGAGACAACAAAAGAGACTCAGATCTATAGAGTGAACTTTTGGACTCTGGGGGAGAGAGAGAGGGAGAGGGTGGGATGAGATTGGAGAATGGCATTGAAACATGTATACTATCATGTAAGAAACGAATCGCCAGTCTATGTCCGATGCAGGATGCAAGATGCTTGGGGCTGGTGCATGGAGAGGACCCAGAGAGATGGTATGGGGTGGGAGGTGGGAGGGGATTCATGTTTGGGAACGCATGTACACTCGTGGTGAATTCATGTCAATGTATGGCAAAACCAATACAGTATTGTAAAGTAAACTAAAGTTAAAATAAAAATTTAAAAAGAAAAGAAAAGGCAGAGGAACAGAGATCAATTGCCAACATTCGCTGGATCATCAAAAAAGCAAGAGAGTTCCAGAAAAACATCTCTTTCTGCTTTATTGACTATGCCAAAGCCTTTGACTGTGTGGATTACAATTTATAAAAAGGAAATCAATCCTGAATATTTATTGGAAGGACCGATGCTGAAGCTGAAACTCCAATACTATGGCCACCTCATGTGAAGAACTGACTCATTGGAAAAGATGCTGGGAACTGACTCATTGGAAAAGATGCTGGGAAAGATTGAAAGCAGGAGAAGGGGATAACAGAGGATGAGATGGTTGGATGGCATCACCGACCTAATGGGCATGAGTTTGAGTAAGCTCTGGGAGTTGGTGATGGACAGAGAAGCCTGGCATGAGCACTCCATGGGGTCACAAAGAGTTGGACACGACTGAGTTACTGAACTGAACTGAATCAGGAATCCAACACATGCCTCTTGTGTTGAAAGCACAGTCTTAACCACTGAACTACTAGGGAAATCCCATCATTTTAACCATTTTTAAGTTTAGCGGTATTCACATTGTCATGCAACCATCACCACCATATCCAAATTTGTTTTATCTTTTCAAACTGAAACACTGTACCATTTAAACAGTAACTCCCCATTCATCCTTCCCCTTTATCCTGGCAAACACCATCTACTTCCTGTCTCTATGAATTTGACTATTGTATGTACCTTATTCAAGTGGAATCATACAATAGCAAATGATGTTTTAAGGTGCAGTGTGATTATCTTAATTTTAATGCAGTTAATTAAGCAAATTCTTTGCTTTGAACTATAGGATCAACCCATCTTTGGTATATATACAAAGACCTCACGGTTTGGCAATGGAATCAGCCTTGCTCTGATGGGGACCTGCCTTCATCAGGCAAACACAAAGCCCCTTTATTTACCCTATTTAGTTGAACCCTAAGCAGTCTGACTGGCGTTCTGGGTTCTGCCTATATACTTTGTGTTTCTGATGTGCAAACTCAGTCGTAAAAAATATCTACAGTACTTGCTTTAAAAGTACTTGCTGCCACTTAACTGTAAACAGACTTGTAATTTGGCTGTAAAAATTCACGACTTGCTGAAAGGAGCTATAATAAAGTCATAATGATTGCTGGTACAAGCACCATCAGAGAGGCCCTGGATGGTTGGCTAGCCAAGAAGCATGGTATGCCTGCTGGAAGCTGGGTGAATTGTGGGTGACAGACATCCAGTATTGTCCTTAGAGAGGTTCACCTTTCCCGTGATCTTCAATGTCCAAACACATCAAGTGATGAAGAGTGGATGGTCATTGCCCAGATGGGTCAACATCACCAGCCCTATTGGGTGGACAGAGGCTCCCTTCAAGAACCTCAAGTCCTTTGAACAATACTGATCTTTCTCTTTTTGACAAAAAGATGAGGAGCAACATCTGGAAATGAAGGCTAGAGATGGAGGCCGTTTCATGCCCCCAGACAGCTCTGGTTAGAAGTCTAGATATCATCCTTCACTTTGTGTGTGATGAAAGAGCACTTTTCCTTTCTCCAGGGATTAATAGAGGAAGGTTTAGCCAAGAAAGGGGGTTATTTATATTCGTTCTGAGGTGAGGGGTGAGGCATACAACCAAAGTATGGGTTGTGTCGGAAGAGACTTGAGGACCAGAGTGACCTGGTCACAGTGGACCTGTATCTGCCATGGGGAACTGATGTCCAAGAAAGATCTCATGTGGAACACCTGGCTCAACAGACCAAAGTCTGATCAGCGCTACAGTCTCACCAAGACCACCCACCTCTCTTCCTTCCTCGAGAACTCTCTCTCTCTCACTTTCTGTGAGTCTTTATCCAGGGGACAGTGTGGACTTGGAGTCCCCTGCATGGGGAGCTGTTCTTCAGGTGACCTCATTCTGACTGAGGCCTAGATACTTACTTCTCACTCCAGATACAGCTGCACAGCACTTCAGAGGAGGAGAGTTTGACCAGAGAAAGCAGCTGCCTCACCTCGGCTTTGCCAGCGAGTGGTCCAGGCCCCAGGATGACAGAAAGGACCTTGATTTAGAGTCAGGAGCTCTGAACTTTGGAAAATAATTTTACCTGTCTAGGCTTGGCTCTCCCTTGGTAATACGAGGGGATTATATGCATTTTTATGAGGTCTTTTCTAGCTCTTATAGTTGATTTTTGAGCCAGAGAAGATCTTTTGTAGCCACTGGTTTGCTACCCTTTCAGGAAGATGAGGCCAGAGAAGAATAGGACACAGGAACTGGAAGCCCCATTCAGCAAGCCCTAAACTTCCAGGACATGTCAGGGATGACTTCTAAACGGATGCACACCAACTGTTCTGTCTAGGATTCTAAAGCAATTTTAATTCTAAACAGTGTGGATTGTGGAGATTCACGGAATTAAAGGGTTACACCAACTTGAGACAGAGATTCAGGGGCTAGGCTTGTGGAGAACTACCAATAAGAAGAAACAAACAGGAAGGGGAGCTTTGCTGGCCAGAGGGGACCAGAGGATCTTGGCGAGGAAACAGGAGACTCAGAATGAGCCAAGACATCACCTTCTCCCTCACTAGCCATTTCTCACTTGTGACCTTCCCAGTCATTGGTCACTAAGGTCTCTGGGTGACTTTCCCAATTCTTTGTAACCTAGTTTTGCTTACAATTCATGTCAGAGCTGGAAGTCATTTGGAATACCTACTCTATAATGTACTTCAGTCTTCCCAAAGCCAAACAGAGTATGAATCACAAGATGAAACACCTAAAACAGGAAGGTCAGAGTTAGACACCCTCTTCACTCCAACACACACACACAAACACATGCACATACCCTGCCAAATGTATTTACTTCTTTATGCCCAATGGGCCAAATATAATCTCTGGACTTATTAGTATATGTATATTTGCTCTCATTTATCTTATATGTTGAATTGCATGTGCTTTTGTAAACCGACTAAAATTCTTTGAGAAAAAATCATGCACAGATCAATCACTTCAGAAATGAAAATCAATGAGGTGCCGTTTTTATGATGAAGCCCCCCCCTCACCCCTCTCAGTGTTTCTCTCCCTGTTCTGAGGTCTTTCAGCTCCCTTTAGAAGCACAGTTTCTCTGTTGCCTGTCGTTTCATGCACACAGGTAGTTTCCTGAGAGGACTCCTGCTTTTCCTGGTTGAAACTCCTTGTACATATTTATTCCATTTTTCTCAGTGTCCATTGGCACACATCCAGCCCAGGCCTGGGCCAGGAATATCCCTTTGATACCAAACAAGGGCTGTTGTTTTAGCCACCTAGCTTTGTAGACTGACCTCTGGAGATTAATAGCAGCAAACATTAGATTTTTTTCACATCTACTAGGCTCATGGTCATGGTTTAAGTAATAGGCATTGAGTGACTAAGTGAGTATCTTTGAAGAAGGTGGTGATGAGTGACAGACACTGCACCAGTTTAGGCAGCCTGCTTCACAAAGGCCAAACTCCCCAGAGAAAACAGTGTTCTTTGCAAGGTCCTGGGCCACCAAGGGACTCATTAAGTATGGGAATTCCCAGCTTCCCTCAGGGCCTGATGCAGAAGGCCCTTGCTGGTTTCAGCAGTCTGCAGGGTTTGCCAGCCACCTGCCTGATTCTAAGCCAGGTTTTCCCAGCAACACTGGTGAAGGATAAAGAGAAGCCTGGACCATCCTACCCTCCCAGGAAGATGACATCTCCACCCCAAGCCCAATGCCCTCAGAGCTGAGTAGGAGGCAGGTGCTCTAACCAACTCCATGACCAATGCCCAGATGAGCTTGGGTGCCTCACTTCCTCTTCACAGTTTTTAGATGAACAAAGCAGCTGTCCACGTTCATCCCCAGTAGGGCACACATATCACCAGACATGGAGAACAACTTACTGAATAATTTCTTCATAAAACCCCCAATCTCTCCTTTACTGTAAAAACACATTACTGAAACCTGGGAAAGATGAAAATACAAACTAGCATTACTTGCTCTAATTTCAGATAGGATGCTAACCAAATGCATGCTCAATAGCCCTGTACACTTGATGTTTGCAGGATCCAAATTCCGTCTGCAAATCACTAAGAGTGGGTAGCAGAGGCTGAAGCTTTGGCGACTGGTGGATATGGGGTGAACACAGACTACCCTTGTCCTTACTGCAGGAATCTTGACAGGTTCACCTTTCAGGAGCCTTGATTTTCTGACCTGCCAAATGGGAAAAATAAAGGGAACCCTCTTGACGGGAGACAGGAGATACAATCCCAGTATAAGAAAGAGAGGTGATGGGTACCAAGAAAGAAATGCAAATATGTGATGAGCTTTCCCATAGGCTGGGGGCCCATGAAGTCTGGGCCCCTGACTATTGTGTGTGTTTCTGTCCTCAGGTGCTTGAACGGATGCCTGGCAAGGAAGGGACTCAGGCAGATGACACTGGCTTAGAACCTCTCATGGGCCACACCCCAGGCTCAGTGTTTCATGGGCACAATCTCACTCATCACACAACTAGCTCACCTTAACAGATGAGAAGTGAAATATGCCCTGCCATATCAGTAAACAAGGCTATCACAATCATCAGCAATTGTAGCCACTGAGCTGGTGAGCCCTGAGGGCACTCAGGAGGGAAAAAATACCTGCCATCTAGCAGCCATCAGACTGCAGCCAGTTCCCATGGTGAGCCCTGAGGAAACTCAGGACGTGAGAACACAGGATGCTAGCAGCAGCTAACCAAAATACATATCAAAGGAATGATTTCAGTGAACCCAGACTCTTGTTATCTTCCCATACACAGAAAAGTGCTAAATTCTTTCACTTGGGATACTTTTCTTTAATTAACAATAATCTTTTGAAGTTCAGACTACATCCCCTACTAAATTTCTAAATACCCTCCAACTCCCCTCATCTCCTTAGAGCAGTTCTCTCAGTGTTACTTGAGATATTGCCTTCTGGGCTCAAAGTCCTAAAAATTACATAACTCTCAACTTTTTCATTGTGAATATTTTTTAAGTCTACACAGACAAGGACACATAAAGAAGCCTACTAATTTGTCCAACCTGGTGGATCGTAGCCATGAACTCAGAATTCAAAGTGTAAACTACTGATTTGCACATGGGCAGAGAGGGGCCTGAAAAAAATAAAAAGGCTGGGAGCTTGGAGATGACTTCACAGAGACCATGGTGCATGCCCCGGGCCTTGTAGAACAGAAAGATTTGAGATGAGCAGAAAAAGTGCAAGAGATTTAAGGAGATGCACAAGCCAAGTTTGTAGACCTAGAAAGCACAGACTGTCCTGTGTGGGCTCCTTCCTCCTCAAGGAGGCCCAGCAGCAGCTCCCATGTGACAGAGGCTGTGGTCCTCAGGCTACCTGTATCCCCAGCCCTGGAGGGCAGCTTCAGGCCCTGCCCCGCTGTAGTGGAAGTTCCTCCTTGAATCTCTGCTCTTTGTCTTCAGAATCAAGCTTCATTTCTTCTTTGGGGCAGAGCAATGTTTAATGAAGCTGCACACAGCCAGGCTCAGGGACGGGGTGGCAGGTTAAAGACTCAATTTCCTGGCTTCTCCACTTTGCGTCACCCTGTTTAATGACATTTCAACATTGAGAGGGTTTCTGTTTTGGTTTTTTTTCCCCTCCTTCTTTAAATTAAATGTACAGTAGGTGTTTTGTGTTTAATTTCCTTAAGAAAAAAGTGTATTGTGGGGTTGAAATGTTAAAAAAAAAAAGAGAGAGCAGGGCATTGTGGAAGTTTGTAAAAACCATGTTCTGTGCTCCAGGGACTGAGGTTACCTCTTTGGAGCCTGTTCATTCTCTTGGGAACACTCAGAATGGAGTCTTAAAGAGTTTTGTTTGTTGTTGCATTTTTTTGCCTTCATTTTTTTCTCTCCTTTTCGGTCTGTGCGTGAGTTACCTCCTGAGTCGCTTGTCTTTTTATGTGCTTCTCCGAGGTGTGCTGTGACACAATAGCCCCGAGCCAGCAGGCTTTGGAGCCACTTCTGTTCCATCACGTCATTACCTTCACAGGGTGTATTTATAGCAGCCAAGGTGCCAAAACAGGGGTGGAGGGGCTGGAGGGCCTGCCTCCAGGACTGGCAGGGAGAGGCCCCACACAGAACCCCTATCCTGTCCATCAGGCTGGGAGGGCACCAGTCTGTCTGCAGAGGGAAGGACAATGCGGTACAGTATCCGGTTCTCCTGCCCAGCCCCTTGGGGCCTGGGGTGGTGTCAGAGTATCTGGGACATCACTGCTGGGGAAGAGCAGAAGGGAGACCAAGTGGAGGGGCAGGGCCTAGCAAAGCCACTCCACTTTTACTGATTCTTTGAGTTTTTATTTCATATTTTATTTATTTTTATTTCATATTTTACTGAATATGAGTTTGAAGAAAGCTTTTTTTTTTCTTTTAAATTGGGGTGTAGTAGCTTTACAATGTTGTTTTAGCTTCTGCTGTGCAACAATGTGGATCAGCCACATGTATACATATGTCTCCTCCCTCTTGTTCCTCCCTCGCATCCCACCCATCTAAGTCGTCACAGAGCACCAAGCTGAGCTCCCTGTGCTATCCCGCAGCTTCCTGTTAGCTATCTATTTTACACATGGCAGCGTGGCAGTACACATGTGTCTTCTTCATTTACCTAAAAAGTTTGTCCCTTATCTATGGGAACTCTCCTCTCATAACACATGAACCATCTCAGGGTCTCTTAGGGCCAAGTTTGCTCTCTGGTCCTTCCCATACTTGAACTCCTCCAGGATTTGTCCCTTACTGAAGGCTCTTGGTGACCCACTGCAATGTTTCACATGGGATTTCTGTTTCTAGGAGACACAAGGTACTCTCACCAATGACTGGAGTGATCATTGGACAACCTAACTTTGATCTAAACTGGGTAAAGTATTTCCGTGGCTCACTCACTTCCTAGAACGTCAAGACCAATCAGATTCAACACAGACCCAAGGGCCTGCACTCTCTGAGTTGCTCGCCTCTCCAGCAACTCTCCTGCCTCCCCATCACCCCTCATATGGCAACCTTTATTGACTCAGTGATTGATAAGTATATACTGAGCAATTCTCATGACATGCCAAGCATGCTGTCTATGAGAAATGCAAAATGCCTGCCCTCATGGAACTGGGCTTCCACAGGAGAGAAGGGTTCTTGCAACCACACAAATTATATGGTAGGCAGGTATTACACAGAAGGCAAGCTCAGGGAGAAAAGGGGGGCCACTTTGTACATGTTGTGAGAATAGGACTCTGGGCAGGTAACCTGGGAGCAGAGACCTGACAGGTGAGCAGCTAGGACAGGGTCTGAGGAGGTGGTGTTCTGGGGGCCCAGAAGCAGGAGAAGCCAGAGAGGTAGGCAGGGTCAGAGCCAGGATGACAGTTAGGATTTTGTCTGATTGTAAAAGGAAACTATGGGAGATTTTGTGTTTGAACTGTGGTGCTGGAGAAGATGCTTGAGAATCCCTTGGACAGGAAGGAGATCAACCCAGTCAATCCTAAAGGAAATCAATCCTGAATATTCACTGGAAGGACTGATGCTGAAGCTGGAGCTCCAATACTTTGGCCATCTAATGCAAAGAGCCGAGTCATTGGAAAAGACCCTGATGCTGGGAAAGAGTAAGGGTAAGAGGAGAAGGGGGCAGCAGAGGATGAGATGGTTGGATGACATCATCGACTTAATGAACATTAATTTGAGCAAACTGGGAGATAGTGAAGGACAGGGAAGCCTGGCATGCCGCAGGCCATGGGGTCGCAAAAAGTCAGACACAACTTAGTGACTGAACAGCAATGGGAGCTTTGGAAACAAGTGGAGAGTATGACCTAATTGTCATTTTTTAGAGATACCCTCCTCCCCGCACCCAGGTACTGTGTGGATTGTGGTGATAGAGGAGGATGGGGGAGGGGCTCTCTAGTCCCAGGCCCAGGTCTGTGTACCCAGGGGAGGGACCTTCCATCTCCCAGGAGGTGACATGGGAAGGTCCTGCAGAGCCCACCTTTCTTCCTACCTCTGCCCACTGGGGATTTCGGAAGGGAGGAGCTTGGGCTCAGAAATGAATGGGAAGTAAGAATGAGAAGACAGACCTTTTCTGAAGTTTTGCTGAGAAAAGGCCCAGTGAACTAAGATGATGGCCAGCAGGCAAACACAGAGTCAAAGGAGGTCCATTCATTTATTTCATGGTTGCAGGAGATGTTGGTGATGGTGGGATTTACCATGTGACATGCGGGTTTCCACAGCAAGGGGTCTAAATCTGTGAGCACAGAGTTCACTCCCCACCCCCAGGGAGTGTGAGGAGGGGACGTGAGGCCTGGCCATCACTATGTTTCTGCTTCTGCGGACAGTGAAGGCTCATAGTCAGACAGTGAGGACCCCTGGGGGATCCCTTTGTTGGGATGAGGGTGTTCAGAGATGAGACGTGAGGCATGAACACTCCACAGCCCGTTTCCCAGCCCACTCCCCTCAGTGGCCCCAAAGAGGACACAGACCTCAAGTCTGAAACTAGCCATCCTTCCAGGGAGCCCTGCAGACCATGTGCTTCCAGACCACCAAGCCCAGCCAGAAGCCACAGGTTGATGTCCCCTGCTTTCCAGAAGCCCCCCTGGGAGCCATGGCTGGCAGTCAACCCACCTATAGGTCAGGCGGGGCCCACATCCTCGCCTGCGGGGCTCTGTACTGGCACCCAGGCCTGTGGACCTGCCTCAGGGCACAGCTTAACTCCCGAATCCCCCCTGGCTCCATCCATCACAGTCAAGCTCCAGGGCGTCTGCGTTTCCCTGGAGCCTTTGTGCCAAAATAAAATCAGTCAAATAAAACACAATCATACAGCATCAGGCCACAGGCTGTTTGTCTCAGCCTAACTGACTCTGACAGCTCTGGGAGGAAAGCAGCAGAGCGTCCCTCAGAGCAGCACCGAGGCTCGGGGTCTAGGAGCAGAGGGCCACCGCCCTGCCCCAGCTGGACACACACACAGGCTGGCTACCCAGGCTCTGCTCCAGCTTCCTCCAGGTACCTCCCCCCACCTCAACCTCCCCGACACCGGCAGTGAGCAGGCCCGGTGGTGCTGGCCGTACCTTCTCCCATTCGAGGTCTGAGAATGCACAGGTCATCCCATCCATCCATCCATCCATCCATTGGGTCCCTGCTTGGATGTCCCTGGCTGCCATCCTCAAAGGGGACCTGGCCTTCAACATTCTGTGATTGGCTTTTCAAAAAACCTGTCCCTGCTTTAAAGCACAAGGCTGAGAATGTCATTCATTATTGCTTCCTATGAAAATCAAGCTTTTCTGGATCATCCAAAAACATTGCTGCAACCCTCGCATTGGGCCTCTCTCTGCTTTGCAGTTCAGTCTTCATGGAAAGCCATGTCCGTCTCTTCCTGGAGTCTCTCAGTCCACACTGGGGGCAGAGTAGGGGAGGATGGCTGCCGTGGGCCAGTTAACGTGGGTTTAGGAGAGGGGAAGCCCCGGGTTCAAGTCCAGCTCTGCCACGTCAGGGATCAAGTAAGATGTTTGGCACCAAATGCTTAGTGCCATGCTTGCCACAGTGAGCCTTTAGGGCACCTGGGCCGGGGAGCTGACCTACCATGTGGCCCCTCCCACTTCTGGGTACCACACTCTGCTGCTTTTCATCAAAACTCTCTGGCTACTTCTTTTCAGTGTCCTTTGCCTCCTCCTCTGAAACACAAAATATTGGAGGTCCTAGGAGTTAGTTCTGTCGCTTTTCTCTCCCTGTGGAAGCTCAGCCTTCCTACTTTTGTGTCTCCAGCCCACAGGCCCACGAGACACCAAAAGGTCGTGGATAAACAAATGCCGCCTTGAAACTCCGTTGGAATGTCTCAAAAACAGAACTCATGATTCTCCTGCCAAAGCAGATCCTCATGCCTGTATACTCCACTTCAGTCAGTTATAATCCCCACAGCCTGATGGCTACAGCTGGAAACTTAACAGATTGTCTTGACTCACTGTTTTCACTACTCTTCAAATCCATTACTGAACTCTGTGGTTCTATACCTAAAATAAATTTGAATCTAGATTCCACATCCTGCCCCCATCACCCCACCCCAACACCGCTCGCAGCAACTGAGCTGATCACCACCTCTAGTTCCAACCATCGCAGTACCTTCCCAGCAGGTTTCTAGCTTCTGGTTCTGTTTTCACCCCAGTCATCTTCCAAATACATGGGGTCTTTCCAATGCAAAAGTCAGATCATGTCGTTCAGTCCCCTGATCACTTCCTCATTTTGCATGGAATTCATTTCAAATTATTCTCCAGGACTCGTGATACTCCATAGCATCCAACCTTTTCTTTGCCCTTGAACTTCACCCCTAAACCACTCTTCCCACCACTGATCATGCCTGATCGCCCGTGGTCCTTTTTCCTACCTCAAGTTCACAATTCAAGCCTACCTCTGCTCAAAGCTATCACATACTGTCTTAGCTGTTGCATTATTTTGCCTCATTTACAAGCATGCCTGTCTCTCCCGTGTCCTTTAAGACTCATCTTCACATATCTAGGCTCCAAGGCATATGATACACTGACACTTTTTGGACAGTGCACTGTTAATAGGGTGGTTTCTTATTGTGCTTCCATAAAGTCTTTTAAAAGGAAAAAAAAGAAAAGGTGATGGTCCTTCCACACCAGTATTAACATTTTGTGGTAATGAGAAAAAGTTGGGAAATTGATATCTAAATGTTCCCAACGCCGACATTAGTTTAAGTTCTCATCCACACCCTTGGCTGAGGTGGGCCACACCAAGACTAGTCAGCCTGCCCTTTGGAGCCCATTCATTAGAGAAGGGAAGTGTTTATGTAGCCTCGTCTCGGGAATGATATAATGATTGCCTTCCCTCCCAGAAGCTCTCACCCTGTCTCAGGAAGACGTCAGGGGTCAGCACCAGGCCAGGCTCTGGGCTGATGAGTCACCCTGGGAGAAGGCCAATCATCACAGGAGGAAGGCTGGCTCCAGGGGATTGAAGAAAGGAAATGGTACCTTTTCCTTGGAGGACTGAGGTTGAATCTGACCTCAGTGTGATGGCATGGAAAACCACCTGGCCTTGTCTGGCTGGGGATCCAGAAGGGAAATAGGAATCCCCAGAGAGGAAGACTCAAAGACAAGTGTTTAGACAGGGTTCTTAGGAAACCTTCACTGCCAGGTCTCCAAGGAGCTCAGGTGAGACCGGTGTGGGAATGTTGATCTTTATTTTTTTGCCATGTGTAGGTATGGTTCCATGAAAAGAAGGAGGGAGAAGTGGTGGAAAAGCACACTTTGGAGAAGACTGTAGAGGAGTGAGTCCAACAAACTGTGGTTCTTCTCCAAGCCAGTCTATCTGCTATGGCACCCTTGAGGCACCACTGAATCATGTGGTGAAAAATCCAGAGCTTCCTCACATTACTGCCTCTTCTTCCTCTAACAGCATCACCACCACCTCCAGCACCACCAGCACCACCATCACGACCACCATCTACCCTATGCTGTTGTGTGTTGTGCATTCAGTCCCTTCAGTTGTGTCTGGCTCTTTGTGATCCCATGGACTATAGTCCACCAGGCTCCTCTGTCTATGGGATTTTCTAGGCAAGAATATTGGAGTGGGCTGCCAAGCCCTCCTCTAGGAGATCTTCCTGACCCAGGGATTGAACCCGAGTCTCCTACATTGCAGGAGGATTCTTTACCACTGAGCCACCAGGGAAGCCCCGCTGCCCTATAATGCCACTGAATGATTTGGCTGCTGGACACTCAGTTTGATTTCCTAGTGTGCCATGGAAAATTATCGTGTCCTTCCACTTGCCTTTCTGACTTACTGCCCCACAGGTTGGCTGTGTGTCACCTGGTTTTTTTTTTTCTTTTTTTCACTAGGGTTACAAGAGAGATGAAGTGAAAGAAAACCCAGTCTGATCTGATGAGCCATAATCATAGTATTCCTCTTTCTGGAACACAGAACTTTTCTGTGACTGAAGCTCCTGGAAACTGAACAGATTGGAGACCGTGTGTGTGGTTATGTGTGTGTCCTGCTGCCCCAGTAGGGTGCCGGATCAGTAGGACCCTCCCTGGAGCAGGCAAGCAAGGTTTGTCTGTACCTTCAGGTCTGAGGATGAGCTATTGATATATCAACTGCTTTACAGGAAAACATACAGGAAATTAAGCCGTACTTTGTGTTACGATCCCCTGGTGGCTCAGATGGTAAAGCAGCTGCCCACAATACAGGAGACCTAGGTTCAATCACTGGGTCAGGAAGATCCTCTGGAGAAGGGAATGGCTACGCACTCCAGTATTCTTCCCTGGAGAGTCCCATGAACAGAGGAGCCTGGCAGGCTACAGTCCATGGGATCTCACAGTTGGATACAACTACGCAACTAGCACTTTCACTTTTCAAGCATTTTGAAGCACTGAAACAAGTAAAGTACATCTGGGAAGCCCCATCCTTAACTTCTAGAAGGTCAATCTTAGACTGTTTATAATAATTATTGTAATTAACTTTTAAGAATACCTTACTCTGTCCTAAGCATTTATACCATTATCTCACTTAAACCTCATGACAATCCTATGAGGTAAACAGACATATTATTTCTCTTTTATAGACAAAACTGACACAGAGAGGTTAAGAAACTTTTCTAAGGTCACACAGAATATATGTCAGAACAAAGATGTGCCCTTAAGGCAGCTGGACTTCAGGGCTTATGTGATTAACTTCCATGTGAATGTTACCTACAGGCTTCCTAGGTAGCTCAGTGGTAAAGAATCTGTCTGCCAAAGCAGAGGACACAGGTTCAGTCCTTGTGTTGGAAAGATCCCCTGGAAAAGGAAATGGCTACCCACTCCAGTATTCTTACCTGGAAAATCCCATGGGCAGAGGAGCCTGGTGGGCCACAGTCCATGGGGTCGCAGAGTCAGACGTGAACAAACGACTAAACAACAAACAATGTTACCTATGGATCAAATAAAAGAAACTGATTCAGTGGAATGGCTGCTCCCACATCCTCAGGGTCCTCAAGTCACACATGGGGTTGATTTGAGGAATAAAAAGCAGCTGAGTGATTGGGCCTAAAGTCCCAAACCACCAAGGCACACTGCTTTGATTCCAAATACACATGGGAAAGGTCTTCACCTCTTGCATCTCATGAGCTGGATGGACACCTAATTAACAAGCCTGTGCTATTAACAAGCAAACATACAAAGGGTAGTGAACTGATCACACGAACTCCAGTTGGGGACGCCAAGTTCTGATTGCCTTGGTGTAATCTCTTGCTTGCAGTTAAGACAGGACAGCTGAGCCATGAGGAGGAGACTTGGAGAGTGAACGGTGAAGATAATTTTCACTGGGCACTCTGTTGTCAGAGCTAAGGGCCAGGCAGTAAAAATCCTCTGCTAAGCAGGAGAAAATCAAATGACCCACATAACCTAGGAGAGTGGAAAACAGCCAGGGACACGCGGCCCTAAACGGTGGGGAATCTTTCTAAGAAATAGACGAGGGCAAGTGAATGCTTCTAGGATAAATAAGATGAAACTGGTTTTACTTGCTAAAATACTAATTCTGATAACTCCTTTTTCTCCTTGTTAAAATTAGACCAAGAAATCAGTGACTTTATTGTTCTGTTTATGCAGCTAAATGGATACAACTTTCAAAAAGGTCAATGTTCCCTTGTAACATCTTTATTATCTTTAAATTAATGTTAACCCAAATTCATCGGGAAACAGATTTTGGTGTGACCATCCCTCTAAGAGCCTTATTGTTTGTTCTAATACTGACCACATCTATGTTCTTCTTCTGTTAATGGCCCTGGAGATCTTAAGAGCTCACATACACACACACACATCCTTGATGTGTGCTACAAATAAGAGACATTCTACATTGATCATTGGGTATTGCCTTCCATAGGAAAAAAGAGGATCAATTTGAACTGGAGGAAGTGGCTTAGGAGTTAAGACGGTCCTCTCTATAACACAACCATAAAGAAATCCCATCCACTGATGATAGATACAGGGTCCCCTACTCCACAGAACAAGTGGGTCTTTTTGACTACTTTGGATTATGAGTTAATAGAATTTTATGTTAAATTGTTTCTATTAACCAGACTTTAAGAACTTAAAGTTTAGTGTTTGCCATTTCATAATCTTCATAAATTAATGAGTTCTACTTCCCCACAATTTCAACCTGATGTATCATCCCCTGATGCCTGGAGGGTAACAGGAGAACTTCCTATTGGTGGCAGGTCTAGTCAGTTGCTTTAATCTCTACAAGGATGTTTCATAGCTCCAAGATGTTGTCTAAGAGAAAACTTGGAATCAAGCAAAGGTGTGAGAAAAATAACGTTTCTCAGAGATTTAGACAATAATTAAGAGCCAACGTTGGTTTACTTGGCAAACCAAGGGACTCACTTTCTCCGCTGGTTTTGCATGTCCATATCTTTTATATTAGCTCTTAAATGTTGTCTTAGATTATGACACTTCCCAAGGCCTCCCAATTCAGTTTTTCCTGCTGTTCCTTCTGCAGTCAGTTTTCCCTGAAGTGAGAACAAGGACCTCAGAATAAACACAATCTTTTTAACAACAAAGTTTCATCTCAATTCTCTCCAGGACCACCCTATGTGGGAGAAGCCAGTGTCAACTTCCACATGGAAAAGGATGTCTGGAAAAGACGTCTGAGGTTATCTTCCAGCCTGTTGCTTTACTTGGCATGACTGGAGTCATGGCAACTCTCATGTTGAAAAACGGTCCAACAATATCCTCATTCATGTTAGGACACAGGGCCACCTGCATGTCCAAGCTAAAGCAAGAGAAGGAGCATTTGACAGGCAATAAAGTCGGCTGTCATTCAGATGACCCAGTCTCCTAAGCACCATAAACAGGTGCCTGAGTCACCAGAGAGGAGGCAGTGGCTTCAGCTGCAGAGGGCTGTTCACTCAACTCTCCGTAAATCATTGTGTGCACAAGAGAATAGCCATTCTATTCAGGTAATGAAATGGAGCATCACTGTGGAGGAAGGGAATTCTTCCCACTTTGAAGGAGATCAGAGCAGCCCATCAGGGAGTTCAGAGAATATAGCAGGACTGTGTTCTTCAGGAGTGATTCTTGCAGGTTATGGTTTCAGAGCAGCCAAGGCATTGGGTGATAAGTCATGAGAAGAGGTTAATGATGGATGCTGCCATGTTTCTAAGAACACTGGAGAGCCTGTCATCCCATAAACCATATGAGTAGTGTCCGACTAAAGAGTCGTGTCTGACTTTTTGCCACCCCATGAATCGCAGCACGCCAGGCCTCCCTGTCCATCACCAACTCCCGGAGTTCACTCAGACTCACGTCCATCGAGTCAGTGATGCAGGACACTTTAGAAGAAACTAAAGATCCCATCGTGAATGATGAGGGGAAGAAAAAGGTTTAAGTTATATTTGTTATGCTTTTTAATCCCAGTTTTATATCTTACATACTTGTACAACTTGACATAAAAATCATTCTGCATGACTTCTAAGAACTGAAGGCTTGAAGGTCATTCTCCTTTGAGTCAACACGTGGATGTTGCCCAAAGGGACTGTCCATGGCCTCATCAAAATCTAGTCTCCTCCAGAGCAGAAGGAGAATCTAGCCAGCTACCTTTGTGCCAACACAACACAACCCCTATCAGCTGGACTTCTTTGCCTTGTCATGAAACATTGGTTCAGCACAGGTCAAAGAATCATAATTGGAGCTAGAAGGTACCCTAGAGATCCTGGCTCAATGATTTCTAAATTGCTTTTAGTAAAAAAAAATTTTTTTTCAAATGAAATTTTACTTACACTTGGAAATATAAAATAAATATAGAAGCTATAATTCAAAACAAAAGCTTGATCATAACTTTTTAAAAATTCTTACCTAATAACAATGGATTTAATTAGGGGAAAAAATCACCGTTTTACAGTCATCAATGAAACAATGGATTTGGCAATAATTGGAAATGGATGCTGAAAATGTAAGAGGGAAGGTTGATGGGGAACTTTTCAACAGAAGGATCAGGCTGACACCAACTGAGCCATTGGTGAAATTTACCCTTAGTACAAGTGGTTATCAACTGTACTGTGGCTTCAGAGGTAGTGTGACAGAAAGTAGGCACCTAATTTAGGAAACTGTAGAAGACAATTATTTTAAATGAAGGAAAAACTTTTGGTGAACAGTCTCAGAGATTTGAAACAAAGTGACATCCAGAAAACAAGAAGAGGTTTCAATGAAAAAGGGAAAATCAGAGACAAAGAAAGTAGTTAGAAATTAAAATTCTATTCTAACCCTCACTCTGTCCAATCCAAGCAAAGAAGAAAAGATAAAGGAAGATAATGCAGGCTTTACCAGGAAAAAAAAAGAGACAGAGAGAGAGAGAAATAGGATATAGGATACTCTCCATCACTGGGAAGGTGAAGGAAGTATAGGGACACACAGAAAAAGAGGAATAAAACTAAACAAATAGAGAAGGGTGGAAGAGCCATTTATCTGGGAGAACAAAGGACACCAGAGCTTTGTTTAGATCTTCAGCGTTTTCATCACATCTGGTTTGTCACCATGCATTTTCAGAATATATGGCATACACATGTGTAGAAACAATTTAACATGATGAGCGTATTGTAGAAATGTTAAATCAAACAAAAGTCAGTATCATAAAAAGTGAATCCTCGAGTATCTAATAACTCAGCCAGGCTTTTATTTCCAGACCCCAAAATGTCAAAGTCTAGCCTCTATGTTAATTGTCAGCACTTGGTGTAGAAAGGTTAAATTGCAAAAAAAAAAAACAAAAACTAAAATTCTCTTACAATGAAGCCAATTCCCTAGAAAAATTTCTATGATCTTAGTTTTTAAAGTTTGCCATTTTTGGATGAGAGTTATGCTTGAAATTTCTGTAAAAAGGAAAAGGTTATATATTGAGGAAAACTTTACTCACACCACCACCGCCCACCATGGAGTATACCTTTGTGCCTGCAGTATGTTCTTGAAAATCCACAGAACATGTCAAAATTGCTTCCACACAGGCTTTGTCTAAAAATGCTTATCAAAGTGTTAGAACCCTTTTGATAATGTTTGGAGAGATAACATCCAATAATGAACCTTAAGACTGCACGCGATTTCCAGTCAACATACGCACACATGGATATGACACAAAAGGTATTTTCCGGAAGTTTTGTTTAATTGTTTATTCCATTTTATCTAAAGACTCTTTCAAGTTTTGATGACAAGCCATAACACAAGAGAAACTTAGTTCATCTGAGACCATCCTCTGGCCAGAAGAGGCTTCAAGCTGGTTAAAGTGATTGATAACATAAAAGAAAGATATTCCTTGAAAAAAAAAATCACAGTAGCCCTTGATTTTAAATGTTTTGTAGCTACATGAGTGAGTGAGTGAGTGAAGTCACTCAGTCGTGTCCAACTCTTTGCGACCCCATGGACTGTAGCCTACAAGGCTCCTCTGTCCATGGAATTTTCCAGGCAAGAGTATTGGAGTGGGTTGCCATTTCCTTCTCCAGGGGATCTTCCCGTCCCGGGAATTGAACCCAGGTATCCCGCATTGCAGGCAGACGCTTTACCATCTGAGCCACCAGGGAAGTCACCCTATAGCTACATCCAGGGTCTCCAGGGTCTAATTAAAAGGAGTGGGTGGGGCGGGGAGGGGGGAAGAACATGTAATATAATGAAGAAGAGAAAGGTTTTGTATGTATGAACTCTGGGAAAGGGTACTGTCCAAACAGGAATGGCTGACCCCAGGGAAGTTAGAAGGCTGATGATGTGGAATATTGAAACAGCTCCAGGCTGCACAGGCCCCTCCAGGAGCGGCACAGACAGTGTCTATTCTCAGTGGGGACCTGAGTGCTGAGTGCAGCATTTGTCAAGAGTGGCAGCCCTGGGAGGGACGCATGCTCACAAATTCATCCCTCCCAATGATTTGATAACCCAGCCCAAAGGACTTGACTATCCCAGCAAATGAACTCCACCTTCCGCAGGCCTGAGACACGCTATGTGGAGTTTGCAGAGGAGCCTCTGATTTATGGTGGTGAAGCTTTCCTTCCTTCTCAAATAGAGCTCCAGGCTGCTGGGAGGAAAGAAGCCAAATAAAACGCTTTCTGTATGCAGACTTCTAAGTCACGGGCAGCATTGGGTGCTTCGTTATGTCTTCAACTTGGTGCAGACACATGATCTCTTTCCCTTTAATGTGTTAAAAAAGACTTCCTAGAAATTCAAACATGCCCAGTCTTTACATTTTTCATTTTTTTTTCTTTTTCTCCTGGGGAATAAATTGACAGACAGCTTGACTCTAGCATAATGTTGAAGAGAGTGGGTTCCTGAGTACGAATGACAGCTCCAGTGCAAAAATGCCCCACGACTTTTGGAAATTTGCTTCAGGAATCTAATTCTCAGTTTCCTCCCCCGAGAAATGGGGATGAAGGTCGCACCAACCTTAAAGAATTACTCTGAGGATTAATTGAGGAAAACTTCATCAAGTGTAAAAATTCCCCTGCCCAGAGGTATTATGGCTGCAAACAACGGAAATAGTAACTCAAACTGGCTAAAACAATAACTAAATGTGTGTTTCATATAGGCTGGAATCCAGAAGAGCAGGCTTCCAGCACAGAATGATTGACAACTTGATGGATTGTCAAAAACCTAGGTTCTTTCCCTCTGCCGTATGCTATTCTTGGCATTGGTTCATCCCAAAGCTGCTTCCTCTCCTGGTCACATTTTGGCTTCCTATGGCAACCAGGACTACATTACTTCTTGTTCATATTCAGTAAGAAAGGATAAGGATGAGGTTAACCTTCCAGAAGCTTCCAGTAGATTTCTCTCATCTCATTAGTGAGAACTGCATCACAAGTCCATCCGAAAATTATCCTTGTAAGTAGAATAGGGTCACCATGACTGGAATAGTTATCTTTGGAGGAGAAATGGATGTAGGGAAAGATCATTTAAATATCCAGTAAAGTTTCCCTCCTGCTAGCATTATTGTCCACATTATGTTGCCCTTATAGGAAATTTTTCCAAAGATGCAGCTAGTTGTTACTTCAGTGGTCTCGAAGTGGCAAATGGATTTTATTTTTTGTGTCACTTCAGGTTTATTTCCAGTGGTTGTCAAAAGTGGTGCTTAAGAAAGATTCTGCGGCTTCACCTATGCCAGGGAAGGGAAGTAAAAAAGTCAGATATAGGAATCAGCCAAGGGTGCAAGCTATGGCTTCATCAATGCCAAGGGCAGAACTGAACAGCTGGGCATGTCCATTTGCACTCTTCCTCTGTGCCACTTTTTAGCCTTTAGAACACATGGAACTATGTTTTCAAGCCTTTCAGACTAAAACCAGGAGTGCATCTTTACCACTGAAGAAAGAGTTTGACAGAATAGCTGGTCTTTCAGATTTCTGAGAGCATGAGCTTTCCCTACAGACCAATTCAACTACTACTTAAACTGAACACTAACTCATCTTGCTATTTTGCCCCAGAATCCAAAAGAGGTACAAGACACAAACTCTGTCCTTAAGAAATGTCTAGTCTGTCTTGGGAAAGAAAGCGTGTGGACAGTCAAGTGTCAAACAGTAAAAGAAGGCAGCCTAGAATTTAGGGTCCAGGGAGACTGCTAGAGCCATTTTAATTGGCCACGACTAAACTGACCAGGGAGAGTTTCATAATTAACTGCAGTGCCATTTTGCAAATTGGCATAAGGTCTCGGCCTGTCTCTAATAGGGACTGGTACTTTCCACGGAGCAGGCAGACAGATGGCCTCAGAGTTTTTCAGACTTTGTGTCAATGTCTCCCATGCACTAACTGTAACCACAACCATGACTTTGTATAAATACATCTTCTTGAAGGCTGAATCTTGAAGCTTGAGGAGGTAGTAAGTTTCTAGAGCTCTGAAAGTGTGACTGTGGTTTTTCAAGGCTCCATCTTTCAACAAGCCCTCAGGATTGACAGCTTGAATATGATTGATCTAGTTTAATGGCTCTGTACCCTTGGCCCTTGGAGAAGGAAATGGCAACCCACTCCAGTGTTCTTGCCTGGAGAATCCCAGGGATGGAGGAGCCTGGTGGGCTGCCATCTATGGGGTCGCACAGAGTCGGACATGGCTGAAGCAACTGAGCAGCAGCAGCAGCAGTACCCTTGGCCCTAGAGAATATGTTATATAGAGAATATATTGGAGATTCCAAATTCTTACAATTGCCCATTCCAGTGCTGTGTTTGGAGCAGGTAAGTCTGATAAAAATGTACAGAATAATTATAACAATAACATTGACTCATGCATACACCCTAAGTCGCTTCAGTCGTGTCTGACTCTTGCGCAGCCCTATGGACTGTAACCTGTCAGGCTCTTCTGTCCATGGGATTCTCCAGGCAAGAATACTGGAGTGGGTTGCCATGCTCTCCTCCAGGGGATCTTCTTGACCCAGGGATCAAACCCACGACTCATGTCTCCTGCATTGACAGGTGCGTTCTTTACCACTAGCACCACCTGGGAAGCCCCAACATTGACACTTCAACAGACAGTGGATTCTGAGCACTAGACAGACAAGAAGGGACATGCTCTAAAACGAGGGAAATGTATTTCTGGTTTACAAGGAATTCATAATCTAGTAAGGCTGATAGGACTTAGATGCATGGCACAATATATATGAAGCAACATATAAGATGACCATCTCTGGGCAAGCCCCTTATTGACTCACAGCTGCCCTGGAACCACTCCTTCTATAATTCCATGTGCTCTATTGCATCCACCAGGGCCATCTTTCCAAAGTACAGCAGTAAGTCAGTCACTTCCTTGCTGGAATATTTACGTGGCACCCAGTGCCTACCAAAAAATTGCCCTCTTTACTTTCAAGTACCCTCTCAAAATCTGTTCATCTCTAGTCTTCCCGTCTGTTTCCAATAGAGCAGCCCTCTTTCACTAAATCTGTTTACTCAAGAGCTCTGTTTCCAAACAAGGCATGGCTGTCCTGCCTCCCCAGCTTGCTGACCTGTGCCTGTAATACTTTTCCTGCCTCTGCTTATTTAAATCTCATTCTTCTTTGAAGAGGAATGTGTGTTTCCTACATAATTACTTTCCTAAACACACCAGACTACAGAGATCATTCCCTCCCCTGAACTCCAACACCACTGGCATTTCTTATGTAGCACAGTGAGTCATTCTGCATAAATTTTATATAAAGGTCTTGCCTCCCCATCTTTTTCTTGGCATCTTTATTGAATTTGTTACTATATTGTTTCTGTTTTGTGGTTTCTTTCTTCTCAATGAAGCATGTCGGTTCTTAGCTCCCTGACTGGGGATCGAACCTGCACCCCGTGCATTGGAAGGTGAAGTCTTAACCACTGGACCACATGGGAAGTCCCTTGTCTTCCCATCTTGATTTCCAGTTCTTGGATGTTGAGCACCTTATTCCAATTCTATCTGTCTAAAACTTAACAAACACCTCTAAAATGGCAACGAAGTTGATGGAAAAATAAAGCCAGTCATTGACTATAGAGCAAAGGAGTAATCAGGTACAATCGGAATGGACTAGAATGAATTTTAAAAAGGCTTACTAGGCAGGTGACTTTTTAAACTGGGTTTGGAGTAAAGTAGAAGGGCAGAAGGGATAGCAAGAAGGGTGTGGGTTCAAATGAAGATGGTAGACATGAGAAGTAATGGGTGGATCTGGAACCTGACCATGTTCTGATAGTTGAATAAAATCAACAGATTGGTACGCAAGTCTGGTGGCCAAGTGCCCTTCCCTTCGCATATCTTCTAGGTGTAACTTGTTTAGGTCCATGGAGTTGACAATTAGGGCCAAGGAAAAGTCATCATCTAGACTTAAATTCTATCTTATGACCTTTAAATGTGTTTCTTCCATTTAATTCTTTGAAATATTATTTCCTTGGGCGAGGTAACTTTTTTCCAATGGGAAGCTCATTGGTGAGTTGTTTGGCCCTCATTTTTACCTTGTCAGAACAATTGGGCAGAATTGCAAATGTAGATTAATGTTTTAAACAAGTACTTACCCTGGTTTTCATGTCCTCAGGTCCCCTTCAAAAACTCCACATTATAGCAAAGAGGTTTTCAGGGATACTGGGGGGAATATCATGAGGTGTGTGCTGATCAAGAGGTCAGCTGGGTTCTGCTGAGGCTGCAATTGAGATCCAATCTCCTAACTCTGACCTTAGACCCTTCCCATGCTGGACACCAGCCTCAATCACACCTCAACTCTTCCCAGAGTAAACCATCTACTGGGTCCATCCAGCAAAGAGGAAGATGTGCCAAGTGATGTGTGGATTATCCCACTTTTTATTTGTTAACTTTGCTAACTTTCTACTTCTCTACAGTTCTGGGTCACCAGATACCCAAAGGGGCTACTCTTAATTCCTCATTTAAAGTGTCTTTTCTTCTTTAAGCATTATTGTTCAAATCTGTCCATTAGTTTTGTCTATATATATGGCATTCTCTGAGCATCCATAGTATGACCCTAAATAAAAGAATCATTGAAGGAAAGAACCTGAAATATCATAAGGATCTCAGAAATCATTTTATCAAAGCCCCATACTCTTCAGAGTTAACTATGGCCCAGGAGGGGAATGTGGCCTGGCAATTGCTATCTGAATATGTTATAGTTCTCTGATACTATTAAGAACTAAGATTTTTTCCCCTGCAATTTGATTTGTGTCCTTAATGTAACTGCTATTGTGAAGAACAACTGAGTTCTCTCCATCAATGAAAATGTTTTGTATCCCTCCACTTTATTTTTATTTTTGGCTTCACTGAGTCTTCATTTTGGTATACAGGCTTTCTCTAGTTGTGGTGAACAGGCTTTGTTGCCCTGTGGCATGTGGGATCTTAGTTCCCCGACCATGGATCAAACCCGTGTACCCTGCACTGGAAGGTAGATTCTTAACCACTGGGCTATTAGGAAACTTCCAGCTCCCTCTACTTTAGAAACACACTTAGTACAAGAAGTCAAAACAAGGATTTCACATTTCCATTAAAAAAAAAAAGATAAAGACTACATGTGTAGGTTTTACCTGCAGATCATATTATAGCTCGGTGAACCCACTTCCCTCCTCCCTAAAACTTACATAATGTAAAAAAAAAAAAAAAAAAAAAAACTTTTTAAAAGGACACAGAGGTGATGAGTCAGGTACCTGCTCATCTGTCAAGGATCAGCTTCCTCTAGAACTTTTCTCAACAGCATTGCTATTGGTATTTTAGGAGAACTGTTCTTTGTTGGGAGCTGTCCTGTGCTCATGTTTATCACCACCCTGGCCTCTACTCATTCCCTCACCAGAGCACACGGTCACCCTTGCTGCCCCTGTTCAGTTCAGTTCAGTTCAGTTCAGTTGCTGAGTAGTGTCCAACTCTTTGCGACCCCACGTTCTGCAGCATGCCAAGCCTCCCTGTCCATCACCAACTCCCAGAGTTTACTCAAACTCGTGTCCATTGAGTTGGTGATGCCATCAAATCATCTCATCCTCTGTCATCCCCTTCTCCTCCTGCCCTCAATCTTTCCCAGGATCAGGGTCTTTTTAAATGAGTCAAATGTGCAAAAACCATAGCTTTGACTAGATGGACCTTTGTCGGCAAGTAATGTCTCTACTTTTTAATATGCTGTCTCAGTTAAGTTCAGTCGCTCATTTGTGTCTGACTCTTTGCGACCCCATGAATCGCAGCACACCAGGCCTCCCTGTCCATCACCAACTCCCAGAGTCCATGCAAACCCATGTTCATTGAGTCAGTGATGCCATCAAACCATCTCATCCTCTGTCATCCCCTTCTCCTCTGGCCCTCAATCTTTCTTTCCCAGCATCAGGGTCTTTTCCAATGAGTCAGCTCTTCACATCAAGTGGCCAAAGGATTGGAGTTTCAGCTTAAGCATCAGTCCTTCTCCTTGCAGTCCAAGGGACTCTTCAAGAATCTTCTCCACCATCACAGTTCAAAAGCATCAATTCTTCAGTGCTCAGCTTTCTTTGTAGTCCAACTCTCACATCCATACGTGACTACTGAAAAAACCATAGCCTTGACTAGATGGACCTTTGTTGGCAAAGTAATGTCTCTGCTTTTGAATATGCTGTCTAGGTTGGTCATAAATTTCCTTCCAAGGAGTAAGCCTCTTTTAATTTCATGGCGGCAGTCACCACCTGCAGTGATTTTGGAGCCCAGAAAAATAGTCAGCCACTGTTCCCACTGTTGCCCCATCTAGTTGCCATGAAGTGATGGGACCAGATGACATGATCTTAGTTTTCTGAATGTTGAATTTTAAGCCAGTTTTTCCACTCTGCTCTTTCACTTTCATCAAGAGGTTTTTTAGTTCCTCTTCACTTTCTCTCATAAGGGTGGTGTCATCTACATATCTGAGGTTATTGATATTTCTCCCGGCAATCTTGATTCCAGCTTGTGCTTCATCCAGTCCAACATTTCTCATGATGTACTCTGCATATAAGTTAAATAAGTAGGGTGACAATATAGAGCCTTGATGTACTCATTTTCCTATTTGGAACCAGTCTGTTGTTCCATGTCCCAATCTAACTGTTGCTTCCTGAACTGCATACACATTTCTCAAGAGGCAGGTCAGATGCTCTGGTATTCCCATCTCTTTCAGAATTTTACACAGTTGTTGTGATGCACACAGTCAAAGGCTTTGGAATAGTCAATAAAACAGTAGTAGATGTTCTTCTGGAACTCTCTTGTTTTTTTGATGATCCAGTGGATGTTGGCAATTTGATCTCTGGTTCCTCTGCCTTTTCTAAATTCAGCTTGAACATTTGCAAGTACAGCGTTCACTGTTGAAGCCTGGCTTGAAAAATTTTGAGCATTACTTTGTTAGCTTGTGAGATGAGTGCAATTGTGCAGTAGTTTGACCATTCATTGGTATTGCCTTTCTTTGGGACTGGAATGAAAACTGATATTTTCCAGTCCTGTGGCCACTGCTAAGTTTTCCAAATTTGTTGGCATATTGAATGCAGCACTTTCATAGCATCATCTTTTAGGATCTGAAATAGCTCCACTGGAATTCCATCACCTCCACTAGCTTTGTTCATAGTGATGCTTCCTAATGCCCACTTGACTTTGCATTCCAGGATGTGTGGCTCTAGGTGAGTGATCATACCATCGTGATTATCTGGGTCATGATCTTTTTTGTATAGTTCTTCTGTGTATTCTTGCCATCTCTTCTTTTAACTTCTGCTTCTGTTAGGTCCATACCATTTCTGTCCTTTATTGTGCCCATCTCTGCATGAAATCTTCCCTTGCTATCTCTAATTTTCTTGAAGGATCTCTAGTCTTTCCTATTCTATTGTTTTCCTCTATTTATTTTCATTGATCATGGAGGAAGGCTTTCTTATCTCTCCTTGCTATTCTTTGGAACTCTGCATTCAAGTGGATATATCTTTCCTTTTCTCCTTCGCCTTTCATTTCTCTTCTTTTCACAGTTGTTTGTAAGGCCTCCTCAGAGAACCATTTTGCCTTTTTGCATTTCTTTTTCTTGCAGATGGTCCTGATCCCTGCCTTCCGTACAATGTCAGGAACCTCTGTCCATAGTTGTTCAGGCAGTCTGTTTATCAGATCTAATCCATTGAATCTATTTCTCACTTCTACTGTATAATCAGAAAGGATTTGATTTATGTCATACCTGAATGGTCTAGTGGTTTTCTGCACTTCCTTCAATTTAAGTCTGAATTTGGCAATAAGGAGTTCATGATCTGAGCAAAAATCAGTACCCTGGCTTGTTTTTGCGGACTATATAGAGCTTTTCCACCTTTGGCTGCAAAACATATAATCAATCTGATTTCAGTATTGACCATCTGGTGACGTCCACATGTAGAGTCTTCTCTTGTGTTGTTGGAAGAGGATGTTCAGTATGACCAGTGCATTCTCTTGGCAAAACTCTATTAACCTTTGCTAATATGTCTCTGGATGTTGCCAAATATCCCTTGGAGGAAAGACTGCTCCCATCCTTCTTGAGAACCACTGGATCTAGAACATCCTGTGAATGCAGAGATTGCTCTGAGGAGATCTTTCAGAAGTTTCTTATCAGTATTTTTGTTTCACGGGCTCCCACCCACCAACTCTGACATCACTGCCATCATTTCCACCCTAGACTCCTGCACAAAGCCCAACACGCAGCAAGCAACTTCATTCCTTTCTCTTCATAATGCCTCCACGCAGGGTTGCATCACACTTAACAGTGGGCATGGAGGTGAACGTGAAGTCGCTCAGTCGTGTCTGACACTTTGCGATCCCGTGGACTGTAGCCTACCAGGCTCCTCCGTCCCGGGGATTCTCCAGGCAAGAATACTGGAGTGGGTTGCCATTTCCTTCTCCAGGGGATCTTCCTGACCCAGGGATCGAACTCAGTCTCCCGCATTGGAGGCAGACGCTTTAACCTCTGAGCCACCAGGGAAGCCCTAACAGTGGGCATGACTGATGAAAATCATAACGTTGAGGTGACAAAAATCATAACGTTGAGGTTGAAATTGAAAGTCACCTATGGAAAATGACTTTTTGCCCTAATATTTGTGATCTATTGCTGTGTCATAAATTGCTTCAAAATAAAGCTAACTTAATCCATTAAACATAAAGTTAAAATATCAAATATGTATTATTTCACACAGTTTCTGAAGGTCAGGAGTCTGGGTAAGCTGCACAGTTCTGAGAGGTCAGTAAGCTGTTGGCTAGGGCTACAGTTATTGTCAGGCAGTCCTGAGGCTGGAGAATCTGCTTCCAAAGTCACTTCTGTGATTTTTGGATTCAGATCCTCATTGGTTGTTGGCCTGAGCTTTAGTTCTCTGTCACGTGGGCTCCTATGTAGCGATGCTTCCTTCTATGGCAATAGGCTTTCCCCAGAGTGAGTGGCAGAGAGACAGAGACAGAGAAAACAGACTCTTTAGTTTT
Source organism: Redunca redunca (assembly GCA_006410935.1). Classification (NCBI taxonomy): domain Eukaryota; kingdom Metazoa; phylum Chordata; class Mammalia; order Artiodactyla; family Bovidae; genus Redunca; species Redunca redunca. Next base: position 1,975,614 of record SJYQ01001162.1, read on the forward strand.
TTTATAACCTAATGTGGGAAGTGATGTACCAGCCACTCCGCTCCATGCTATTGTGTCCACAGACCAACTTTGGGAAGGAAGACTAAAACACTAAAACGGTGTGAGGCAGGGGTGAGGCTCATTGGGGTGCCAGTTTAGAGGCTGCCTGCCCTGGAAACCCCTCAATAACTCAAACTTCTCCTGAATTTAATCTCTTTCCAGATTGAGAACATGATCATTTCTGATCCCTAGTGTCCTCAGTTTCATTAGGGTGGGAAGGAATCTGCATCTGGTCAGTGATGTCTCCGGGCACTATGTTGTCCAATGGAACCTGTTCCATTTCTTAGGTGACAATAGGAGGCCAGGTCATTATAGAAGAATTTTCAACAAAAGCAGATTTTTGACTAGCATTTTTCAATAGGAAAAAATAATTAATAAGCCACAGCACATATCATTCACCATTTCAGTCAGCCAAGATGCTGTGAGCTCTTTATCAAACTATACTTAATACTGAGCTTCTTTTCTAAGCTAGACCTTTGCTGATAATGAACTACCTCACAACAGTGGAATAAAACAATCTTAGTTTATGTGGATAAGAAATAGGGGTGAGTCTCAGCTGGGTCATTCTGCTCTGCTGAGCAGGGGCTAGTATCACTTAGTCATACTCACAAGGTTGCAGGGGTGGGTTAGAGATTCAGGAAGATTCACTCACATGTCTAGTGTTTTTGTGCTTCTCCAAGTGGCTCCTCTCTCTCTCTGAAGATAGTAGGCATGAAATATCACAGGATTCCTCAATGGATACTGGTCAGATGTCTTCCACAATGGTTAATTTCCAAAAGCAAAAGAAGAAGATGCTAAGCTTCTTTAAGGCTTGGCATCGAACTGGCACTGTATTATGTCTGCCACTTTCTGTTGGTCCAAGTGAGTCATTTTCAAAAAGCTCTTTCATATCAAACCCTCTTTGTGTTTAAAATCTTTGGCCTAATGTCTTTGACCTCTAGACTCAGCCTTAAAGGACTCATGTGATCAGGTCAGCCCCACCCAGATACTAATCTTCCTATCTTAAGTGTTAATCTTCCTATCTTAAGATTGAAAGTGAAAAGTGAAAGTGAAGTTGCTCAGTCTTGTCAGACTCTTTGAGACCCTGTGGACTGTAGCTCTCCAGGCTCCTCTGTCCATGGGATTCTCCAGGCAAGAATACTGGAGTGGGTTGCCATTTCCTTCTCCAGGGGATTTTCCTGACCCAGGGATTGAATCTAGGTTTCCTGCATTGCAGTCAGATTCTTTACCACCTGAGCCATCAGGGAATTTCTTCCTATCTTAAAGTCACCTGATTTGGGACCTTAATTACAGCTGCAAAATCCTTCCATAGCAGCACTTAGATTAGTGTTTGATTGAATAACTAGGAGAAAGTGAGTGGTACATGAAGGGCTGGAAATCTTGGGGACTACAGAATTCTGCCTACCAATATGAGACAACTGGTAGAATTTTTCGTATTTTAACTGACAATATTATATCAATGTTAATTTTCTGGCTTAGGTAATTGTACATTGGTTATGCAAAATGTCAACATTGATGGAAACCAGTATATGGGAATTCTAAAGTATTATTTTAATAATATTTGTAAATATAAAATTATTTAAAATAAAAAGCTTAAAAAAAAAAAAAAGGCAAGATACCAGACCAGTCCAGGTTCCAGGGGAAGGAAAACAAAGTGCATTTCTTGATGGAAAGAGAAGCATGTGTATAATGGGAGGGAGGTACTGATGGTGGCCATCTTTGAAAACCATTTATCACAGGTTCTATGGGTTAAAAAAAATGAACATAATCAGTTCTTCTCTCATCGAACATGTAATCTGGTGAGTGAGAGAATGTCTATTGGACTAATATTTACTGTGTCTCCTACAAAGTAGGCATCATGGTAATCACAGGAGATGCAAATGTGACTAAGATACCCACAATATTATAGTTTAATGGGAGACAGCAATTGGTGACCAGTAATTACAACTCAGGGTGTGATAAGTGTTATGGCCAGATAAATACAGAGGACTAAGATAGCAAATGAGATGTAGAGATCACTTCCAATTGTGGAGATCAGAAAATGCATTGTCCATGGGTTCACAGACAAACACCAAGTATTTCCTTCTCCCTTCCACTCCAATACTTTGAAATTGCTCCCACAAATTGAAAAAAGTTATCTGTATGGTTTACTACTGTATTTTCTATTTGAGGGGCTTTCAGGTTTCATTGAATTTACTTATAGAGTAGATTTTTACACGAATATCTTCCTACTAATAAAAATTGCAACTCCTGCTAGAGCCACCTATATCATCCTAGATACCTGTTATACTTCTTTTCTCTCTCCAAGGAGTAGCTGAAATTTCACTGGAAATGGGTGTCCCTCATTTCCTGACGTTCAGTATCTCTGATAAGCCAGCATTTGTTTCCACTGGATGTCTTTCTCTCTCCATGTCTTGATTTCAGCAGTGTGCTGGTCTTCTCTAGGACACTAAATGGTGCCTCCCTAAGTAGTTAAGTCCAAGTGTTCAGCCTCTCTCATTTTTTCCCAGCAGTGGTCTTTGGGAGAGCTACTTTTAACCTATTTCATCAGCAATCTTATGGCTCCACCCAACCTTTAAAAAGAGTCACAAATGGTAGGCTGTTATCTATAAATTCATACACAGAAAAATCTTTTGGAGTGGGGTGAACATTTTAAGGTTGTCTTTGGTAGAAGTATATGTTCTTAGGACATTTAACAGTTGAAAAATTGTCCTGTCTCCCTGAGGTGGCAGCCTGAGGAGACTTTCCTGAGGGTTTTGCTGACAGTGTTTGAGTTAAGCTGATCCTCTCATAAATCCTGTTGTTTCTAGAGGATTTGCAAAGGTTGAAATGGATGGATTATGGTCTTTCTGCTCCTGTCTTGCCCTTTATCCTTCTGAACATCCTAAAGTGTCCTAGGGTGCATGAGTTCTAGGGACATGATCTGAAGGTAGTGTCTATGATAATATAGGTGGGGGTGTCACTTACACTGGTGGAGATGAGGACCTGAGTGTGTCCATTGTGACACACTCAGTGACACACAGTGTGAGTGTGTCCATTGTGACATGAAGTGTGTGTGTATCCATTGCTACTCTCTTCAGGCAGTAGCCTGAAGGCTTTCCTAGGCACATTGTGTTAGTACACGTATATTGATTAGGACAGTGCTTTATTTATTTATTTATTTATTTTTCCCTTTTGATCATGCTGTGAGGTGTGCGGGATCTTACTTAGTTTCCTAACCATGCATCGAACCTGTGCTCCCTACAGTGGAAGCATGGAGTTTAAACCACTGGACGACCAGGGAAGTCCCAGGACAGTGCTTTATACATAAGACTTTAACAGACACTGTTGCTGGTGTTATTATCATTATAAAGCATCAAATTTAACCCCAGTCATAAAACTCATTAGAAGATCTTCCACCATTGTTGAGCTATATCTATTATGCATCCTGAGAAAAAGGGAGAGGGAATATAATAAGAGCTCTTATTTCATGGGATGAGTAGAGAAAATCTACTTCCACTGTGCCCAGGAAATGAAAGGTACTAACTCTGACTACCAGCAGAATCTTCTTCCTCCCCCAACCAGGCCTATTCTAGCTCTGACTGTTCATTCTCCCAAGTTAAAAAAACCTTCCCCCAGAAATGTACCCACACAGAGGCTCACCCAGCTACTCATTTCACCTCATGTCACCTGGGTCATATGAGTATAGCTACACAAAAGGAAGAGTTTTGATCACTGTCATCTCTGCAGCGTTTTGTCGGTGACTTCAGCTAAGTGAAGCACTTATCAAGGCCTGAGCACCACCTCTGCTCACGTGCTGGGCCCATACCCTTTCACTTAGGTTTTCACTCAAAGCAAAGGTGGAGAACCAAACTCATGTTTGGGATTCAGAAGATGGGAAACAGAGGCCCAGACATAGAGAACAAAGGTATGGGCGTCAAAGTGGGGAAGCAATGATGGGAAGAATTGGGAGACCAGGATGAACATATATGCACTATTGATACTATGTCTAAAATGGATAACTAATGGGAACCTACTGTACGGCGCAGGGAACTCTGCTCAGTGCTCTGTGGTGACCTGCATGGGAAGGAAGGTCACCTTCCCCTCCGACAAAGAGGGGAGATATGTCTACATGAAGCTGATTCCTCAGCTGTGCAGCAGAAACTAACACAACATTGTAAAGCGACTATACTCCAGTGAAAATTTAAAAAAAAAAAAAAAAGATGGCAAACATGGGCCCAGAGAAGGGAATTCTAGTAACTGGATATTTCTAACTCTGTCATGTTTTTCCATCTGTACAGTTCAGTAAATCAGGCTGAGAAGATTCAGGGTCCTGTTCCCTGGACACTTCTTCCAGAGGTGACCTGTAGGTCATTGTATTTCTGTCCTGCCTCCTCATCTGTGTCAGTGCCATTGCAAGCGTGTTTGGCTATCTATAACAATACTGGAAATAGTTTATCTTCTATCCCCTGAAATAGTAAATCTTTAACAGTCCTCCTAAAATGGATGCTATGATTTTCTTGACCCTCTGCAAAGAAAGAACACATTGATGCTCATTTGTAGTATATTTCAAAGCTTCAGTCAAGAACAGCTAGGAAGTTCTTTGTAAAATCTAAAAGCATAAATCCAAATCTATTGGGACGAATGTGTGTTGCCGTGTCTCCTACCAAGAGATGCTTTGGAATTCCAAATTTTTCTTTAGCGTTCTCCAAGAGGTAAAGGGGTAGAAAGATATTTCCCTGTGGTCATTTAACATCAGTTTCTCTCCTCTCCGTTTCTCAGCTGTGTGTTCTGAAGCTGAGTGTCTTGCTTCACAGGCGGAGCATTTGTGCGCAAGTTCTGGGCCAGAGGAAAGGGGGCAGATGTAGACAAGCAGCAGGAAGTCCTCCTCCAACCTCTGTGGTGAGGAGACAAAGAAACCAGTGTGAACTGAACATGGGGTTCATTTGCAAAGAAAGGGATGGGGAGAGAAAAGACCCCATGTGTCTGAATGTTTTTCATCTTCTTGAAAGGAGAAAGCAAAGGGAGTCGTGAGGATCTTTGTGTTCTGTTTGACAGATGGCAAAACCAAGGCAGAGGAGAAGGCACCACTCTTCTTTTTTCTCTTTTACTTATTTATTTGGCTTCCCGTGGACTTCGTTGCATGCAAGCTCTTTAGTCACAGTCTTTGGGATCTCGTTCTCTGACCAGGGATTGAACCTGGGCCCCCTACATTGGGATCACAAAATCTTAGCCACTGGACCATGAGGGATGTCCCAATGTACCACTCTTCTGGAGGCCATTTGACTGCAGTGACTAAGAGCAAAATGCCAATCTCCTATGAAGGCTGGTAGCCTTGACTTCTCCAAGAAAAAGCAAGAAACAAGGGCAAGGCCAAGTGCTGGAACAAAACTATTGACTGTCAAGCCCTCCCTCCCCTTTCTCTGATGGAAGGTCCATCACGACAGCAAGACCCCACTGTCACAGAGTCTAGCCTCTGCTCTGTATTCCATTTTATTTATGCTTTTCTTAGCAGTGAGGGCCTGTGACAGGTAGGCCTGAAGGCTCTGCTCCAGCCTGAGATGACACCTGGAACACCCCTTCATTTCTTTCCCTGAGTTTTGAGGGAGAAAAAGAGGCAGCCAGTTATTTAGGGCTCACCCCACCCAGAGATTAAGCCAAAATTGCATGTGAAGCTGAAGTCATGGCCAGAATTACTACTAGTTAGCTTCCAGATCACTGAGCAAGTCCTATTTTTCTTGAGGTCAGTGGCAGCTTTTGAAGTCCACACCTACTAACATGGACAAAAAGAGGAGGAAGAAAGAAAAGGAGATAAAAGGAGAGGGAGAAAATAAATATGGCCACAGAGAAAGGATGGGGGAGAAAATGAAAAGTCAAAAAGGAAGTAGGGATAAAAAAGAGAAAGAAAGAAAAAATGGAACTACAGGGAGGTGTCAATTAGTTACATTGCAAGCCAGTGATTTTCCTGTTGCTTTAGACTTTTAAACTAAGGAAGAACAGCCTCTGTATTCATGTTCTGTTGGTGCTATAACAATATATCACAAATGCCGTGGCTTAAAACAAAACAAATTTATTACCTTACAGTTCTGGAGATCGGAAGTCCAAAATGAATCCAAAATAGGTCTCACTGGGCTAAAGTCAAGCAAGAATACATTCTTTCCGGGGGCTGTTAGGGAGAGTCCAATTTTCCTGCATTCTTCATCTTCTAGAAAATGCCTACAGCCCTCATTCATTTTCATTTTCAAATCCCGCAATAATCGGGAAAGTCTTTCTCACATTCCATCACTCTGACACTGACTCTTCCACACTTAAAGGCCTGGTGATTATGTTGGGTCCACCAGGGCAATCCAGGATAAACTCCTTATTCTAAGGTCAGCTGATCAGCAATCATAATTCCCTTTGCCATGGAATGTAACATATCCACAGGTTCTGGGGATTAGGACATGGGCTTCTTTGATGACCCATTATCCTGCCCACCACAGCCTCTTATTTAAAAAAGAAAAAAAAAAAAGAAGCAAATGAACTTATTTACTAAACAGAAACAGATACACAATCTTAGAGATCAAATTTATGGTTACCAGGAGTGAAGAGTGGCTGGGAGGGATAGACTGGGAGTTTGGGATTGACATGTGCACACTGCTATATTTAAAATAGATACTTATGGACACATGGGGGGCAGTGAACTGAGAGAATAGCATTGACATATATCCACTACCATGTGTAAAACAGATAGCTGGCAGGAAGCTGCTGTATAACACAGAGCGCTCAGCTCAGTGTTCTGTGATGACCTAGAGGGATGGAATGGAGGTAGGGGTGGGAGGGACACTCAAGAGGGAGGGGATATATGTATACATATGGCTGCTTCATGTTGTTGTACAGCAGAAACTGACACAACTTTGTAAAGCAGTTATATTCCAATAAAAAAGTAGTAAGACTAGCAAAAGCTAGGTTCTCAGAAGCAGTTCAGAACCAGCTTCATTCTTTCCAGCTCAGTATCACTCCCAAATATACAATAAAAAGTCATGGCTATAAAAATAAATAAATGTTTTGTTGTTGTATTTTCTCCAACAGATTTTTGAAATAGAATTATGTACCTTTTTTCACCAAACTTTTTCATCCTCTTTAGCAAAATAATGATCGTACTCCAAAATTGAGAGGGAGAAGAAATGAGCTTGACAGTCTCACCTTCTAAGGCTCATTGATAACTCTCAAAATGAATAACCACTTTTCCTGGCACATTGTGTCTGAAGAAACTCAAGAATTTAGGGACTCACGGCAGTGGATATTCTCCCATGAATAGAAGCAAATGCAAGAAGAATCTCTTAATCTTGGAGGATGTGTTTGAAAATGAATAGCCCAGGGTCAGGGAATGGAGGGTGAGGAATGTGCCTTTTTTCCCACCTGTCTCCTTTGCCATATGAGCCGTCGTCAGAGCAGACGCAGATGATCTGACCAATCTGTTCAGTTCTGGTGATGTTCTTTCTAAGTGCCTGTTGGTCCAGGACCTGGAGAGTGTTTCCTGTGCATGAAGGCAGCCTTGAGCCAGTTGGGAGATTTAATAAGCAACACTCACATCCATAAAAGTAGACCACACACCAACATCATGGGACCAAAGAGTTGGTGGTGAGACATCAAATTCAGGTGAAATAAATACTAGTGAGTGTGAATTTCCCTGAAAAAGTCAGAAAACAGGAGTGTTGAAGTCTTATGCAAAAGCCCCCCTCTGTGGGGTTATCTAGGTTATAGCCTAACAAGCTGTGTGAAACCTCCTTTGCTGTAGTTTTCGTTTTGTTTTTTTTTTTTAATCATGATTGTGCTTCTAACTCCTAGTAGATGGATTGAAGACGGAAAGAACACCAAGTAACCAGAGGAGTCCCACAAAACAATGCTCATTTCTCTTCTTCTGCGGAAACATTCAGCATGTGAGACTGCAAGCTGGAAAATAAGCTCTATTAACCAGAAAACCACGGCAGCAGAAAGTTTAAGCAAAAAAATCAAGGAAAGGAAATTTAGTTGCTCGTGGATACTCTCTCAATTCCATAATGATTAAACCTGGAAGTTGCTAAAAAATGTGAAGAACAACTTCAGACAACCTGTCAGAAGGCAGGCCTTGACACAAAGTGAACTGGGAGCATATGGTAATGTAACAGTATGTACAGCTTTGGAAATGTATAATACATCCTGATAGCTAAAACAACACATTGTCTATCGGCATAACTTGATCTGGGACATGTTACAAATTTCAGCAAACACAATGTTTCTTCCAGGACTAATTCTCTACCTAAATTTGAGATATATTCTAAATTATTTCTCTCACTAAATCAGTAGAGTAAATGATATCTGTTGAGGGATGAACAGGTTCAAAGTTCTGGATCATTTTAAATTGTGTAGGCAGAAATCTGAACAGCTACATACACATTTACACTGGAGATAGTCTCCAATGGTGACTCTGCTGTGGACCAAGACTATCGTTTTGTTTGATTTCAAGGTTTCTGAGGCATTCTGTGACCCTCTTTGAATGATCAATGTCCTGCTACATATGACGACCCAAATCTTTAGAATTACTGCTTAGGAACCAAGTAATTTTCATTTCAAGACATCAACTTGGATTATTGGGGGAATAATGGTGGAGAAACATCTTTCAGGATATGTGGTTTTGCCAAATCTCTGTCATCCAGCCTTTTACCATTTTCATTACTAATTGTATATACATGGAGGAATTTCATTTAGATGTCTGGCCTGAAGTGAACGTCTCCAAATATCTATCTACGAATTAGCCATTGGGGGAAAAGTACTGCAGAAAGTATCAAATTACCCTTGCGTGATGGAATTCTAACTAGTAGGATAACAGCAGGAGTTCCTCAGAACAAGATGTCCACAAAGAGGAACGCAGAGAAGACAATAACTGTTTCTAGAATTAGTAGGCATTATTCTATAAAATCCCATAAGGGTTTGTGAGTAGACGAATGTCCTAGTTATTTGGAATCCTTAATTCTAGAAACACACTGAGGCTTACAGCATGGATAAATGGCTCGAATCCTTCCAGTGAAAAAGAACACAATAAGAAAACTAGCTCTAAATTACAATTTGAAAAATGAACATCTGTAATTTAACTTTCAGTGACCACTTGGCATGTAATGACATGGCTTTAAGATATATGTGCCTAACAGAGCAAATTGTCATCATATCAGGATATAGATCACAGGTCATCTAATTCCTTGGTCTGTACCCGGGCTTGAGTGACTGGCAATCTGAGTGACAATTCATCTTGGAACATAGATGTAAATCAGTTACCACCTTCTGGACAGACATGTTGCTATACTTCTAATTCACTGACAAATACTTAAATGCAGATACTTAATACTAAGACATGCTGTATTCTTCTACTCAGTGGATACTCAGAACATAAAGAAATATTTTCCTTTCATTTTCCTATTTGTCATTACTTTGACATTTGGGGCTTCCCAGGTGGTACAGTTTGTAAAGAATCTGCTTGCCAATGCAGGATACATAAGAGATGTTAGTTCAATCCCCATGTCAGGAAGATCCCCTGGAGAAGGAAATGGCAATCCTCTCCAGTTTTCTTACCTGGAAAATCCCATGGACCGAGGGGCCCCGTAAGCCACAGTCCACAGGATTGCAAAGGGTAGGATATGACTGAGCACACACACAGACATTATTTAATACCTAGATACTTATCTGACATTCATTTAAAAATGTGTTGCATTTGCACTTGGCTCAAAATAAGGTACCAATTAAAGAACCACTCTTCACCCTGTCATGCAGATACCTACACATCCCAAAATTCATTGGTGGGGATTGATTTTCTGCATGTCTCAGGAAATAGTCAAAGAAACACAACATCAAGCAAATATTTACCCCCACAGGGGAGAATGAAGTTCACTTTTATAAGGGACATTAACAAATTCCATGGTTTAAATTACACATTAACAAAGGGTTCATGAGCTCAAATTAAGTTATTCTGTTTAAAATCAATCACTGAGACTGTCATTCTGCTTATTGCTTTGACTTCCTAACAAAGGTTTAAATGAGGACTTTATGTGCAAGTAAAGAACATCAAGAGATCTGCTCTTTTTCAGACCTGCGTGGGCTGGAGGGGCAAACGTTTAGACTATTAATGTAATTAGAATGAGGAATGCATTTTTCCAGAAAAAAAAAATTTCACCAAAAAAAAAAAATCTGCAATTAATCTATTATCTGGGGGAAAACAGTGAGGAATGAAAGGTGGGGTACATTTAGAAAGCACTAGATTCACTGATACCAGAGCCATTCTGGAGACGCCAGGCAGGAAATCTGGAATTCCTCTAACTCTTCAGTGGCAGGCACCAGGTTTGGGGAGAAGGGTCCAGAAAGGCTGTTTTGTCTTCGCTAGCAAACTGTGTTCAGATGTGGTTTTGCAGAAAAGCATTTTTCCTTTGTCACTCCATCTCATGTTGGGTCACCACTCCAGTGCTGAGCAGCTCCCTGATGGCCCTGTCATCATATCGGAGGACCTCCTTCAGGATGTGCGTCGTGTGCTGCCCGAGAAGGGGAGGCGGCCTGGCCTCTGACATCTTGAACTTACTGTATCTCACAGCTGGGCCTGTCAGAGCGGGAGGAAAGCAGGAAGCCTGTTAATGACTAACCCTCGGAAATTCATTACCCAAGCAGCCTGGGGTGTTTGCAACGAATGCCAAGAATATCACTGCCCGTTACACCCTTGCAGATGGACCATCGTTTTGGAAAGAAATGTATTTGCACACATGGCTTTCCTTGACTTTGCTTTAGACAACTGTGCAGTGGTCATCCACCATGCTGGGGGCTGCATGGATATGCCTGGTGTGTGCCAGGCCCGTCGCAAAGACTCCAGGGGGTAAGTCACTCAGCTGAACTGACTTTCTGGGTCCCAGAGAACAGTGGCACAGGTACATAGTGTCTCTCTGGAAATCTGACCCCAGGTGAAGGTAACCCAAGTTCAACAGACTGCAGATCAACTAAACCTCAGCCAGACTCTGGGTGAAGCATTTAGGTGGTAGAAGAGGTTACAGGTACAAACTTCATTGTCAGAGAGACTTCTGTTTGGGTATCAGCTCTTTTACTTTCAAGAAGAGCTATCTTGGACAAATTATATACCTTCTCTGAGCCTCGTGTTCCACAACTAAACTGGGTATGATGCTTACCATACACTCTTGATGAAAGGGTTTACATGATGTAATGAACAGAAAGCACGAAGTAAGCATCCCCGAATCCACATAATGCACAAAGCCTGCCAGCCACTATGATGACAAAAGCCACCCCATCACCTTCTTTGACAGTTGCAGTGCAGTAGGAAATGGATATGTCCTGCCAGCTCTTTGCTGAGCACTGAGCCGCCACAAACAGGATAACTAAAGCAAGGATTTCAACAACTGCTGGGAATAGATTTTATCATCCTCATTCATTTTTTTCCCCCAACTTTTTGGCTCCACCGTGCAGCATGTGGGATCTTAGTTCCTTAACCAGGGATCGAACCCATGCCCTCTGCAGTGGGAGCTTGGAGACTTAACCACTGGACTACCAGGAAAGTCCTTCATCCTAACTCTTCACATAATGACACTAAAGTACAGAATGCTAAGGTTTTGTTCAAGGTCATGGACTTCACCAGTGGCTCAGCTGGTAAAGAACCAGCTTGCCAATGCAGGAAATGCAAGAGATGGGGTTTGATCCCTGGGTCAAGAAGATCCTCTGGAGAAGGAAATGGCAACCCGCTCCAGTATTCTTGCCAGGAAAATTCCATGGACAGAGGAGCCTGGTGGACTACAGTTCATGACATCACAAAGAAGTGGACATGACTGATCACAGCATGCACACACGCACACATAGCTAATAACTAATAGCTGCTGCTGCTAAGTCGCGTCAGTCGTGTCTGACTCTGTGTGACCCCATAGACGGCAGCCCACCAGGCTCTCCCGTCCCTGGGATTCTCCAGGCAAGAACACTGGACTGGGGTGCCATTGCCTTCTCCGAATAACTAATAGCAACAGGATGCAAATCCTCACCCACCTGGACCATCTCTTACTGAAGGCCATATACTAAATTTTTAGAACCTTAGCAGCCTCATCTTCTCACTCTTTCATGCACAGGTTTGATGGACACTTATGCTAAAGCTGAAACTCTAGTACTTTGGCCACCTCATGTGAAGAGTTGACTCACTGGAAAAGACTTTGACGCTGGGAGGGATTGGGGGCAGGAGGAGAAGGGGACGACAGAGGAAGAGATGGCTGGATGGCATCACTGACTCGATGGATGTGAGTCTGAGTGAACTCTGGGAGTTGGTGATGGACAGGGAGGCCTGGCGTGCTGCGATTCATGGGGTCACAAAGAGTCGGACACAACTGTGTGATTGAACTGAGCAACATACTGTTTCAACAGATTTTACCTTTGCTGCCTCATTCAATAAATGATATTTATGTTGGCTGTCCTTTACATCTTACTTGATGAGCCTTCGGGAAAACAAATTAGATAGTCACAGGAAGACTACAGAACAGTATGTTTCCATCTCATAAAGATTTTTCCAGTCTCCTCTGCATCTGGGGAGCCCATAGGAAGAACAGATAAAACCCAAGTACATGTGGGTAACAGAATGTCAGTCAATAAAGCAGAAATGTGCCTTAGGATCTAGGAGAATTCCATTCAGAAAAGATAATGGCGAGGAAACCATCGTTGATGGAGAGAGGACAGACCTCTTAAAACCGTCAAGTGGCACATTTGGGTCACACATACCATCCACACCAGATAAATGGCAATTTACAACTGATGTCCAAAGTTTTCCTTCTCTGAAGCTCAGGGAAATTCTTTTTTTCTTTTTTCCTTCTCACACTTCCTTTCAAATGCTCCAGTGCATGACTGTTTTCTTTCATGGGTTGGTCCCTTTTCAAGAAAGAACCATACACATTGGGAGGTGGTGTCACCTATGCTTCTGAGAAAGCTGATAATCCAGTGTTTTAGGGAGGTGTGCGATTTTGACATTAACCATAGTTTTCATCTAAAATTTGTCTTTCAAAAGAAGGACTCTGCCAAAAAATACAGGCTGAAGTCAAAGTCACGTGGCTTGTTTCCTAACTAGATGACCTGAAGTAAAACAATCAACTGAGAAATAGTCATTTGACTCTTGAAGAATCTGGGATAAAACAGGGTTACCATTTATCACAACTGCTCCCAGTGCCAGGAGCATTAGCAGCGGTAACTACCGTTTCCTAAGAACCTGGGCTGTGTTGGCCACTGTGCCAAAGGCCACACGTCAGCTCCTATAAATCCTCATGGCAATCCTGTATGGATACTGATGGAGATTTAAGGTAAAAGGGTTAAAGTTAGGATCCAGGTTAGGGTATGAGAATAACTTGCCACACATCACACAGCTAGGGAGTATCAGTTTCCAAGTCCAGGTATGTTAGGTTCAGGAACTTGGACTTTTGTTTTTTAAAAAAGAATTAATTGAGGTGAAATTCACATAAGATCCACTATTTTCAAGTGAACTCTTCCATGACATTTAGTACATTTGCAATGCTGTGCAAGCACCACCTCTATCTAGTTCCAAAATATTTCCATCGCTCCCACTAAAACCCTCATCCTTTAAGCAGTTTCTCTCAGTTCTCCCCTTTCCACATCCCCTGGCAACCTCTAACTTCTTTCCATCTCTATGGATTATTCTGGATATTCCATATCAATGAAACCATACAATATATGGCCTTTACTGTCTTTGGCACCCTTCACTTATTATGTTTTTGAGACTCATCTACTTTGGAGTATTGTGCTATTGGCACATAGAACTTGGATTTTTAACTCCCAGCAAGGATGCTCTGAGGGAATTTCTCAGGTCCAGCCATAGGAAAGGGCAGGTCAACTTGTGTCACCCTCCATTACTTGTGTCCCTCCTATCCCTTCCTGAGAGCTTCCAGATCCACACTGAACACTATGCTACCAGTTTAGGATGAAGGGCATGAAACACCTTGCACAAAAATATCTTAAAGAATTTAGGTTGGTGGGATGGTATTACTTGGTAATTTTTAGACTTGCTAGGATAAAGACACCTGGAGGATATGATATATTTGGAAAGCTTAGGCTTCTTTAAACAAATATATGTTACTAAGTAAGCCATATCGCAGTTGACGAAATTGTATATACTTTTCCATATGCCCCTTCAGAAACCAGGTATTTTACATATGATTGATTTTAGAAAGACTCTGAAGCTGAGATTTGTCCGTGTAATAATATCAAAGTATGGTATAGTTATCTGAACGGTACTGGCAGTTTTCAAATTGCAATTTCTTAAAAATTCCTTAAACACAGTAGCACCCCCTTATCTGTGGGGGATACTTTCCAAGACACCCCACTTGGATCCTTAAAACCACAGATGATGCTAACCCTATGTATAGTGTTTTTTCTTATCCATATATCCCTATGACAAAGTTTAATTCAGAAATGAAGCACAGTGAGTGAACCACTATAACTACTACTAACACAGAACATGACATGACAACAATATACTGTAATAAAAGTGACATGAAAGTGGTCTCTCTCAGAATATCCTACTATGCATACTGATGTCTTTTCCAACTTAACTAAGCGTCTATGATGCACTGTGGCCTTAACTTTTGTGGACTGAAGTGTGACAGCAAAACTAGTAAGAATTTCTTTTTCCTTCTTCACAGTTTCACGGAGAGAAGATTTCCTCTTACTATAGGTTTCAGCAACCTCAGCACACAGTTGATTCTTCTTTCCTTAATAAGCTGAGAACTTTCACCTTCTCACTCAAAAGAAGTTCTTTACGACTTCTCTCTGGCATACCTAAATGGCCAGCATCACTACTCTTGTGCTTTGGTGCCATTACAAAGTAAAAACAGAGTCACTTTGACACTGATGGACAATCAATCTGATAAACCAGATGGCTACTAAGTGGCTAACGAATGAATACGCTGGACAAAGAGATAACTCAAGAGACAGAAGGGGATGACAGATTTCATCACTCTTCTCAGAACAGCACACAGTTGAAAATGTATGAATTATTTATTTCTAGAATTTTCTAATATTTTCAGACCATGGTTGACCACATGTAACTGAAACCTTGGAAAGTGAACCCATGGATAAGGGGGATAGGGGTGCTACTGTTTTGCTTGGCCATGTAGTTTATGAAAAAACAAAAATTTACAACCCCTTAAAATATACATCTCTATGTGAAACAGAAAATAAAGTGATATATCCAGATCCCAAAGAAAGCGAAATTTCCCTGAGTCAATTGAAATCTGTTCTTGCAACCCTGTACAATGATCCTATATACCTGGGACATTCCTCAGTCTAGGCTTTGCACAACATATATTCTTCAAATGTATTTGTTGCAAGAAGTAGAACATGTTTGACATAATTATTTATATCTAAGGTCCAGAAAGAATGAATAATATGATTTTCTGTTTAAAAAAAAGATGAGCAGATAAGTCACATGTTCTTAAATTACTTTTTGGCAAAGCAACGTCTACATTCGCATATGCTTTCAAACACTTGAAAGCTGTGTGATCCTGAGAATTCTTAAAAGTTCCTGAGTCTCAGTCCATAGATTTCTAAAATGAGGTTGGCAATACCTATGCAGGATTGGTTTGAGCATTTAGGGAATATAATGTGGGTAATACTCATCATCAGTAATAATCAGAAAGTATGGAGATGATGAGATACAACTTTGTTTACAAAACTAGTGAATCTTACAGATATCAAAGTATGTGTTTAAGAAGTCTGTAACCAGAGGGAGTGGGAAATGGTACAACCCTTCTGGAAGGAAAATTTTCAACTTGATATCAAGAGTTTTAAGTATTCACACACTTGAATGGAGAAATCTTGCTTTAATAAAAAATTTTTTTCCTCTATGGATATAATCAAGAATGTTGACAAATGTGATAGGCAAGGATCTATACAAATTTCTAAATCTAATATTCAATACCCCCTTTTGTGTGAGATTCTGTATTTAAAAGAAAAGAAAGAAAGAAAGAAAGAAAGAAAGAAACTTTTTCATCTGTCCTTAGCTTCCAAAGTGTACCTTATTAGGAGCAGGTGTTTAGCAATCATTCTCTCATGTACTGTTCTCATAGGTCTATCCCAAACTCCTTCCTTCCCAAATAAAGAGGTCAAATAGTTGCAATATTGATAAAATTAGGAAAATATGCTCCAAACCTGGGCATGTGTGGATGCTAAGTCGCTTCAGTAGTGTCTGACTCTCTGTGACCCTATGAACTTCAGCCTGCCAGGCTCCTCAGTCCACGGGATTCTCCAGACAAGAATACTGAAGTAGGTTGCCATTTCCTTTTGCACTGGTCAAATAAATTACTGTACATCTAAATGATGGCAAATGACTATAATTTCAAGTGGTGTATTTTGGGACTTTGAATATATATATTGCCTTCACTCTCCCCTGATAAACCACTGAAGTAAAAGGTATAGAAGTTAAACAAACATGAAATTTCATATGAGTGGAAAGGATGGGAGGAAACATCACCAGTGCATGAGCTATTTCAACAAGTCTAAGAATGACACCAATGGGATCATGTCGATGGGGAAAGAGGTCGAGAAAGCTGAAGCACAGGATATTCTACAAGGACACTGAGAGGAAGTGGATGCCAACTGGTCGATTTCACCTTCCCAAGAGTCTTTTTAAAGACTCTTTAAAATTTTTTTTAATTTATTTATTTTTTCAAATTTTTGACCACACTATAGGCAGCTTGTGGGATCTCAGTTCCTCAACTAGGGACCAAACCAAAACCTTTGGCAGTGAAAGTCCCAAGTCTTAACCACTTGACAACCATCAAATTTCCAAGCCTCTTTTCTTAAAAATCAATAGTTAAGAGAGAGACAGATCTTAGAATAGAAGTAGGACAAAAGCTGAAAGATCAAATGTTGCAATATATACTATTCTCACTAATTTCTACGAAAAACTAGAAGAAAGTGAAGCTCGCTTTCAAATTTCTAAATGGGAATGATGTTAAACCTAGAATTGTGTGTGTGTGCATGCTAAGCTACTTCAGTCATGTCTAGCTCTTTGCTAACTGTAGCCCGCCAGGCTCCTCTGCCCATGGGATTCTCCAGGCAAGAATACTGGAGTGGGTTGCCATGCCCTCCTCTAGGGGATCTTCCCGACCCAGGGATTAAACCAGGGTCTCTTAGTCTCCTGCATTGGCAGGCGGGTTCTCTACCATGAGCACGAAGTCCCAAACCTAGAATTGTATACCTTGTCAAATGGTTAATCAAATATGAAGGTATTTGCAAACTACCAAAGATTAAGTTTACTATGTATGTTTCTTCTTTTTTTTTTTTTAAAATATTTATTTTATTTACCAATTTGGCTGTGCTGGGTCTTACTTGCAGCACATGGGCTTAGTTGTTCAGTGGCATGTTGCCCTTAGTTTCCAGACCAGGGATTGAACCCACATCCCCTGCATTGGAAGGCAAAGTTTTAACCACTGGACCACCAGGGAAGTCCCAAAGCTGAGCTATTAATATTAAAACAAAAGCTATTAACATTAAAAGAAAGAAGACTCCAGGCAGTGAGAACAGGCTTGATGCCCAAGAACTGAAAAAAGTTGCAGTGTGGCTAGAATATTATTTGGTAGTTTCTAGATGAAATTGGAAGGAGAGGCACAGGGATTTACAGGCTATGGTAGTAAAGTGAATCTTATTCTGAGTTCACTGGGAAGCTGCTGGGGCTTTAAGCAGAGCAGTGACAAGACTTCAGTACTCCCGTAGCTGGGCAGAGAGAGCACAGAAATGAGCTTGGAGGCTCTTCTGGGGATATTGGAGGAGATGGCGGTGGCCTACACCAAGATGGTGCCCACAGAATTTGAGAAAAGTGGATGTATTTGAGAACTTTTCTCCTGATAGAATGAGAGGGCTTGCTGATGGAGTGCAAGACCCAAGGTAGCTGGGGAGAGAGAAAGAGCAAAGGAAAACTCCTGTTTCTGAAATGAATAACTGGTGGGCCATTTACCTGATGAGAAAGGCTGAATGGATTCGTGGACAAACCTGGACAGAAGCAGAAGTCAAATTCTTTTTTTCTTTTCTTCCCTTTTTTTTTTTTTTTGCCTGCCCCCTGAGGCATGTGGGACCTTAGCTCCCTGATCAGGGATTGAACTTGCACCCACTGCGTTGGAAGGCAGAATCTAGACCACTGGACCTGGCAGTAAGGGAAGTCCCAGAAGTCAAATTTGTTTTTGAAAATGCTGTTTGAGATGCCAATGAGATATCCAAGGAGAGAAGCCTTTAGCTCTACAAGTCCATTTCCTACTCCAGGGGATCTTCCTGACCAGGGCTAGAACCTGCTTTGCCGGCATCTCCTGTGTTACAGGAGGATTCTTTACTCACTGAGCCACCAGGGAAGCCCATTGAAAATGCTGTTTGAGATGCCAAATGAGATATCCAAGGAGAGAAGCCTTTAGCTATGCAAGTCTGGAATTCAGGGAAGAATTTGGGCCAGGATATGTAAATTTAGAGGTCATTTCCATCTAAGTGTCTTCATTTCAAAGCAATATATTTCCAAGGCAGGTGTATTCATTCCAACCTCTCTGATGCTGAGGGTTTCAATCAGTTGTTTAGGCAGGCTTTTCTATTTTCTAAGTTCTATATCAAAAATCTATTGCATCAAAACATTTTATGTCCAAAGGAAATGAATGAAAAATTAACCTGTATAACTCATAAGTTTGGAGATAAATGCATTTCTTGCAATGAGGAATTCTTGGCCTTAAACAGACACATCTCCATTGACCTGAGAGTAGAAATTAGGGCAGTTTTACTTTTAAAAGAAATGTGGACCCTGTGCCAAACAGAAAGAGGCAGAGAAAGAAGTGCAGAGCTCTCTGAGACTGAGTCAAAGCCATGTAGGGATTAATGAAGGTGTGGATGTTTTCCTCTGCATTTATAAAGGCAATCAAACTGAAAAATGCTCAGGAAAAATGCACACCACAGCAGTCTCCAGAACATCAGTTGTACCAAACCTGGAACCCCAAGTGCTGTCCTTGTGAGGAGCCTACTTACTCTAATAATTGGAGGTCAAAGCCCTTACCAGGAAGGGGACTGGATGGCACAGTTTGTGGGTTAGACTCACCTCTCCATGAGGACTGTGTGTGAACTGCCCTTGGTCCCCTCATGGACAGTATATCTGATTCTAGGAAAGTGACAATGCCTTTGACCTCAACTTCTGCCCCTTCCTGGGAGGGTGAACTGATAAACCAGCCAGAGGCTGACAAAATGCAGAGTTAGAAGAGGAGGAATCTGACCCAGGCTCTAGTCATACATGATGACATCTGACATCCACAGCCACTACTCAGTGAGAACTTACTGTATGCCAGGCCTGGGGCTATATTTGTTATCTACATGATATCCTCACAGTAACATTAGATAGGGTTTTTTGGTTGTTGTTGTTGGTTTTTTTGTTTTTTTTTTTCATTTATTACTGCCTTTTATCCTTATATCACAGAAGAGGCGCATGGAGCTCAAAGAGGTTATGAAATGTGTAAAGGGCGCACAGCAGACACACTTCCAGCTGTGCTGACTTCATAATCATTGTTTTCAAGGAGTGACACAGTAAAGAGGTTAAAAGTGAGGCTAGGGAGCCAGAGGGTCTAGGTTGACATCCTTGTTCTGTCATGAGCTGAGTTGGTCTCCATGGGTAATTTACTTCATCATCTGTGCCTCAATGTTTCTCTGTGAAATGGGGCTGCTAATGGTCCCTACCATCTAAAGTTGTGAGGATTTTAAAACTTCTTAGAACAGGACCAGGCACACAGCAAGCCCTCAGCACACCACCTGCTGCTGTGGCCTCTCCTTCTTAGCTGCAGTGCTGACCTCAGCACCCCAGATTCCTCAGGAAGGGGTCTTGTCACCAGTTCATTTCAGTCCCAAACTTCCCAGAACATGAACAAATGAACTTCATTTTAGATTCGTGACAGCAAGCTGGGGACAAAAGTCTTAACTTTTAAAACTCTTTAACAAGGATAAGATTATTTAAAGAAAAAGGAAAAGGGAGGAACTCTTTTTTTTTTTTAATAAATTATATTCTTCATTTTAATTAAGGAGAGTTTTGTTTTCAAATACTAATTCTTTTTGTAATTTTTATTTTATATTGGAGTATAGTTGATTAACAATGTTATGTTAGTTTCAGATGTACAACAAAGTGAATTTGTCATATATGTACACGTAGCTATTCTTTTTCAAATTCACTTCCCATTTAGGTTATTATAGAACACCGAGCAGAGTTCCCTGTGCTATACGGAAGGAAACTTTTTTTAAGCACATGGGACGTAACAAGCACTTTTCAAATAAATAGGTAGGGAGATAAATATGTTTTCCTTTTCCTACAGATAGCAAAAGGGAGGCTAAGGGAGTCTGAATGATTACCAAGTCACCAGATAAGTACATACTCACTATATCCGACAGCATCGTAATGTACACCAGAAACTAACTTTTTACTAGATATGTTAAAAGGAACTTTGGAAACATGAGACTTATTTACTTACTCAGCAAACACTTCCTATGTGCCAAACACTGTCATATGTGCTTTGCACATTTGATTCATTCAGCCCTTAGGATACGGTCAGAAGGTCATGGTCCCCATTTTACAAATGGGGAAAACTGAGCGACAGCAGGGAAGTCACTGAGCTAAATGGGTCGCAGAGCTAAAAGGAGCCAGGATTTAAAGCCAGAGAGACTTGCTCCAAATCCTGAACCTTTGCCAACAGGCCATGCTGTTTCCCAGTAAAAAGAAAAAAGCAAAAAAGAGAATTATCTAAGTTGAAAAATAAACTCACGGGTCTTGGAGTAGAACATGCCAAGGACAGTTTCAGATTTCATCTTCTGACAGTCTATGCCCTCTGTCTTTCTAGATCACAGTGCTATCAGATTTCTTATGCAATATATACTCATTACTACCTCATCTTTTCACATGAATTTGTCATAGACCGCCTATTTCCTTGTAGGAGGTCCTGGAAACATAGACCCATGAATATATTCTGACTCCTCATGTTTCTGAGCCAGGCAGTGCTCTCCAAATCTTTCTTCCCTACCCGGCCAGAAAGGAATGAAGCCTTCACTGTGAAGGCACAGGGAAGGCCCAGTTCCTGGTGTGCCAGAAAATTCCTCCAACTAGCCCTGTGTCGTGTTTTCCATCTGTGGTTTGAGGCCCTTCAGTAATAAGACCCTGACTATTTCATCTCATCTCCTCTTAGAAACATTCCACTACTCAGGCTAAAAACGGAATCTACCCATTCCATGCAAATATCACAAGCTACTTTAACTACACACAGCATTCGAGCTACATTTCTATAATCCAGACCCAACTTAATAATGTAAACAGTTGCAGGAAACAGAGGTAGCCAAAAACATGTGGGAAACCATAATGAATATTCAAGTAATGGGAACATAATATCACATCATCATGAGGGAAGGGACCTCAACATTCCTTTTTTTTTTTTTCCCCCAGAACTCGATGCACCTCACATCTCCATGATGTACTTCTAAAGCAATGAAACAACATATTGCTCAACTTCACAGCAAACTGGCCAAGGACCAACACTAAGGGTTAAATTCATTAACATAGCTGGCCAGTCCAGTCATGATGGAAGCAAGAATGAATACAATTAAAACTAAATGTGTGGGTCTTTTCATCTGTTGTGCTTTTTTAACGTCTGATATGGGTGTCAACTTTTTTAAAAAATCAAGAATACTTAAAAGCAAACATCTGTTTTATAATATATGAAATGCTATATCAAAAAGTTTTTATTTTGACTTCTTTGGCCCATTGCTAAGATACATGCTGTAGATATCATTTAATCTTCAAGGCTTACTAGCGTAATAAGAAGCCAAATTTCATTTTTCTGAAAATAATGATAGCTCCAGTACCAAGTTATTTCACAATTTCCCCTCCACTGCTTGAACTCATCATCATAACAATAACAATATTTTTTATATGGCGCCTCTCAGCCATAGCATCCAAGGCGCCAAATGGAACCATACAGTTAGAACACATTAAACCCATTAGATGTGAGATAAAAACAGATAAAGCCATTTCAACTAGCATGGAATGGTGGAAAAAGGCCATGGAGAATAAAAATGGCTCTGGATATCTTGAACAGAAGGACTCAGTCGATGACACTGCTTATATGGTCAGGCATCCCAGAAACTCCAGGCAACATGTGGTGTGTACCACCAACTAGGATGAGTCACCCGTCTTACCCAGAGTTCAGAGGCACCATGGATCACTACTGCTGTAACAGAATTTATTTTGGGACTCTGTAAAGATAACTAAAGTCCCACTACCTATGAGATAAGATTATGTTTTCAGCTCTCTGTGGTTCTGTGATTGTCATCATTGTTCAGATGTCCAGCTTCCCTGTCCTAGGACCATGATAGTGTGAGATGTCCTGATCTCTTTGATGCTGAGTGAGGTCATGTGTTGGCCAATAAACTGTGAATAGGAGGGGTATGTATGTCCCACCTCCAGGTCAGAACACTCAGTTGCTGATGTAAGACCATCCGGGTCTCTCTGGTATAACAGCTTGGCCATGTGTGAGATAGTGACTCCCCACCAGCCCTGGCAAATAATGATGAACATGGGATATTAGCAAGGAATCTATTTACATTACTTTAAACTGGTGTTATTTAGGAATTGTCACTACACTATATGACAATTATATATGACATAGCCTATGGAAACTGATTCTATGTCTCAGTTTTAATACAGAGACTTATTTGCCTGGGCCAGAGCAGAGATTCATTCATCTAGTCCCTCAGCACTCCTTTCAAAAGTATTCAGTTCAGATGTTCCAAATACTTCTAAATTCTCATTTTGTGTGGAGTCAATTTTGACCAGTGAAATGATGAGAACAGCTATTATTTATTGAGTACTTACATATGTTAGGCATTTGGTGGAATGCTTTTCATATATTACCTTGTTTGATAGACGGAATGACTTTAAAAAGTAGGATGCTTATTATACCATTTTATCAACAAGGGAAAGTGGGGTTAAGTAACGTTATCAAAATGACACAGCCAGTCAACTAAAGAATTCTGTTAGAATTTAGGCTGGCTAAATACAAAGTGCATGCTCGTTAACACTAGGATATATTTCCTCTCTGCATAATGTGGGAGAAAATCTGTTCTCATATCAGTGGCTGAATAAATACCATTCTTTGGCAGATGGTGTTATAAAGCAGTACTGTATTATAAATACTTATATATTTCATGATTGCTAATCCATTAAGGCATTTATCTTTCATTTGAAAAAGAAACAGGGTAACTTGTATTTGATTTATCTATCTTGTTCCAACCCACTGAAATGTCATAGTAGATTATCCATTTCCTGCTGGAAAAAATATATGGCCCATAAGGAAATGCTATTCATATTCATTAGCAAACACGCAATCTCCCCTCAAAGTGAGCTACCCAAACTTTCAGCTAAGGTCTCAGAAAAGCATCAGGCTTGAAGAAGCTCCCCCCGGAATGATTTTTTTCCCCAACATTTGTGTTTGCTTCTAATTATTTTCAACACTTCTGAAAACGCTAGGAAGGGTGAAGAAACACCTTGCTGACAATGTGCTCTTTGCCAAAATAATCAATCCTCCAGCTTCTCTCGCCTTCTAAAATTCTAATATTCAATACAAGCTTTTTGGGCACATTCCCAAGATTTTGTTTGGTTCGACTTTACCATGGAAAACAAAATTGGTTCAGCTGAAGTCTGTAGCCAGAACATTTTAAGCTTCATAGACCTTCAAAGTAGTGACCTTCTCCTCACCTCCTCTGCTTCTGCGCTCCATTAAGGAAAATACCGGAAGAAGTTTCCAGGCAGAGCAGCCAGATTGCATTTCGGTTCAATTTTGAGAGGAGGAACTGAACAGAGCTCAAGCAGGTGGTTATTTGTGGCTCTTCCCTCAAATGAGCTTTGAAAAGTTCTTCTGTAAACCTTGGAAAGACTTGTAATTTAATAAAAATTGCTTGCACTTTTTAACCTTTTATCTTAAAGGAATCAGTCATATCAACAATATTCTTGTCTTATCCAAGTTTCTGAGAGCACACAAATCACAATCACAGTCCAAGCAAATAACAGATCAAGAAAATTATGTCCTCAAATCTGCTGCTGAGAAAACAGGTTGCTCAGGATTTTTTGCAAGACTTGATCTTAGCTTTTCTCATTCACTTTCCCTCTGTAGTCCAGATGAGAAGATTTTAAGTGAAGGTCCTTTCTCTCTATGTCCCTATTTTCATTTTGGCATCACCAGCCTCTCAGGTGGCTCAGTGGTAAAGATCCCGCCTGCCAATGCAGGAGACACGGGTTCATACCCTGGGTCGGGAAGATGCCCTGGAGAAGGGCATGTATTCTTGCCTGAGACGTCCCCTGGACAGAGGAGCCTGGTGGGCTATAGTCCATGAGGTCACAAAGAGTGGGACACAACTTAGCAACTAAACAACAGCCTCCCAATAACAACATTCCAATCCTCAGCCTTACCTTTGAGACATTGCTACACCAGCAATCCTGTCTCTGAACTATCCCTCACACCTCTCCACACTTTTGATCTTTTCTGCCACCTCCTTTGGAGAAGGCAATGGCACCCCACTCCAGTACTCTTGCCTGGAAAATCCCATGGGTGGAGGAGCCTGGTAGGCTGCAGTCCATGGGGTCGCTAAGAGTCAGACACAACTGAGCGACTTCACTTTCTCTTTTCACCTTCATGCATTGGAGAAGGAAATGGCAACCCACTCCAGTATTCTTGCCTGGAGAATCCCAGGGACAGGGGAGCCTGGTGGGCTGCCGTCTATGGGGTTGCACAGAGTTAGACACAACTGAAGCGACTTAGCAGCAGCAGCAGCAGCCACCTCCTTGGTCCATAGCATTCTGAAATAGAAGGACCACTTGTCCAATCTTTCCCCCTAGTTGTTCCCTCCAGGCACCCTGCACTCATTCTGTCTTGGACTGGATGCTGTGTGGGTTCTTGTGCCCACCTAGAATGCATATTGATTTGGTGACCCTCAAACCCACATTATTCTGAAAATTCACTCAGGGTGACTTGATGTTGAGCTTTCCTTCTTTTTTTCACAGTGCAAAGGAACATCTCTCTTCTCTGACTCTCTATGACATTTGATTTACTTCTTCTTTATAGTTTATCTTCATGTCTAATAGTGTTGCCTCTTGGGATCCTTTTTGAGACTAGAATCAATATTTTGCTCATCTTCAACTCCACATTGCACCTACCACACTAAGTGTTCAATAAATAGCTACTAGAGGTATTAGACTAAAAAAAAGAAAAGAAAAAACAACAACAACAACAACCTAATATGGCTTAGATGGTAAAGAATCTGCCTGCAATGCAGAAGACCTGGGTTCGATCCCTGGGTCAGAAAGATCCCCTGGAGAAGGGAGTGGCAACCCATTCCAGTATTCTTTCCTGGAGAATTCCATAGACTGAGGAGCCTGATGGGCTATATAGTCCATGGGGTTGCAAAGAGTCGGACATGACTGAGTGACTAATACGCAACCCAAGTTGCAAGTATAAAAAAATACAGTGCAGCAGGAAGTACTAGATAAAAAAAGACCTAAACTAGAAACATGAAATATAGAATGAAAGAGACATGCAAATTAATATATTTTGCCATAGATATCAAAATGGAGTCTTCTTGACTTTTCTCTTCCACTGACATCCCATGTCCAACCCATCAACAAATCCTTTTGGTTCTACCCTCAAAATACATACAGAATCCAATCACTTTTTACAACCAGCTTAGCCTTGGCTACCATCACCTCTTGCTTGGATTTCTGTGAGGGCTCTTATCAGCTCTCCCTGCCTGCATAGCTTCCCTGCAATATATTTTCAAACAAGGCAGCTGGAGTCACCCTTTAAAAACATGATTCAGATCAAGCCACTCCTCTGCTCAAAATTCTTCAAAGCCATACCTTTGTAATTTTTGATGGCTCAGAATTTTGTTGAAGGATAGCCATCTCCAGCTCCCTAATAGCAAAAAAATATTTTCATACTGCTTTTTAATCTCAAAAGGAATAATGAATCTAATTGGCTTTTTCATTTCTTCATCACCTATTTCCTTGTATCTCCTCCCACTGCCCTTCCTGACCTTCAATGTGGGATGGCTCCTCTAGGCCCTCCTGCGCCCACACAGCCACCTCTCCTTGGACCTGGGGTTGCCCCTCCCAGCCATTGCCCCTAGCCTTGGGCATGGGGTTGCTGCTCCCGGTCGCTGCCCTGGCCTCAGGGGTGGGGTTGCTCCTTCCTGCTGCCGCCCTTGGCCTCGGGCGCTACCCCTGGCCTCGGACATGGGGTGACTCTTCCTGGCCGCTGCCCCTGGCCTCAGACGCAGGGTATCTCCTTCTGGCTGTTGCCCCCGACCTCGGACGAGGGGTAGCTCCTCTTGGCCGTTCCTGCACCATCACGGCCTGGCACTCTAGGCCACTGCCCCTGACCTCGGATGTGGGGTAAATCTCGGCCACGCTTAGTGTGCCAGCATGCCGCCACCGCCTGCACTTAGTACGCCGGCCTCTGCCGCCACCGAAAGGCTGTGCTTTGCTGGAGCAGCCGTGAAGAGATACGCCACGCCCAAGGTAAGAGAAACCCAAGTAAGATGGTAGATGTTGCAAAAGGGCATCAGAGGGCAGACACACTGAAACCATACTCACAGAAATCTAGTCAATCTAATCACACTAGGACCACAGCCTTGTCTAACTCAATGAAACCAAGCCATGCCCGC
Organism: Redunca redunca; assembly: GCA_006410935.1. Taxonomy (NCBI): domain Eukaryota; kingdom Metazoa; phylum Chordata; class Mammalia; order Artiodactyla; family Bovidae; genus Redunca; species Redunca redunca. The sequence goes on from SJYQ01001162.1 coordinate 2,002,392, forward strand.
GGGGCAACCCAACACGCACGGGTGATGGTGGAGCAGTCTGACAGAATGTGGTCCACTGGAGAAGGGAATGGCAAACCACTTCAGTATTCTTACCTTGAGAACCCCATGAACAGTATGAAGAGGAAAAATGATAGGATACTGAAAGAGGAACTCCCCAGGTCAGTAGGTGCCCAATATGCTACTGGAGGTCAGTGGAGAAATAACTCCAGAAACAATCAGGGTTGGAGCCAGAGAAAAAACAATACCCAGCTGTGGATGTGACTGGTGATAGAAGCAAGATCCAATGCTGTAAAGAGCAATATTGCATAGGAACCTGGAATGTTAGGTCCATGAATCAAGGCAAATTGGAGTGGTCAAACAGGAGATGGCAAGAGTGAACGTCGACATTCTAGGAATCAGTGAACTAAAATGGACTGGAATGGGGGAATTTAACTCAGATGACCATTATATCTACTACTGCGGGCGGGAATCCCTCAGAAGAAATGGAGTAGCCATCGTGGTCAACAGAAGAATTCGAAATGCAGTACTTGGATGCAATCTCAAAAATGACAGAATGATCTCTGTTCGTTTCCAAGGCAAACCATTCAATATCACAGTAATCCAAGTCTATGCCTCAACCAGTAATGCTGAAGAAGCTGAAGTTGAACGGTTCTATGAAGACCTACAAGACCTTTTAGAACTAACACCCAAAAAAAGATGTCCTTTTCATTATAGGGGACTGGAATGCAAAAGTAGGAAGTTAAGAAACACCTGGAGTAACAGGCAAATTTGGCCTTGGAATATGGAATGAAGCAGGGAAAAGACTAATAGAGTTTTGCCAAGAAAATGCACTGGTCATAGCAAACACCCTCTTCCAACAACACAAGAGA
>SJYQ01001162.1:2013345-2057031 GCA_006410935.1 Redunca redunca
AAAAAAAAATGAAGAGACAATAAGGACAATAATAAAAGAGTTAACATTTCTATCACTGAAATCTCAGAAGAAGAGAGGGAAATTGTGGAACTTTTTGAAAAAGTATTTGAACAAATAATGGACAAAACTTTCCAAATTTGGTGAAAGATACAAATTTATAGCTGTAAGAATTTGAACAAACTCCAAATAGGACAAACTCATAGAAACTCATGCCAAGACAAATCATAATTAAACTTCTGAAAACAAAAGGCAAAGAAAAAATCTTGAAAGCAATCAGAAAAGAAAAAAAAAAAAAGGCACATTACCTACAAGGGGAAAACAATTAGAAAGACAAGGGATGTTTCATCAGAAACCATGGAGGACAGGAGAAAGTGGCTCTTTTAAAAATTACTGACAGAAAAGAACTGTCAACTGTGGATTCTATATCTGGCCAAAAAAAAAAAAAAACTACCCTTTAGAAGTGAAGGGGAAATCAAGACACTCTCAAATGAAGGAAAACTTTAAAAAAAATGTTAATAACAAACCTATTCTTTAAAGACAGTTAAAGGAAATTCCCTTAACAGAAAGGAAATAATAATGAAAGAGGATTTCAAGCTTCAAAAAGGAAAAATATCAGAATGGGCAAAAATAGGGATAAATACACAGACAGTCACCAACTTATTATGGAGTAACTTATGATTTTTCAACTTTACAATGGTTTTAAAGTGAAACATATTCAGTTAAACTGTACTGTGAATTTTGACCTTCTTCATGGCTAGAAATACATGATACAACACTCATTTGTGATGCTGGGTAGTGGCAGCAAGTCACAGCCCCCAGTCAAGCACACAGTCATGAAGGTGAGCAATCAAGATACATACAACCATTCTGTACCCATACAACCATTCTGTTTTTCACTTTCAGTACAGTATTCCGTAAATTACATGAAATATTCAACCTTCAGTATAAAGTAAGTATTATGATAAATGACTCTGCCCAACTGTAGGCTAATTTAAGTGTTCTGGGTGTGTTTAAGGTAGGTTAAGTGTATTAAACATATTTTTGAGTTATGATATTTTCAATTTATGATGAGTTTATTTAGAAGTAACCCTATCATAAGTTGAGGAAGATCTGTAATAGACTATCATTCTTGTCATGAGTTCTAAAAATTGTATTTGATCATTGAAGCAAAATTATAACACCTAAGCATCTGATGTGGTGCTCAAGGTATGTAAGGAAAATATTTAGGAAAATTATATGCATGGATCAGTCAAAGAACCTACGTGGAGTTAAGGTCTCTATATTTCACTTGAACTAGAAAAATGTCAATACCAGTAGACTGTCATAAGTTATGCATGTGTGTATACATACACACACACATATATATATATAACATAATAACCAAAGCAACCAGTTTAAAAATTCTAAACAAACATATACACTCTAAATCAATGAAAGTGGAATTCTGAAAATGTTTCAATAACCCACAGAAAGGCAAGAGAAGACAAACAGCAAAAACAGAGGAAAAATTCTTAGGCTATATCACTTCCCAATTACTGAAATGTAGATGATCTGAACTCACCGATTAAAAGACAGAGATTGGCAGAAAGGATTAAAAGTAATTGACTATTAGAAACTCATTTCAAACTTAATAACAGAAGTTGAAAGTAAAAATTTGTAAAAATATGTAGCATACAAATACTCCTTTACCAAAATCACATACTTACTGATCTTCCCCTCTGCCTTTTTGGAGCAGTTTCTCAGAACTATTTGAGGTGCTGTCTCTCAGGCTGCAGTCCTCATCGTGCCCCAAATAAAACTTAACTTGAAACTCTCATGTTGTGCATTTTTTAAAATCAACAGTAAAGATGTGTCAACTCTCCTTAAACTGATACATGTTTCATGCAATTGCTATCAAAATCCAAGAAAGACATCATTTTTATAAACACAAGTCAACTTTTATAAGGAAAAGTAAAATATCTAGAATAGCTAAAAATAATTATGAAAAAGAATGGAGAGGAACCTATCTATTCTTAAGTACTACAAATAGCTGTAATAATGAAGATGGTGTGGTGTTAGTGGACAGATAGAAACACAAGTCAATGGAAACGGAGAATCCAGAAATAGATCCGTATAAATATGACCAATCAATGTTTGAGAAGGGTGAAAAATCAATTAAATAGAAAAAAGAAAGCCTTTGCAACAAATGATTCTAGAGTAACTGGCCATTTTAGGCAGCTTAACCTCAACCAAAATCACTGCAGATGGTGACTGCAGCCATGAAATTAAAAGACGCTTACTCCTTGGAAGAAAAGTTATGACCAACCTAGATAGCATATTCAAAAGCAGAGACATTACTTTGCCAACAAAGGTCCATCTAGTCAAGGCTATGGTTTTTCCAGTGGTCATGCATGGAGGTGAGAGTTGGACTGTGAATAAAGCCGAGCACCAAAGAATTGATGCCTTTGAACTGTGGTGTTGGAGAAGACTCTTGAGAGCGCCTTGGACTGCAAGGAGCTCCAACCAGTCCATTCTAAAGGAGATAAGCCCTGGGTGTTCTTTGGGAGGAATGATGCTAAAGCTGAAACTCCAGTACTTTGGCCACCTCATGTGAAGAGTTGACTCATTGGAAAAGACTCTGATGCTGGGAGGGATTGGGGGCAGGAGGAGAAGAGGACGACAGAGGATGAGATGGCTGGATGGCATCACTGACTCGATGGACGTGAGTCTGAGTGAACTCCGGGAGTTGGTGATGGACAGGGAAGCCTGGCGTGCTGCGATTCATGGGGTCACAAAGAGTCGGACATGACTGAGCTACTGAACTGAACTGAACCTCAACCTAAGTCCCACACTCTGTATAAAAATTAAGACAGATCACAGAAATAGATGTAAAACTACAAAACTCATAATAAACACTTGTAAAAATATCGTTTGAAGCTAGGACTAGGTGAATAGTTCTTAAACTTGACACCAAAAGCAAAATCCACAAAAGGAAAAACTAGTAAATTGGACCTCATCATTTTTTTTTTCTGTGAAAGACTATGTTAAGAGGATGAAGAGACAAACAATGGACTTGAAAAAAATAGTTGCGAATCAAATATTGACAAAGTCAAAAACAAGAAATATCAAACAATTCAATCAGAAAATGAGCAAAACTGAAACAGACATTTCACAGAAGAAAATACACAGGTGGCTAATAAGCACATGCAAAGATGTTCAATATAACCAGCTATCATGGAGATGTAAATTAAAACTGCATCTAAATGATTAAAAGAAAGAATAGTGATAGCACCAAATCCTGGTGATGATGCAACAAAAAAAAAATTGAATCATTCATACACTGCTGGCTGAAATGTAAAGTGTTACAATCACTCTTGAAAAAAGTATGACAGTTTCTTTCAAAACTATATACACTTTACCATATGATCTAGCTATTGTACTATCATACTCCTGGACGTTTATCCCAGAAAAATTACAATTGATGTTCACCCAGAAATCTGTTTGCAAATGTTCAACACAGCTTTATTTGTAATAGCAAAACCTGGAAACAACCCAAATATCCTTCAACAGGTGAAGAGTTAAACTTTGTTACATTCATATCATGGACTACTATTCAGCAATAAAATCAACTTGGATGGATCTCAAGGAATTTATGCTGAGTTAAAAAAAAAAAAATCCAAAAGTTACATACTGTATGCCTCCATTTATAGAACATTCTTGAAAAGACAAACTTATATAGATGGAGAACTGTTAGTGGTTGATAAGGATTATAGAAGTGAAGAGGGTAGAGAGTAGTAATACCTGTAAGGAGTGGCATGAGGGATCCTGGTGATGAAGCTGTTCTTTGAGGCATGGTTGTGTTAGCAGGAATCTACGTGTGTGTGATAAATCTGCGTAGAATTGAATACACACACATACTAACGAGTTGTGTAAACTAGTGAAATCTGAATAAGATCAATGGATTATATCAGCGTTAGTTTCCTGTCTATGATTTTGCACTATAGTTATTTAAGATGTTACTATTGAGGGAAACTGGGTGAAGAATTATTTCTTGCAATTTCATATAAATGGAATATTATCTCAAAATAAAAACTTTTAAAAAAGCTATAAAGAGACTTCCCTGGTGATCCAGGGAGTCTTCCTTGCAATGCAATGCATGGATTTGATTCCTGGTTAGGAAATGAAAACCCTACATGCCACAGATCAATTAAGCCCGAGTGTCACAACTAAAGAGCCTGCGTACTGCAGCAAAAGACCACATGTGCCACAGTTAAGATTTGACATGACCAAAATAAATAAACAAATAAAATAAAAATAAAAGGGAAACAAAAAAAGCAATAACTTACATTTGATTAGTGATTTTCATTTTGTTCACTACAAATCATTTCCTATATAACATCTCATCTGAGGAAAATGGAAGATACAAATGATGTTTTTTCCCAATAAAAGATATTAAACATTTCTTTAACTTAACTGGATGCATCATGAAATTGCGGCATAGAGAAGTAATTTTTCTGGACCAGAAGTTTTAATAATAGATTAACGAAGATTTACATCAAACCAAGAATAAACTTTGATTTGAACACAAAAAGATGCTTATCTTTTTGAAAGTTTTGAAACCAAATGAGAATATACAATACAACTATCAAATATGTTCTTCCGCCAAGTCATTGGCAAGCCTTGGGGGACTGCCTACCATGTCATACAAATCTGTTCACTCCCAGTTGGGGGCAATTAATGCAGGTCCTTTTTTGGAAACACTGTTTCTAGAGCTCTGGCAGAAGAATGTGGGTGCTGTCAGAAGGAAAGTACTACAAGAACTTAATTTCTACAGTCAATATTTCAACATGTAAGAAATGGAGGAATGTGTTTTGAAGCAGAAGATAAAAAGAAACTTGAGGAACTTAGGAAATATACAGAAGTAATCTACAAAATAATATTCCACATTTAGTAATCTGAAAATTAGATATAATTATATTACACATTTGCTTTTAAATTTCTCAGTGAATCTGGAAGAGACAAAGGACCAAATCCTAAAGCTGTTAGCAAGGAGAAATGGAAGAAAAGGACAATATTTTAACCAATACTTCCCAGTATCATAACCAGCAGCTCCATGTGGGTATTTAAATTAAATTTACAATAAAATAAAATTAAACTCCAGTTCCTCTATTGGAATGGCAGATTTCTAGGGCTCAGTAGTTACATGTGGCTGGTAGCTAACATACTGGACAGTACACTAAACATTTTCAGTTTCTCAATAAATTATCAAGCAGTCGCAATTTAGATTATTAAAGAAAATACTACAAAGTTCCAATTAAAAAAAAAAAGTTAAAAAGACACCATTTTATAAAATTACACCCTCAAAAGCATATGATTTCCTAGAAGAGGAAGATTAGAAAGGACCCTAGTACAATACCATGTCAAAACACCTGTCATATGCTTAAATCTTTCTGGCTGTTCAGTTTACATTCCAACATGTTTTTCTATAGTAAATAATTATTATTTTATTCTTTCTTCTTGAAATTAAAAGAAACATTCCTGTCCTTTAAAATTATTCTAGGGCTTTAAATCTTTCATCGTCTTGGCTCTTCACTGCTGGATTCCAACCTGAATTCCAGTTTGGCTGCATCTCCTGGTGGCTCAGTCGGTAAAGAATCTGCCTGCAATGCAGAAGACCAGGGTTCCAGCTCTGGGTTGGGAAGATCACCTGGAGAAGGAAATGGCAACCCTGTCCAGTATTCTTGCCTGGGAAAATCCATTGACAAAGAAGTCTGGTGGGCTATAGTCCATGAGGATCGCAAGAGTCAGACATGACCTAGCAACTAAACCATCACCACTAATCAGATACTTTATATAAAAATTAAATACATGTTTTAGATGCTCAGAATATAAAAGATTTGTCTTTTTCCTTATTCTAGATATTATACCTTTATTTTCACAGATGGAAATCATATGGTACCTTTTAGTAACCCCATCAGTTTGGGCTTCCCTGATGGCTCAGCTGGTAAAGCATCTTCCTGCAATGCAGACCTGGGTTCAGTCCCTGGGTTGGGAAGATCCCCTGGAGAAGGGAATGGCTACCAGTATTCTGGCCTGAAGAATTCCATGGACTGTATAGTTCATGGGGTCACAAAGAGTCAGGCAAGACTGAGTGACTTTCACCCACACACACATCATCAATCAGTTTATTTGCAATGAGCTTTCAGTCAAAGAAAACCCTGCCATAGGGTTAATATGGCCACTGCTTTAGCTAACTGAAACTTTTTGGTATTCTAATTCAAATAACATCCCCATGAAGTGGACCACCCACATGCTTTTAATACTTAAGGTGGCTAATTCAATTAATGTCATTGGTTTTGTAACAGATGCAAATGTATGGCCTCCTACATCTTTCTTGGCATGACTGATAAAAATGTTGACAATAGGTGCCAATGATAGATACATCCTTGGAAAACTGTCACCATCACCCACCCCCAGCCCCTAAATCATCACAGTTTGGATCCAACTATCCTCAACTCAGCTGGAATGTAATAGTGTCCAGCCCATGTTTCTCTGTTTAATCCACTAAGACATTCCTGGTAATCTAGACTTTTTATTGGACTTCATAAAACATCCCTTACCTTTTCCAGAAAGCTAAAAGCAGATGATTTTTTTTTTTAAATTTAAGATGAATGAAAGTGAAAGTCACTCAGTCATGTCTGACTCTTAGCGACCCCATGAACTATGGGGTCCATGGAATTCTCTAGGCCAGAATACTGGTCGCCTTTCCCTTCTCCAAACAATCTTCCCAACCCAGGAATTGAACCCAAGTCTCCCGTGTTGCAGGCAGATTCTTTACCAGCTGAGCGACAAGTGAAGCTTAATTTAAGATGAATAGAGAGGTTTTACAGCCCAAAAGACAACTCATCAACCCTAGGGAACAAAGGATACACTCAGAGTTTTGGTACTTCACAGTGGGCATTTTATGTTCCAAAAATTTTGAGAACAATTTCTAACTTCTACTGATTTTCAGACATTAATAAAGGTGAGGTCCTGCTTAACTGAATTCTAAGGAGTTCAATATTTGCCACAGTTCTCCACAAACTCACCTCTTGGAGAAAACTATCTGAATTGGCTTTGGCAGAGAACTCAGTATTTTAAATTCTACCTTCAGCAGTGTCCAGCTGGGATGTTTTAGAATCAACCCTCTTATTGACTCATTCAGTCTAGAAACAAATAGAGGAAAGCTTGTAGCAGCTGATCTCAAAGTAGGTGACTGTACCGTAATGATGCAGCCTGTGCCAAGCTCCTGAAAGGCAGGTTTTGGAGAAACATTACAGGACACCGTTATTTTTAACATCTCTCCAATGTGAAAATGGTTTGTGTCCACAACTTCAGTTTCTAAAGATCATAATGCAGTGTGGGACTTTAAAACAGAATGTGGCTAAGTAACTAGTACGTTTATGAACACATGTTGAAAGGGCAAAGCTTTAACTAGGTTGACTTCTACAGAGAATAGTCATTTTTAAAAGAAGTCAATCAGGTCAATGTTCACTTTCCACACAGAGCTTTGTGTCGCAAACTAGGAGAGAAATAACTCCACAGGTAGGAAAAAAATGCTTTCCAAAAAGGAAACTTCCTTGAGTTGTGTGTGTTGCTATGTCCAGAGTCTTGAAATACGAACTCAATTTAACATTCCTACATTTGGAGTTTGAATAAAGATTTGTTCTTCCTCCAAGAATCTGCAGCTAAAATATGATCTATTTGATAATTATTTGGAGAATTAAAAACAAAAAGGCCTATGTGTTAGAGTCTCCTCTAGCAGGAAAAAAGAGGAAAAATGCGCTGCTGGAAACGTAGATTCTGATAAGAGGAGACCATGCAGCCAGCAGAGCACAGTGCTGCACGATCCGAAGCAGCTGCAAGCAGATGTGGAGGACGGGGCAGGAGCGGCTGGAGAGGGAGATGGCCTGAAACAAAACGTGTGTCACGGCCAGGAGCTTCCTCATCAGATAATTCTCTAGTACCAGGAGTACTAAAAAAAATAGTGAATGGATGCAAGTTTGCAAATGCCCCTCCCTTAGATGTTTCGTGACAGAACACCAAAGAATATCGGAGTACAGTAAGTCCCCTACATATAAACCTTCAAGTTGCAAACTTTCAAAGATGCAAACGTGTGCTCACATGTCGAATCACATGCTAGTTCACATGCATGCAAGTGGTTGTGCCTTTGTGTACTTTACGGCATAGTAGGCATAGCATACATTTCAGTACTGCAGAACCGAATCTTTATTTCAAGCCCACGATGTCCAGAAACAAGTGTAAGAGCAGTGGTGATGTAACTCGTACAACTTTACAGTTCAAGGTACTGTACTGTAATATTAAAAATGTTTTCTTTATTTTTGTGTTTGTTTTTTTTTTATGTATTATTTAAACCTATTATAATATAGTACTATATAGCAGGCACTTCCCACGTGGTGCTAGTGATAAATAACCTACCTGCCAATGCAGTAGATGTAAGAGACATCGGATTGATCGCTGGATCAGAAAGATCCCCTGGAGGAGGAAATGGCTATCCATGCCAGTATTCTTGCCTAGAAAAATTCCATGGACAGAGGAGCCTGCCAGGCTACAGTTCATGGGGCCTCAAAGAGTCAGACACCACTGAGCAACTAAGCACACTGTATAGCCTATTGTGTTAGTTGGGTACCTAGGCTAACTTTGTTGGATTTACAGACAAGGCGGACTTATGAACATGCTCTTGGAATGGAACTTGTTTGTAAGTAGAGGACTTACTGAATTGGAGGCCATGTGGCCTGTTGTGTCATACCAGAAGTGACACTAAGACAGTACTGAATGGGATAGAAAGTGTTTTCACATACATATTAAAACAAAAGATGCTCACAATGACCCTGTGGAGTTAAAGGGATGATCACTTTTCCCACTTTTAATATAAAAGGAAAATAAGGGTCTGAGAGGCTATGTGTTGCCTAGAGTCCTCAATTAAGGAAGCAGAGCAATGACCAGGACCTTAGGATTACTGTTCTGAGTACTTTTTATGATTCTGCATCACCACCCATCTCATCAGAATTCTCCAGAGATGTTAGGGCACGCACAGGGAACAGCCCCACATCAGCATGTGCTGCCCATGTGGTGGGCACCTCCCTACTCACTGTTCACATTCTATCTCAGGTCACTGTACCACCTCACAGAAGAGCACTCGACATACGCTGGCCCTGAAATTGGAGCCACTACTCTACACAGGTGCTAAGCACAGCCTACCAACCCACCAGAGGAGCCTGCTCTGGGAAGCTTCCTTTGCTCTCGGAGCCCTTTACTCCCCTCTGGCTACTTCAAATGCCCAGACCTTCCACCCTACAAAGCCAACAGACAAGCAGCCATTGTTGAATTCCAGCTGGGCTTGGGGGAAGCGACAAGGAGAATCTCACCCAGAGACAGGAGCACAAGCTGAATGATGTGCAGAGAAGTGTGCTTGGTCCCCATTTGGAACTCAAAAGCCTATTTCCCCACAGAACTGATGTGATGGATGCTAACAGGCTAACGAGCTTCAATAATTCTGGGAGGATCTGGTGGTACATTTACATTACACGGAGTTCATGGATGACCCCAAGACCCTATCCATCATTGATAACATTGTTTCCATGGGGAAATGTGTTTCGAGTTTCACATGACACCCCTCCAAAGAAGTTCTAGCAAATAAACCCATTTGCAAGCTGGGCACCGTCTGTCTTCCAGCACTGGCTGTTCTCCTACTTGCTCCCCCTGACCTAACCTGTATTCTCATGTCCAACTCCTGGGTGGCCCACAGAAACTATTGCTCCTTCGAGGCCACAGCAGGCGTAAGCAATGAGTAGAAGGTGAAAGTTCTGGGGAGAGATCTCAGTGGCAGGGGGAGGGGGTGAGGAAAGGGGCGAAGAGAGAGCTGGACGCTTTCACAAGACAGCAACCATTGACTGGCCAGCCTGGGATGTCGACAGGACATGGGGAGGGCCTTTTATGGGAATTCAAATGGAACTTTTCAGCAAGTAGGATGGATGTCATTAAGAAAGCACAGGCTGTGGATGAGGCAGGCCCTGGGTATGTTCTGTCACTGAGGAGAATGGTCACTCAAAGCTAAATATTTAACCTCTCATCTCTAAAATGGAGATAATGTTTGTTTCTCAGAATACTCGTGAAGATCAAAATAACTTCGTAAATGTGACCAGTGCAAGCCCTGGCAGCAGACAAGTTTCTTCTTCTCACTTTTCTCTTTTGAGAGAGGCAGTGTGATATGGGAAAAGATTAGAGTGAAAAGGAAAGGGTTTGAATTCTGATCATGGAATTGGCACCATGAGAGCCCTGGACATCCTCTGAGTGTCAGTCCTCTGTTCTGCTCGGATAGTACTTGCTTAGATAGAGCTACGGTAGCTAGTAAGTGAGTTAATGAATGTATAGACGCCTGCCACCAGCTGGTGCTTGAGCAGTAGTATTAGTTCAATATTTGAAGAACTGTGTGTCGAACTATGGGCCAGACAGTGCTCTAGAAGAATTACTCCAGGCAAGGGGAAAAAAAGCCACAACCTGTTATGTTGGATGGTGGTTTGGTAAGTTTCTTTGAATAGATAAGATTTGAGCAGAGACCTGAATGGAGACTGAGAGAGAGATAAAGAGAAGGAGAGAGAGACATAAAAATATCTAGGTAAAGGGACTTCCCTGAGGGCCCAGTGGTTAACAGTCCATGCTTCCAGTTCTGGAGACAAGTGTTCAATCCCTGGTTGAGGAACTAAGATCCCACATGCCATGCGATGCAGCCAAGAAAGAACAAAAGGGAAAAAATTAAATTGTTTAAAACTCTAAGTAAAGAGGTATCCAGGCAGAGGGATGAGAAAGCTACAGGCCCAGCCCCTTGGACATGGATGGGCCTGTTTGAGAGACAGCAAGAAGATTACCATTCCCTTCTCCAGGAGATCTTCTCCACCCAGGGATTGAATCTGTCTCTTGCATCTCCTGCCTTGGCAGGAGGATTCTTTACCAATAGTGTCACCTGGGAAGTCCAAGGAATGGGTAAATAAAGGCGGTACATATATACACTGGAATACTACTCAGCCATTAAAAATAATGAAATAATGCCATTTGCAGCAACATAGATGGATCTAGAGAATGTCATACTGAATGAAGTAAACAGACAGAGAATGAGAAATACCATATGACATCCTTTTATGTGGAATGTATATAAAGAAATTATACAAATGAACTTACTTAAAAAACAGAGACTCAGACAGAAAATGAACTTACGGTTGCTGGGAGGACAGGATAGTTAAGGAGTTTGGGATGGTCATGTACACCCTACTATATTCGAAATGGATAACCAACAAGGACTTACTGTATAACGCATGGAACTCTGCTCAATGTTACGTGGCAGTCTAGATGGGAGAAGGGTTTAGGGGAGAATGGATACATGTATATGTATGGCTGAGTCCCTTCATTGTTCACTTGAAACTATCACAAAATTGTTAATTGGCTATACCCCAATACAAAATTAAAAGTTAAAAAAAAAAGTCCAAAAAGAAGAGAGAGAGAGAAATAGCTAGAAGGTCTCAGAAGGTCATGGAGACTGTGGGGGAGGGAGAGGGAAAAGACGGGCATTGGAGGCCCTGGTGGCCCAAGGATGTGCACTCTGCAGACACAGAAAGGATTCTACTTAGTTCTGATCACCAGGGAGCCCTGGGAAGTTTTCAGAGAAGCCATCTGGAGACAAGATGGTGTGGTCTAGAACTGGGAGGTGATGGCTATCAGTGGGGAAGGCCAGAGATGGCGGTGCTGGAGCAGGGTGGAAGCAGGAGGCCCACTGTGCTCTGGGTTGAAAGTGGATTTTAAAATTAGAGCCAGTAAGACTTGCTAGTGAGTTGAGAGTGACAGAAAGAAGACAGAATTAAATAGTTGTTTTCACTTTAAAGGTGATGCTATTTACTGTGATGGGGAGACATAGTTTGGGTGACTGATGTCCTATTTTAAGCAGGTTGGGTTTGACGTACCCTTTGGGGATCTCTGTGGGGAGCTAAGGCAGGCCCTGGAGGGTGGGGAATAGCCGGAGTCTGGAATAGAAGTTGTGGAGGCCTCAGCTGGTTGGTGGTCTGACACCTTGTCATGAAGATATATTTAGGTCATAAAAGCTAGAAAACACATGAGAAGGATATACATCAGTATCATTATAGGGTTAACAATCAGGTCACCTTCCACCAGCATCACTGTACCTAACCTTCATTGATGAGAACTTTTCATCTGCCAAACTCATTGGCTCACTGAAGCCTCTGGAAAGGAGAGGAAGGGACTGGGCTGGAGGGGACCCTGAATTTTGCTGTATTTGAAATGAATAAAGCAATGGGCTTCCCAGATGGCACAGTGGTAAAGAATCCACCTGCCAATGCAGGAGACTTGAGAGATAAGAGGGATCAGAAAAGGTTGTCTGGGGATTGGAAATAGGAAAAGAGAAGAGGACTGAGCCACTCGGGGCACCATTAAAGGTCTGGGGAGAATATACTTCATCAGTGGAAATCAGCAGAAGGGACCCTTTATAACTAAAGGTCTGCATGTTTAGTTTGGTTATTGCTTTTGTTTTCTTATTTCAACTAAAAAAAAAAATTATGAAGCATTTCAAACACACTGAATACCAAAAATACAATGACTGACACTACACCCCAATTTGTAAGTTGTCAATGTGGTGCCACTTTGCTACTTGTGTGTGTGTGTGTCTGCTCAGTTGTGTCCAACTCTGCAACCCCATGGACTGTAGCCCCCCAGGGTCCTCTGTCCATGGGATTCTCCAGGCAAGAATATTGGAGTGAGCTTCCATTTCCTCCTCAGGGCATCTTCCCTACCTAGGGATTGAACTCTTATCTCTCAAGTCTCCTGCATTGGCAGGTGGATTCTTTACCACTGTGCCATCTGGGAAGCCCATTGCTTTATTCATTTCAAATACAGCAAAATTCAGGGTCCCCTCCAGCCCAGTCCCTTCCTTTCCTTTCCAGAGGCTTCAGTGAGCCAATGAGTTTGGCAGATGAAAAGTTCTCATCAATGAAGGTTAGGTACAGTGATGCTGGTGGAAGGTGACCTGGTTGTTAACCCTATAATGATACTGATGTATATCCTTCTCATGTGTTTTCTAGCTTTTATGACCTAAATATATCTTCATGACAAGGTACAGTACAGTTTGGTGTAGGTTTTGAAATGAACATAAGTGGTTGATTTTCGTACTATATTCTTTGGTCCCTGGATTTTTTCACTCAGTATTGTGTTCTTGAAATTTTGCTTGTTTGTTTGTGTGCTGCAGCATGAGAGATCTTACTTCCCAGACTAGGAGTCAAACCCATGCTTGTTGCAATGGAAGCACACAATCTTAACCACTGGGCCACAGGAAAGTCCCAAGACTACTAAATCTGAGTAGTAGTCTACTAAGTCACACACATTAAATACGCATTGAATCTACTGAGTCAGACACAGGAAATAAGAGCAAGAAGAGGAAGAAACAAACTGCAGAGAGCAACGTGAGGGAGCTTTGGAAATCCTGATGTATGCACCAGCTCCTGGCACCTCTGTCCATCTGTTCATCCTTTTCGTCTCTCCTCAACTGTGCAGTTATTTCAGGGGAAGGGGATCTCACTCAATGTTGAAAACATATTAAATGCTAGCTTCACAGGCACTCAAGCCAGCAAGGAACCTTAAAGACCAGGTGGTCCATAATCCTCACCCCACTCCACTGCTTGAGCCCCAACAACGAGACATACAGTAGATGAAGGAGTCTTCACCCCAAGCAGTTTCCAGCTCTCGGGCAGCTTCATTTTATTCATGAACTGATGAACACACTCACTTTTACCAGCAAAGTAAACCTGAACACAGATGCTATCCTTTCCGGTTACTGCTGTTTTCCTGTTCTCTCGTATTCCAATTATCTGTTTCATTTTTGATTTCAGAGTTCTAACAGAAACAGGCAATGTTTGGATTTCAGCTCCAAAGAGATGCACGGATGAGAGAGAGGGCACATTCCGCACAGGATCCAGGCATGAATTTCCAAGTGGCCATTTGACCCCTGTCATTGTGGAGTTTAAGCTGGAGGACAGGACAAGTTTCCAAGACCTTGCTGTCAGCATGTGTTGAAATGGCAGCCTCCATGTTGGGGGGATCAAAGCCACACCAATAGACAGTAGGCCCCTCTGTGACTGGATGGTATTGATGGTGTCAGGGAGTTCTGTTGCTATTGCTCTTGCGAAGTTGAACCTCTCGTGGCTTTTTCCCTTTGGTGATCTCAGCTTAGAACCCAAGGAGAGTTCGATGGTAAAGACTCCCTTGAGGCTGGTCAAGGGCCTTGCAGTTCAAGTCTACTGGGCACAGTGAGGAGGAAGGTTCAGGCCTGAAGTTTCAGGCTTGGAAACACCCTGGTGGAGAAATGACCCTTGGGTCAATATCAGGCCCAAGCTCCCTCTGTCAAACTTACTGAAGTGAGTTTTTCACATTACAGTTGACTAGACAAGAAGCTGGGGGCCACCAATCAGAATGAGGTTGAAGCTGGTGAGCAGAGAATCAGCACTTTGGCCTCTAAATGTGGGCAGCTCCATGGGCCCCTTGCTTCTGATTGTCTCAGCCTCTTTGCTCCCTCCGTCTTCCCCAAGCCACTTCTACCTGTTTCCTGAGGTTCCAATCTTACTGTTTTAATTTTTTTAATTTATTTATTTTTAATTGAAGGATAATTGCTTGACAATATTGGTTTGCTTTCTTGAGGCTCCAATCTTAAAACAACAGGTGCCTGTCTCCAGTGGGATTTTCCCATGTCAGAATGTCTCAGAGCTGAGAAGCACCTTCCTCCTACGCACCTTATCACCTTTGGTCCTCTTCCATTGGCTCTTGCGGGTTTCATCTGACCTTGCACTCTGACTTTGTTCCAGGATCTGTCTTTGTGTTTTTCTTTCCTATGCTTTTCCTCCCCTCCCCAATGCTCCTGTTTACTGTGGCCCAAGCTAATGGAGCATCTTCCTTTGTTTGTATGAAGCAGGATTTCCTTTAAGCTGCTTGTTGTGTTTTATAATTATGTATGACACAAAGATGTGTCCAAAAGAAAAATAATAAAACTAAGATAGGACAGTCTAGTGGATTTGGGTTAGGGTGTGAAGGAAAGCAAACTTCCATCCCACTTTCCCAAACCTAAAACATATTTCTTTTCTTGGCCATATTCTCAGTTCCTCACCACTGAGATGTGCCTTAAGGGATAGGCAAAGACTCCTTCCTGCTCAGCACGTACTTAATACTTAAAAGAAATACCCTTCCCTTGTCTGGTGATACACTTGTTGCCAGCAGTGCAAAGTCAGGGCACCCAAGAGGCAAACTCTCTAGAAACCTGGGGATGATTCTTCTGAAGATGGACGCCTTGTGAGTGATTCAAAAACAACCCAAGTCGAACCAACTGCATTCCCCACATACTGTTCAAAGGATAATTCTTTCTCGAGCTGTGTGATTTCTGAAAACTGTTTCTCCAGCCCACAGCAGGCCCAGACTTTGGTTGTGAGGCCCAGAGGTCTAACTTCTTCACCCAAGGCTTGCAAAATGTTTATAGCAAACTCAAATACCTTCCATAGATTACTCTGATTCTCCGTCTGATTTCTCCACCAGCTGTTCTCTGCCTGATTCATTGTGCAGATTTCTTCCTAGTGTAGTGGATATTCCCTAGTTACCTACCCGTAATACTAGGTCTTACAGGTGTAGAGCGTGTTTGTAATGCTTGTTCATACACTCCTAGGGAAAAAAAATCATAAAATACAATCTTATGTGTAATTTTCCTGACTACTAAGTGCTTTGCCCTAAACTTTAAGAAAGTGTATCAGTTGAAGGATGCCAGGAATGACTTCACCTTGTGTCCCTGGACCTGCTATAAATTATTTTCATTTTCATTAATTTCAAAGCCAGCTGTTATTGTTGCTAAAAGTAATCTTTGGTGGTATGTTTTAGCAACTACCATTTAAAACTTAAGAGACAGTTAGTTGAGCAATCTGAGAATTTACAAATACACAGCATTTGGATTACTTACTATGGTTTTACATTTTGAGCACAAGTTTCCTTCTTAATTATGTGGTTCAGAGCACTTAATAAATGAACTTTTATGGAAAAGAAGGAAATACATATACAAAATATTGGAACTTGTGAGTAGTTTATTTTTCCTTATTTTTTCTACCACACTCAACAATCTATCTCTACAGCAATGCTAAAATTGAAAGGCTGGTTTCTCTGCCATGGGAGTTTGTTGTAAGTTCTAACTGGCAACATAAGTACCCCTGTAGTCCTAATCCAAGGAGACAGCTCCTTCGGACTGGAAGAGTGTCTGTTCTGACCATCAGATAGCTAGGAAGGCCTATCTGAGGACTGAAGGACTATCTGGGGGTACCATCCTAGCTTACTTAATGAGCCGAGTCAACTCTGACAGTCAGAGCTGAGAGGATATATCTCCTTCAAAGTGAACACACATTAAATTTCACACGCCATTTTCCTTTATTCATGGGATGTAATTGGCATGATGAAGATATGTAACATGAAGAAACAAAGAGAGAGGGAGGAAAGGAAGGAAGAGAAAGAAAGATCGGGGGAAGCAAGAAAGAAAAGAAGGAATCTTCAGGTTATGTTATTCACTTCAAATTAGGTTTCCTCAAATCTGAAACTTTAAAAGTTTCAGAAGAAACTTTCTTTCACTCAAGGTGTAGAGAGATATAAATAATAAGTATATAGACTCAAACTCTTCTAAGCAATGCTAAAAACAAAGCAGTCAGTCCATGACTCTTATCACTGTCCATTTTAGCTTGATTAATAAGGAAATGGCAACCCACTCCAGTATTCTTGCCTGGAGAATTCCATGGACAGAGGAGTCTGGTGGGCTACAATCCATGGGGTCACAAAGAGCCAGACACGACTGAACATGCACACACATTCATGAACATGTGCACACACACAAATATGTTCACAAGTTAGAGATAATGCCATATGTTCACCAAAATAATGTACTTTCCTCCTGGACATTCCTCAGTTTCTTTTGCATTTAGCTTTGGGCCATGAGTCTGAATTCTATCCAGTGGGACACAGCTGAGGGTTTTGTATGCCCATTTCGAGACGTGGCTACCACCCTTTCTCCTCTCTGCTCATTTTGCAGTAACCCGGAGACTACCTATTGAAGATGGAGGCATTACAAGGTAGGAAGAGCCCGGATTCCTGAAAGACTGCATGTGATGATGTCCTTTTCCCTCATGATTACAATGGACTATAACAGGGGCAAACAAGAAATAATTCAAGATGAGGAGTTGTTTGTTACAGTGGCTAGCATCATTACCCCACTGATGCATACCATATTCCATCATGTATGTTCTCTGTGTTGCTTATTCCATCCTCTCCCACAGTCGTCATTTTAAGATTAAAAAAAAAAAGTAGTAAAATTACTTCATCACACAAATGCTTCTCCCTACCTGAACTTTTTCTTCTTTCTTTTTCCTTAGTCCTTACCTCTAAACACACACACACACTTTCCAGTTTTGAATTGGCGATCAGGTTTGTCAGCAAAGACTCCCTGGGCTTTAGAACGGCAATCTGCTTCATAGCTGCAGGCAAAGTTCTTTCCTTAGGGAATATCGTTTTAAAGAAAGGAATATATTTTGCTTTCTTCAGTCAGAGCAAAGTTAAAGATGCAGTTAACTACCTGTTATGACTCTGAATAGGGGATAAATGTTCTGTCCATGGCTCACTGTCATTTGCTCTTTCTAGTTTCCACTTCCCCAGAACTGTTGATTAATTTCACAGTTATCCAGTGGTCACTACTGGATAGTGAAGTCTTTTAGGAAAGGGACCAATGTTTATTCCCCTTTTACCCTCAGTGAAAATGTGAAAAGCGAAAGTGTTAGTCGCTCAGTCATGTCCAACTCTTCACAGCTGCATGGCCTATAGCCCACCAGGCTCCTCTGTCTATGGAATTCTCCAGGCAAGAATTCTGGAGTGGGTAGCCATTTCCTTCTCCAGCAGATCTTCCTGACCCAGGGAAGGAAGCCAGGTTTCCTACATTGGAAGCAGATTCTTCACTCTCTGAGCCACCTACTATATGCTCAGTAAATGATGGTCATTATTTAGTGATCAGATTATAAACCAAGAAATAAATCAGTTTTAAGTCTATCAGGAGGAACTGAGACAACTTCATGGGACTAGGACAGCTGGCTCTTCTCACGCGCCAGAGTTATTTGAATCCCAGATCTGAAACCTAAAGGAAATGAAAATTTAAATTTAAGTGCCACTTTTTTTGGCTGCATGGCATGCAGGATGTTAGTTCCCTGACCAGGGATTAAACCCATACCCTCTGCAGCGGATGCGTAGAGTCCTAACCACTGGACTGTCAGGGAAGTCCCTCAATATTACTTTGTAATTCACCTTCAAATAACTTCTCTTTCTTTTCCTCTTCTTTCAAAAGAAAGAGGAGGAGGAAGAAGATAAGGAGAAAGACAAAGAGAAGAAGGAGGAAGAGGAGGAAACGAAAGAAAAGGAGGAAACCTCTAAGAAGCTCCTATTCTTCTCCAAGCAGAAAATGGAGGTCTCAAATGCTCACAAAATCTACCACTTTCAACTCACATTTATAGTTAGCAGTGCAATAGAGCTAGGTGGAGGGAATGAAAAACTACAGCAGTAGAAACTGCGTTTGCTGAGGACAAATGCAAAAGTCCAGTTTCCACCTTCATTCTCCAGTGTTACGCTTTTGAAATCCCCGTAGTAGGAAATCCACTTGAAATATGTTTGTCTTTGAATCTATTTTTAAATGAAAAAAATCTTAGTGCTTCTGGTATATGTATGTACTACAGACAGTCTTAACCTAAGACATTAAGAGAGGAGCCTGGGGGCAATTTATCAATGACAGAGCCCAACACCAGAAGAGAAATTGTAATGGCTTTTTAACAAAGGTTCTATTTTTAAGACCTAATTGACTTATCCATAGGGACTATTTCTGGTATTAAAATTTTTAAAAAGAGATGGTTCCAAGAAATTCAGACAGGATGTATGGTAAAAAATCATCACTAAGGTGATACAACAACGGTAAATATTTATTGATGCAAAATAAGAAGCTCTGGACTACCTGGGGACTTGCCTGCTATAGTAATGAGTTATGAGCGATATCACAACCAAGGCCTGCTTTTGTTTTTCTTCTTGCAGCCAAAGAAATAAGCACAACCCTGAGAGTCATCAGAACATCCACAGGGATTCATAAGGTGTCCCTTGGGGATATTTGGTCAAATTCCTGCCTACAGATTCTTCAGTTTCCTATTCGCTTTAGTCTTTCTGGCTGCCCACTGGCATGGTATTTCTCCATTTCTTTAAGACTCTCACTCTTATTTCAGTCCTTCTCCATATCGCTCTCAGAATTTCTCCACACCCAGTAATATTTGGCTGCCCACTGGGGCCTGTAAACATGGATCAAGTGAACAATGGTTCTTTGTCAGATTCCCTTCCAGCTCTTTAGGGACCCAGTCCAACAATCATTTCCTCCTCTACATGTGCACCCTTTACTTCTCTCTATTTTTCCTATTACAAGTATTTTTATCTGAAAAGACAATCTTGTCTTGGAAGCAAATGGTCTGTTAGCTCTGGTGCTGTATCTTCCTACCTTCCTTCCCACAAAGACTGGTCCATATTAACTCCTCAATCTACTAAAATCCAAAATCTGGCTTCTGTCTCCACCATTCTGTTGAAATGGAATGACAGACCATTCCATTGGGCTCATGGTAGACCAATATTTCCACATTACCAATGTCCATAATACTAAAGAAGAGGACATAAAACCGGAAGTATCTTTCAGATCCACTACCTTGTGTGGAAGAAAGCAATTCTTGGTGGCTCTTTAAGAAGATGTAGGCACATACATATTACCTTGCCTACTGGCTACAGATGACCTCAGAGGGTGGGGGTATACAAATGACCCAAAGACTACCACTTTATAGACTAGGAGGTCCCTCTCTAATTAGAAACATGCGGGTTAACTAGCCCAGTTGGATTCTGTCCTTGAAAACACGGTCTAGAAATGGCAATATGGCAGTGAAGAAAAAGCATACAGATCTCTACAGAGAACCAAAGACTTGGCACACTAAAGAGAGATCACAGAGCACCTCCTATACAGAGGGGTCATGGGACATCCTCTCTGTTCCCGTAGTTCCTCCAGGAGGCCACACGATATCCCGAATGCATGAGTTTTGCTGTGTCTTGAATGAACTTCTAGTTTCTGAACTGTATTCATACTCTATGAGGCTTGACTTTGTTATAGTTCCTATTCTCCACAAACCTGATTACGTAACTAGGGTTCTTATCTACTTTATTTTCTGAGTGTGTACTTACAACAAAGCCATTATTACTTCATGAAATGTGAATGAACATAGTCTTTGGTAGCAAAAAGCCCAAATAAGTAAATAGAGACACCCAGCAGACATTATCTTATATCTGTGGTATTTGACTCTGTTGATCATTCTAGAAGTTCTTTTTCTCTTAGCTTATATGATACAATTCTTCTTGGTATTTGAATTATATAGTTCTGTTTTTTCTTTCTTCACTATCTCTGCTTCTTTCATTTCAACCCTTAAAAATGGTTATTCCTTACTCATGTTGTGATTTACTTTTATCGTATCTATAGACTATCTCTCTAAAGAAGCACACACATTATTCAGCCATAAAAAAGAAAGACATAATGCCATTTGTATGGATGGACCTAGAGATTATCATACTAAATGAAGTAAGTCAGATAGAGAAAGACAAATACCACATGATATCACTTATATATGGGATCGAAAATACAACACAAATGAACTTATTTACAAAAGAGAAATAAACTCATGTAGAAAACAAATTTATGGTTACCAAAGGGTTAGCTGAAGGAGAGGAGATATAAGGTGTTTGGGATTATCATACACACACTACTATATATAAAATAGATAAACAACAAGGACCTACTCTATAGTACAGGGAACTATATTTAATTACTTGTAATAATCTATAATGGAAAAGAACCTGAAAAAGAATATATATATATATATTCACACACACATATGTGGGTGTGTATAACTAAATCACTTTGTTGTACACTTGAAACCAGCACAACAATGTAAATTATAGTTCAATTAAAAAAGATTAAGTAAAACTTGAAAAAAGAGGGCATACATACACCCTCATGGCTTCAGCCTCCACTTAAATCCAAATGACAGTGGTTTGCTGGACAACTTATTTTCATGGCATATCACACAGATCTTCAAATTTTTCATGGAGAAAACCAAACCCACAATAATTTTGCATAAAATAGCTCCTTGTCTTGTATTCCTTCCATTAACAAATGATATCATTGTTATCCTAAGAGCCCTAGCCACTAACACAATTCCAAATACAGGCTCTTTACATTCAGTTACTCAGTGTGTTAATTTCTGTTCAATAGATCTTTACCCTTGCCCTCCTCCATTGCTAACTTATTCCAGTTCTCCTCCCTTGAACCCCCTGGGATCAACGTTTCTCCTTTGTGTTCCCATTGTGCCTTCTTTGAAAGATACCTTCCACAGCCTAAAAAAAGTACAGCCTAAAAGTTGAAAATTCTTTTTTATTTGGTGGGCTTCCTGAGGACTTCGAGCCTGTGAGACAGCCTCCAGGACTGCTCTGAGGGGTTACTCTGGAGGAGCCAGGATATATGGGAGATTTTGAAACAAAGCCCAGGTAATCAGAATATCACACGATTACTGTTACAGATAAACAGGTATCTCTAGGAATTTAGTGCTTTTCTGTGTATGGGAAGATGCAAGTCTGGGATCACTGGAATCACTCCTTTGCCGTTAACCTTGACTATCTAGAGCCAGTATTCTGTCCCTTCCCATTCCGTGTCCCCTCAGGGCCATCACTGTGGTTGGCTTAGTGACTGAGAGCTTGTATGGTAGATAACACATTTCATCTGTAGTTCATAATCTCCAAATCTCTATCAAAAGAGCCTCTCTTCACAAAAGATGCTAGAGACAAACATTTCTCTCTGACTCCAGTCTCACCTTTTCTCAGACACCTTCTTTGACTTGTTTGGAAACCCCTACCAAATCATTGGAAAAGACCCTGATGCTGGGAAAGATTGAAGGCAGAAGAAGAGGGAAACAGAAAATGAGGGGACAGAGAGGCCTGGCATGCTGTGGTCCATGGGGTCACAGAAAGTCAGACACGACTTGTTGACTGAACAACAAAAGCAACAACCAAACAAGGCCTGGCTCTGAGAGCAATGGCCATAGCTAAGGCAGTAGAGCTGCGATGCCCTCACTCGTCAAGGTTCTGTTCATTCCATATGTAGGGAGGACCTTTACTTTTGCACACAGTGGATTTGCTGAGGAATGGCCTTAACAACCTCCTTAGCCTTAAAATTTGACCTGTTGTTTTCATCAGCCATTGGTTCAAAAGGAAGGATTTGTGAAAGAGCTCATGAAGCCAAATATTGGTATAATGTCTCTTTACCTGAGTTAATCCTAGATTCTGTTGATGGTGGAAAATTCAGCTACCTTTTTAGAGAGAGAGTGTATGTGTGTGTGTGTGTATGCATCTGTGTGTATGTCTATGTGTACGTGTGAGAGAGACAGCAAAAGACAGAGGAAAACAAAAAGAAAGAAAGAAAGAAATGATTAAAAGAATGGAGAGAGAGAGAGAGAATACATGTATACACACAAATGTATTTGTATGTGTAGAATGAAATAGTGTCATTATTGCCCATTTTGATTTGCCCACATTAAAGCAATTGGTGAAAAGAAATAGAGGGAAACAACAGAATGGGAAAGACTAGAGATCTCTTCAAGAAAATTAGATATATCAAGGGAACATTTCATGCTAAGATGGGCACAAAAAAGGACAGAAACGGTATGGACCTAATAGAAGCAGAAGATATTAAGAAGAGATGGCAAGAATACACAGAAGAACTGTACAAAAAAGAGCTTCATAACCCAGATAATCACAATGGTGTGATTACTCACCTAGAGCCAGACATTCTGGAATGTGAAGTCAAATGGGCCTTAGAAAGCACCACTACGAACAAAGCTAGTGGAGGTGATGGAATTCCAGTTGAGCTATTTCAAATCCTGAAAGATGATGCTGTGAAAGTGCTGCACTCAATATGCCAGCAAATTTGGAAAACTCAGCAGTGGCCACAGGACTGGAAAAGGTCAGTTTTCATTTGAATCTCAAAGAGAGCCAGTACCAAAGAATGCCCAAACTACTGCACAATTGCACTCATCTCACACACTAGTATAGTCGTGCTCAAAATTCTCCAAGCCAGTCTTCAGCAATACATGAACTATGAGCTTCCAGATGCTCAAGCTAGTTTTAGAAAAGGCAGAGGAACCAGAGATCAAATTGCCATCATCGAAAAAGCAAGAGAGTTCCAGAAAAACATCTACTTCTGCTTTATTGACTATGCCAAAGCCTTTGACTGTGTGGATCACAATAAACTGTGGAAAATTCTGAGAGAGATGGGAATACCAGACCACCTGACCTGCCTCTTGAGAAACCTATATGCAGGTCAGGAAGCAACAGTTAGAACTGGACATGGAACAACAGACTGGTTCCAAATAGGAAAAGGAGTATATCAAGGCTGTATATTGTCATCCTGCTTATTTAACTTATATGCAGAGTACATCATGAGAAACTCTGGGCTGGAAGAAGCACAAGCTGGAATCAAGATTGCCAGGAGAAATATCAATAACCTCAGATATGTAGATGACACCACCCTTATGGCAGAAAGTAAAGAGGAACTAAAAAGCCTCTTGATGAAAGTCAAAGAGGAGAGTGAAAAAGTTGGCTTAAAGCTCAACATTCGGAAAACAAAGATCACGGCATCTGGTCCCATCACTTCATGGGAAATAGATGGGGAAACAGTGGAAACAGTGTCAGACTTTATTTTTATGGGCTCCAAAATCACTGCAGATGGTGATTGCAGCCATGAAATTAAAAGACACACCTTGGAAGGGGCTTCCCTGGTGGCTCAGAGGTTAAAGTGTCTGCCTGCAGTGCGGGAGACCTGGGTTTGATCCCTGGGTCAGGAAGATCCCCTGGAGAAGGAAATGGCAACCCACTCCAGTATTCTTGCCTGGAGAATCCAATGGACGGGGGAGGTTGGTGGGCTACAGTCCATTAGTTCACAAAGAGTCAGACACAACTGAGCAACTTAATGGCAACCCACTCTAGTATTGTTGCCTGGAGAATCCTATGGACGGAGGAGCTTGATGGGCTACAGTCCACGGGGTCGCAAAGAGTTGGACACGACTGAGCGACTTCACTTTCACTTTCACTCCTTGGAAGGAAAGTTATGACCAACCTAGATAGCATATTGAAAAGCCAAGATATTACTTTGCCAACAAAGGTCCATCTTGTCAAGGCTATGGTTTTTCCAGTGGTCATGTATGGATGTGAGAGTTGGACTGTGAAGAAAGCTGAGCACCAAAGAATTGATGCTTTTGAACTGTGGTGTTGGAGAAGACTCTTGAGAGTCCCTTGGACTACAAGGAGATCCAACCAGTCCATTCTGAAGGAGATCAACCCTGGGATTTCTTTGGAAGGAATGATGCTAAAGCTGAAACTCTAATACTTTGGCCACCTCATGCGAAGAGTTGACTCATTGGAAAAGACCCTGATGCTGGGAGGGATTGGAGGCAGGAGGAGAAGGGGATGACAGAGGATGAGATGGCTGGATGGCATCACGGACTCAGTGGACATGAGTCTGAGTGAACTCTGGGAGTTGGTGATGGACAGGGAGGCCTGGCGTGCTGTGATTCATGGAGTCGCAAAGAGTCAGACACGGCTGGAAAACTATACGTGGGAAAAATAATATGAGCTGAAATTTATTTAGCCCTTGTAATGCTTAGGCACTGTTAAGAACTTTATAAGGATTATTTTTAAAAATCCATATAAGATCCTTGCTTAACGATAAGAATATCGAGGCTCTTATGTAATGGAGTCACTTAGCAAAGTATGAGATTTAAAATAAGGTGGATTCATCATCTTCAAATCATGTTTCACCATCCATAAGGCACTGCTGATCAAATTTACCTTATCAAATCCAACTTGTTAAGTTCCCAAATAGCAAAACTGAGATCCAAAGATGTGAAGCAGCTTGCTCAAGATCACATAGTTAGTCAGGGACAGAGTCAGGATTCGGCATGAACTACCTAGGAGCAACTTGCCTTGCCATTGAGATATGCAACTCCTGAAGACAGATATCAGTGAATAGGAAAGAAAAATCTGGGAGGTGAGCAAAATACAGTCATATGCTTTCCTCTTCTGCCTAACTTTGGATGGCCTTCATTCTGTTTCCTATAAAATCTCCAAGAGACAACAATTATACTCGTGAAGGAAAACAATCTGTTTGAATGACACATACAAGAGAAATTTTTATATAAAAGCAGGAAATTGGGCCACTTACAGCCTCTTAAAGATCAAAAGGCCCTTACAAGAATGTTCTTCCTCACCACCAACTCTTTATCCCAAAACACAGCTGACTGACTTCCTTATTAGGCTTGGACAAAGGGAGGGCAAAGAATTTAAACCAACTAGGCTTTGTGAAACTGCAGAAGAGTAAGACTTGGGGAATGGAGGCAATGTCCCCAGGGAGCATGGCTGGAAGTAGACGGTTTGGGCAGGAAGGGAGGAGACAGTGCCCAAGCACATGGATGCATCTGTATCCTTGCAAATCTAAGGCTTCCTAGCTTTTCAGATGGCCCCTCCCACTCATCAAGAGGCCCAGGCTTCTGTCACTGGCTGTCTGATGCCCTCCATCTGCAGATGAGGCTGGAGGCCAGTCTTTAAGAAACGGTTGTTATTGTTCAGTCATTCAGTCGTGCCTGACTCCTTGGGACTGCATGGACTGCAGCATGCCAGGATTCCCTGTCCTTCACTATCACCCAGAGTTTGCTCAAACTCATGTCCATTGAGTTAATGATGCCATCCAACCACCTCACCCTCTTTAAGAAAAGAGTCCTTCAAATGCTCCCAGGAATTAAGTGGTTCTCCTGGGCTTGAAATCCACTGCTAAGTGTACTCCAGTGCTTCCCCTTGCTGGCAAACAGTGTAAGGACAGGGTGACCCAGGGACATGTTCCATATAGGTATATGGCCCTTCTATCAAAACTCAAGCTGCCCCCTAAGTTAGCCTCTTCATGATACTGAGCTTCTGTCCAGCTGACCAGCTTCCTTCTATAGACCCTTCTCAATGGCTATCATCATTTCCTAAATCTCAGCTCACTGACTAAGTTTTAGTTTCATGACCTAGTCCTTGGGTAGTCTGCTTATTTCTGCTGAGAAAATGAATAATTTCCTCCAGACTCTACCTGCCTTGACATCATTCTTTCCAGAGTCCTCCTTTACAGTGGTCTTGATTTATTGAAAATCTACCATGTGAGGTCTCACATTAAGATTTACTATTTATAACATCGCTGCTGCTACTGCTGCTGCTGCTGCTAAGTCGCTTCAGTCATGTCTGACTCTGTGCGACCCCATAGACGGCAGCCCACCAGGCTCCCCTGTCCCTGGGATTCTCCAAGCAAGAACACTGGAGTGGGTTGCCATTTCCTTCTCCAATGCATGAAAGTGAAAAGTGAAAGTGAAGTCACTCAGTCATATCCGACTCTTAGTGACCCCATGGACTGCAGCCCACCAGACTCCTCTGTCCATTGGATTTTCCAGGTAAGAGTACTGGAGTGGGGTGCCATTGCCTTCTCCGATTTATAACATTAAGCATCAAATAACATACTTTTGTTCTTAGAAAGCGCAAACAGAATGGCCTGTGGGTTGTCAATGATTCTCTCTGATTTGTGAGATTCTAAACTGAGTTACTGCAACTAAGCTCCCATGACTTCTACTACTCCCATCACTAATTAGCATTCTTTGGGCAATGGGCATTGTGTTAAGTGCTTTACAGGCATGATCTCATTTAATCTTTATAACTTTAAGAGGTTGGTAGTAGATGTCCCTCTTATTTCCATTTGATAGATCAGGAAACTGACATATAGAAAGTTCAAGTGGTTCTTCACAGAGAATAGGTTAGGATTTTTCTGAGCTATTCATCATCTTATTCCTAAGGCAGCTGGGCCAGATTCTCAAGCCTCTGCCTCAAGCAGCCCCATTCATTTACTCCAGGGTTTTTATCCCAGCATTTGTACAAATATTATCATTTTAAAATGTATTCCATGACATTAAAAATGTTGTGAAGTCCTAGCTTAAGCAAGTTGGTTAAGTGGTAGAGCCAATCTGAATTCAAATGTATGGGAGTTAGAACATGAGCTCAAGACCAACATTCATAATTGAAATGAACAATTCAAACAAAAGAAGACAGATTAACAAAACCAGGAGTATATAATACCCCTGGGATGGATATAAGAAAGCAAGATTAATCAGAATCACCACCATTTCAGTAATTCCGTAAAATTGAAAGAAAAGACTGACAAAGGCCAGAAAAGATAGGAAAATGAGGTTGAAGAGGGAGGTTACAATGATAATGGTTGAAAAGAGAAGGCTAAACCTGTTATGAATAGAATCTCAGTGCTCAAAGAGTTTCTCAGAGGAAATTACTTTCAACATTCACAGAAGCATGGACAGAGTAAAATAGATTTAAAACAGGGTAGACTTTGGGGTGAACATCCGTAAGTCTTGACCACAAGTCTGATGAAACCCTGAAACTGACTCTTCAGGACCACCCGGAATCCTCTGAGAACAAAACCCTGTCAATACTGTAGGGTTTAGACATCCTTCTTCTTAAAAGCTGAAATTGAGTCCCAAATCTCTAGCCCTGGGTACTTGTAAACTTGAAGTTTCTTTAAGCTTTTAGCTTTATTTTATAGATAAAAGATCTCATTATACCTAATGGTTTTTGCTAGGATACTTGATATTTTTGAGGATTTGGAAGTATATATGCCCATTGTTTCTCAGAAGGTTCCCCAAGTGCTTTCCATGATGCACGCACTGTCTCACCTTCTCTCACTGCTTTACACTTCTGGTATTTGTCTCTGAGTCTCCTTAGATGACATTTCACACACACACACACACACACACACACTATGATTTCAGATGAAGTCAGACCAACACCCTCATTTTACACTACTACAACAGCTTGATAATACACATGGAACCATTTAATATGTTCAAAAGCAAAGCACTAGCATTTTTATATTAAAAACAACCCCAAAGGAATATGTGTTCTTTTCACAAGGCCATAAAACAAATGACAACTGCCATTAAGTCAACTGCACAGAAAAACTATTGACTCCTGACAGTGGAGGCATTAACAGTTTCTTAGACTGGATTCACATTTGCAAGATACCAAAGTGATTGCACGCCAAATGGTTTCCAAGAACTTGAAGTTTATAAGAAAATCTTTGAGAAGGCTCAAAGCAGTCTCAGTGTCTTTGTCATACACTTATGGCCACAGGAACTTGAATATACCCTTCTCTGCGTAACAACAAGTCACATTGCTTTAAGGTGTGGTCAGCTTGGGTCTAAGTGGAGAATCCCAAACATACTTTGGCTTCCAGAGAGGAAACCAGAAAATGTTTTTGTCTTTTTTTTTTCCCAACTAAACCCAAGAAAGAAAAATGTTCATGTCTGTTTTGATGAATGGGTTATTTAGAAGCAGTGAGTTCATGTCTTTTGACGTCCAGAAATTGGTGAAGGCCCATATAAATAGTAATCAATGCCTTTTTGGCTTTGTGCCCCTACCCAAACAATATATTACATGCAGCCTGCTGTATTCTACCCATTGACACACCAGGATGAGTTCCACTGTGGCCAGTGAAAAGTACATGAGAATTTCTGAGAGGCAGAGTCCAGCTGGGAAGCTATACATGAGGATCCACGGACGGACAGGGTTTGAGCCCAGAACTTAGCTCAATGGGTTGGATGCATGTACCTTTAAAGAAAATGTCATTTTTCTTTGCAGTCTATTAACTAGCATGCTTCATGCAGGCATGGGAAAACTGATCCAGGAGCCAGTGAACCCTAAAACTGTCCAACTGTCTGAAGTCATACTATAAAAAGACAGAGTCATTTTACTTCTGATGTGTGCTTTCGTGTAGACATGTTGAAGCTGACCACAAATAAAAGTGAAAACAGATCCAGAATAAGTACAGCAAACAATGGAAAACAAATGGATCCTGGAGTTCAGATAAAAAAGTTCATTCTGTATGCCCCCATATTTTGCCTTTTTTTCCCCTAAAATAGTTTTCTTAACATTTCTAGCATTATTAATGGAATTAAATTATTCCACATGGGTGCAGAATCAGTTCCTTGGTGCCAACATTTGTTTTCTGCACTCAAGCTGGGAGAAACACTGCACTTGCATGACAAAGGCACTGATCTTTTATTATGGCAATTTAGGACTTGTGTTTACCCATGGGAAGCTGGGCATCATTCAGAACATATAAATGACAAGGACTTTGTTCCTGAATACCTTATCATGTTTTCTAACAGATGCTTTCACTTAAGATATTCAGTCCTTGAATCACCCACAATGTTGATTTCACAAAGTGTTTTTTTTTTTTTTCTTTTTTNGTGTTTTTTTTTTTTTTTCTTTTTTTGTCTGAGAAGGGCAGCTGCCCAGACAGTGATATTCTTAAGATGAATAAGGTAGACAATCCTGCTCTTACCCCTCATAAATAAGAAATAGATACAAGGAAAGGTGCAGAATCACCTGAATTCCTTCTCTTAAAGTTCACATTATCTAAGAAATACTTATTAAACTGGCAACCCACTCCAATACTCTTGCCTGGAAAATCCCATGGATGGAGAAGCCTGGTAGGCTGCAGTCCATGGGGTCGCTAAGAGTCGGACACAACTGAGTGACTTCACTTTCACTTTTCACTTTCATGCATTGGAGAAGGAAATGGCAACCCACTCCAGTGTTCTTGCTTGGAGAATCCCAGGGATGGGGGAGCCTGGTGGGCTGCCGTCTATGGGGTCACACAGAGTCGGACACAACTGAAGCGACTTAGCAGCAGCAGCATGTGCCATGTACTTCTCTAGATACTAGAAAGATAGCTGCTGCTGCTAAGTCGCTTCAGTCTGTCCACGGGCTTCTCTAGGCAAGAGTACTGGAGTGGGTTGCCATTTTCTTCTTCAGAGAAAGATAGTAAGTAATTAAAAATCATCAAGTGTCTGCTGTCATGGAGTCTGCATTCTATTTGGCATGAAGAAAAAAATAAATACATCAATACTTGATTGTTCAATTCAACATTTGGTTAAACTTTTGCTCAGCACCACTTTTCTAATTTTAAGTCCAATGTTATATTTCTGCACAAGGTGTGTACTGCTGCCAAAATGTGTAACCTTTTCGAAGCAAGATGAGGTCTAAGGTGCCTTTCTTTCCCAATCATCAATTCCTAAATGACTATGATTAGCAAATTTGAAACAATAAATAGAATACTATTGTCTCAAAATCTCATATACCATTTAATCACTCTACTATATGGACTTTTCACATAGAAAGTGAATATAATTCACACAGTGAAGTTGATCTTTCTAAATGACTAGATATAAAAAGTCATAGAAATCACTCTTTTCTTCATCTTCCAAAAACAAATGTAATCAGTGTACTACCCTTCTCTCTATGGATTGTAATAGTATGCTTTATACTCTCAAACAAAACTAGTATTTAACAAATATCAAATGCTTTGCTGTACATCTGAAACTAAGAACACTATAAATCAACTGTGCTTTAATAATTTTTTAAAATATTAAATGCATTAGCATGAATATACTAAAAATGGCTTTCAATATACCACATGATTTTCTTTAGAACCATTGCTTGATTTCTTTAGGCCAGCTAAAATCCATCCCTATTTGCGTGATTATATTATGTGTGTGACAATTTTAACATCTGGCAAAAAGTCATAATAAATGTCTACTATTTTTAAAAGTTCAAAAATATTATTTTGGAAGATATTCTAATTTCCTGCTTGAGGATGGAATAGGAAGATACAACATTAAGGAAGAGGGGACCACAGGAAATATAATGATTTCATTAAGATTTAAATGAAATTGTGTCTTTCTGAGGCATATGGCAGGTAGTTAAAGACACAGGCTTTGGAGTCAGAAAAAATTGGCTTGATTCCTGCTATACTAGTTGTATAATTTTAAGCAGTTGAAACTCTCTAAGATCAATCTTCTCATGGGTAAAATGAGAATATTTTCCGTTACAAAACCATTGTGAGGATAAAATGGAACAATACCAATGAAGGACTTACAGTAATATTTGGCATGTCTATAACTACCTTATATGTACTTGCTTTTTGTTACTAATACCATGATTATAATTATAATTATTTTATTTTCCTATTGTATGTCAGAAGACCGAATAGAGAATCTTGCTTAACCTTGACCATAAGCAGCAAGAAGAAAAAGGAAAAGAATGAAGTATACAGAAAAGTTTTTGCCTTCCAAAAAAAAAATTACCATTGAAAATATAAAACTGACATTTTAAATTCTATTTCACTGTGATCAACAACCTGGACTAAATATATTTTTTAAAGAAACATGAACCAATTTCTACCTTCCAAGAGTCAGGGAGTGCAAGTTCACGTGTTTAAATGGAAAGCCATTAGTAAACTTCTACGTTCATTCAAATTTCTTATTGTAGCAAACACAAAATGGAACAAAAAGGTAAATAAAATCCAGTCATTTATATAATTTTTGGTACAAAATGGGATAAACGCCGAATAAGAAATCGGGGAAATGATTACACTGAATACCCTACTTTGAGCTCCAAATTTGCAAGAAGCTGGCTCTTCAATACTGTGCTTCCTAGACCACCTAGCCATGAAAGCATGTGCTACTCAAGGGATGCCAGGGAGGCTCACCCACCCACTTTTCTGGTGGGTATTTTAAATGAGTCTGATGAAATGTACAGCTTATGTATATCCACACTTGACAGGACTTGGGTCATCCTCTTGATTCCCCAATGGGTCTCAGAAAGGAAGCCCTAGTGCTTGCTCCTTGGAATCACTAGGACATATTGGGGGAAGGTGTTTACACCACTTTAAAGATGACAGTAGGAAACTTGGAAGGATTTTATAGTCTGAACAGAAAACCTGATCCCTGATGAAGAAAAGGGGGATTCGAATAGACAGCAAACAGAGTCAGAAATAGAAAGAGGCTTTGGGGGTTTTTAAATGCTATTTTGGTGATGATCAAATTGAAAAGGCAGAAAGGAGACAATCTGAAAGTCAGTGATGGCGCGCGTGTGTGTGTGTGTCTATGGGAGAGGGAGAGTGAGTGCTGACACCACTGAGGAAATTTCCACAGGGGACGGAGAAAAAAATTCATTCATCCATTCCCTACAACACTGCCTCTCACACTGTATCTTCAAGTCATTTGTCTGGTCTAGTTTGAAATGACTAAGTGATGGGGCTTCCAAAATGTTCCCAGAGAGACTATTCCACAGCCTACAAAATTTCACTGTTTCCTCTTATTTAGCTTAATTTTTCTCCACTTCAATTCACTGTTTCTATTCAGGCAGGGTGGCAGGAGTAAGCTTGTTCTTTAAATTCGTGTCATAGGAAATAGTTTCTGTTTTCTTTTCACTTTAATGATTGGGTTTCTCTGAGACTATGCCTACATTTGCTAGAAGGGATACAAGACTAAAAGTGGATTCTTTTCTTGTTCAAATGAGCTGTATTGGCTCATGTGTGAGATCAAATCCTTATCGAGTTCAACTGTGAGGGCATTTTTCACTACATCTATCCTAGATCACAGGGGCTTAAAGAAATCTGATAAACTATGTGTTACATAACATCCTTGGAGTTTATTTTTCTTTTCCCCCCATTCCTATGTGCTGAAGAAGAAACGGCAACCCAGTCCAGTATTCTTGCCTGGAGAATTCCATGGACAGAGGAGCCTGGTGGGCTTACAGTCCATGGGGTTGCAAAAAGTCAGACACGACTGAAGTGCCTTAGCACATTCCTACGTCCAAAGCATATACAATAAAAAAGACTTTAAAGTTCAGCCCAATTTGAAATGTCCATAAGCTTTCATTTCTAAACTTACTTCCTGAGAGGAGCACACTGCCCTCTGCTGTACCTCCCAGAAGAAGGGGCAATCTCTGCAGAAAAAATGTCTTCATTCTCATGGTTAAGATCTTAGACTACCTTACTATTGCCAACTTCTCCAAACCCCTTTTCCACTGTCTAAGAAAAACCTGCCTAGGAAGATGAATTTGTGTTCTATAGAGTTTCTTATCTAGGACACTCCAGCAAGACATGGGAGATATTTAGGATGAAATTTAATTTCTTTCCATCTTCCTTGAATTAAACCAAGCCTGTGAGTACAAGGCACCGATCTCAAATAAAATATATCTCAAACACCCTCAAGATGCTCTGAATTGTTTGAGAGTGCTTACATTAATGTAGATGACCCCAGGATCCAAGACATGCTGAATAAGAAACTTCTGCAAGTGAGGGAAAAATTAATAAATTTGTTTATGCATGTCCAAGCACAAGGACTGATGTGTATGCATCCCCAAGTATGAGAACCAAATGTTTAAATCTTTTTGACTCCATCCAGGAGAGTGTTTAGAAATTTTTGATATTTGTGCACTTCCTTTGATGTGTTGTCCTCCCCTTTTCACCTGTTTATACTCACAACATAAACATTCTCCGTGTGGACAGTAGGTCTGGTTCATCTGAAATTCATATGACCTGCACCTTGGGACTGCTCTGGATAAGGTAGCAGGGGAGTCCAGAACACAAAGCCAGCTGCCACTCACTGAACCTGAAGCCAGCTTCTACTTACAGGCTATGTTGCCTTAGCCAAGCTGTCTCAGTTTCCTCATCTCGTAAGTTGCAGTGATAATGGCATCTACCTCGTGGGCTAGTGTAGAGACTATATGATTCACTTAATTAATATTTGTAAAGGGCTTAAAATAATGTCTGAAATACAGTAAAGAATATTCTATAACTGCAGAGTCTGTAAACTTAGGACACTGTAGTTTCAACTTCTGTACATAGTATGGCACCCTCTGTACACCTTGTGCACATTCTTGGGTAGAAAATAAAGAAATAGAGAAAATTAGACCTATGGTGAGCAGAGGCAGAAAACCTTGGTCTCTGTGGAATCCAGCAGGAACAGCAAAGATCTTACAAAGCCATGAGTATAATACCACCAGACCACAGACACCCTCAGACAAAGCCACCCCTACTGATCAGGACAGGGGACATTAGCAAGAGGTTGTCAGATAACTCAGCCCCACCATTATGTAAAGGAAAGGAGCAAGTCCTGCTTTTTGGCTGGATAGGCAACAATGAATGTTTGAACACTCATGACAGTGATTCTTGAATGTTAGAAATGAAAACCAATATTTTCCTGGAGCACAGTGTCATTTTCTGGGGCCACAGTGACTACAGCCACCTTCACACATGTGCCAAGAAAGAATGTTCCTTGAGACAAAAAGATTCGGAATAAAATCTTGCTGACTTTCAGGAAGAGAGCCCTTTCTAAATTTGTCACCTGGCTTTGTCTCTGACAGGTTTGCGGTGGTAATGACTTTCTCGCGGCGGGTACTCAGTATTCTGCTTGTTTCACAAACTACCTTTACCACATTTCCCAGGCTAGTGCCAAGGGTAAAGCTTCTCCATGCCAGGTTTTCTGAAAAATTAATAAATCTACTGCCATAATCCTTACTGCTTCAACTGACAAATGTAATAAACGACAGGATACAAAGCCCAGGTTTCCTAATGGGATTGCTTTCCCTTTTTTTTTTTTTTGGTCTTTGACAAGTTTTACAGAGTAGCACTTCTGAGATGTGGTCAAGTGCTATAAACCTAATCCTTTGCAATTTCCTCCTTAGCTCAAATAACCTAAATATTTTATGAATGGTAAAGGGTTTCACATGTCAACCATCAGCCAACCCACCCTTGTCTATCCCTTTCCCCTATCTTTTCTTCTGGTTGTTTGGATAATTTTCTTTAAGAAAACATGCTTCTGTCAATATTTCAAACAAAGCACACAGGATATTTTTCATACCCTTTCTTTAGAAGTTTTCAAAAGTAGTGTGCTATTCCTAAACATGTCTATCAAAATGTGGCAATAGCCTTGATGCTGGTTAAGATGAAAACATTTTGGTTTGAGTGTGAGGATAAGTCAGAAGACCAGTTCTAGGAGATCCAGAGGGCCTTATGGTGCACAAAGAGGTCAGAGTTGGCTCCTTACTCCCTGCATGGGAGAAGCAGTTCTGGCAATCTTTTAGGATTTTGGAGATATGATTGAAGATTTGTTTGGGTCTAGGATCCACTATATGTTCATAGGAGTCCCTTTGTCCAAGGTGGCTATGGGTTTCTTCAGCCCACAGTCTTGGCCTCTAGTGGAGCAAAGCCACTCCACTAGAGTGGACACTCTGACATCCACAGAGTTAATGGTCATCTTCCTACAGCAAAGATCTGCAGAGATTTGCAAGATTTGCTAGGTACTTTATAATAAGGAATGGTAAGCTATTACCCATATATAAACCTAATACTTTGGGGATAGATTCCATTTAACAATTTTTTTTTTTAAACAAAAGAAAGTAGCATCATTTACTAGTAAGTGCTAACTACGGCAGCCAGGATTTGAGGAACTCAGACATTTTACCTCCTTGGATCTACATATGATAATTAGGATAATTCTGTGAGATAGGTTTCATTTCTTTCACTTTAAGGTAAGAATTAGGATGCCCAGAGAGATTAAGTAGCATTCACAAGGCATGCAGGATAAAGAGAAAATAAATGATGGGATTATAACCTTATAGCATTAGAGGAAATAATGTATTTTTGTCTAAAATCCAAGACACCAAAACACTTTGAAATGTTACCCTTTAGTACTAGGAGGTAATATTTGCTAACACAGATTAAGATTCACTTCTTATTTTGATTGAAGCTTTGTCAGCAAGCAGTGAATTCTGCCTTTACTTTTTATTATGGTTAACTTAATTTTTTTTTCCCTATATCTTCTCAGTGTCTTAATATTCCACCTTAGCACTCCTAAATAGATTGTTTTCTTTTATTTATTCATTTGTAGAGATCTCAAAATATTTCGCTAAAGGAACATAAAAACAACAGAATTTGTATCAAAGGGGCCAGAGTCATTCACTGTAATTCATTAATATTAGCAAATCATTCATTCATCATATGCATTTATTGATCCAAACTTTATGCAAAGAACTTGGGATAAAAGATAAATAAAACATGGGATTCTTGTCCAGTGACTCAAGGAAGTCACTGGATAGAGAGGAAGACATAATAGCATGTTATTATTACAACACAATTTGATAAGCGTGAGGAAGTATGATGGATATAACACAGCATGGAGAATGTGTGTGTGCTTGGGGATTCCACCAAAGTTGCTGATGCTTGTATTTTGAAGTAGGGACTCTGAGCAGATGAAATAACATGAAATCAGACATCTGTATAATAATAGCAAATATGTCTGAGGGGCTAATGTGTGCCGCAAGAGTTTGAGAGCGGGGCAAGACAGGCAGGGAGGATGAGTGGGGTCTCGCTTATGAAGTCTTTGCATTCCAGGCTTTAAGATTTGAATTCTAATCAGTAGGTAAAGGGTATACAGGGGACCAGTCTAATACTGAGAGGCAGAGGATCCTAAAAGTACTTCCCATTTACTTGCATCACCTCTTCTAAGCAAAGCAACCCCTGGCCACTTCTTCTGGGATCCATGCTTTTTATCATGCAATGCTGGAAGCTTAAAAACAATAAACTGGGCTGGGAATCAGCACCTAACCCAAACAGTGGACATGAGAAAGTCTATTAGCTTACCAGGTAGATAGGATGGGAAATTTAGGGATACAGTTGAAGGGATAAATTTGAGAGGTGTATAGGACTTGGAACTGAGGATCCTATTGACCAGATGGATGTAGGGTGTGAGGGTGAAGAGGCAGCTTAGTGACTGATGCAGCCAGTAATTCAGAGAATAAATATAAAAAGAGGAAAAGACTTCAGAAGATAGATAACCAGCGTAATCTGAGAGATCCTGAGTTAGGAAACTGAAATAACTGAGTTGTGTATTATGAAGAGAGTGGTCACATTTTCCAAATGAAAAATTGGTTTATTAGAACTTGCCCAGGATTCAGGGCTTTTTGTGTGTGAGAAAATAGGGATACATTTCAACTTGGGCTCTTATGACAACCCACTGCTGTATACTTTAAATACTGATAAGCAAAGGTCAGTTTTATAGTTTACAAAATCGTTCATGTTGTGTTATTTCATAAAACTAACCTAAAATGCATAGAATTAAATTGTGTATCACTTGTTCTCTATCCTATCAGACATAGGAAAAGTTATCATAAGACTTAAGGGAGACCTCCTCAGTTTGCCCTACAAATTGAGGAAACTTAGTTATGACCAGTAGAAAATGCTTTTTCAGAAATGTCCTGATTCTCTTATGATTTTGCTCCTATCCCAGTCCATCCTGGACCTACTCTGACTTGCTCTTTGGAGGTTCAGCTTCCAGGAAGGCCTGAGCTCATCCCGAGGGACTGGTCACAGGCTCATCCATTGCTGCCATCCTTTATCTTAGTACCTACATCATGCTCAAACTCCAGAGGGTTTCTAGTTGGCTCCAGACTTTCATTGGTTCACTGGTTTTGTTTCACTGTATAAAGTCAAACCCTTTCTCCCAGATGGCAAAGATATAAAAAAATATATAACATGTAGTCACACCTGATGTAGGAGTCAATACAGCTTTGTGATGAAGACCAGGGCTGTGGTGTCAGAAAAAAAGATTGCATTCAAATCTTCAATCTGCATTTATGGTATAAAATTTTGAACATATTACTCTAGCTTGTTAGCTCTCTCAGCATCATTTATGAAATAGGACAGAAGCAATCTCTCAGCTTTTGAGGAAAAATACAATAATACAATGAATGATACATGCGCAGTGTTTAACTTAGAACCTAACAGAGAATAAAAGTTCAATATTTCTTTCTGTCTTCTTCTGTTTTCTCATTAATATGAACTATTATTATGAAAGCATATCTGGAATATGCTTCCTGTTAATGCAGAAATCTACCAAGTTTCCACCTTACAAAATGCCTTCTCAGAAATACTGAGGTCATCCTTACCTTTCAATTAGAAGTTCTCTCCTTAAAATATCTAGAATGCTCTCATTCCCCTGGAATACCTTTTATATATATCCCCTTGTTTTCATGGGTTTCTGACTAACTGGGACACTAACCAATGGATTCCAAACCCAATACTCACCCTCATTGTCCTATTTCAATGCCATTAGACATCATTTAGTATTTACTGGACGCAAGTCATCATCTTTTTTTTTCCCTGAAAAGTACTTTTGGTACACAGACAAACAGAGAAAAGGAAATTCTGAAAGGCAAGAACTTTGAGGTCTAAGATCCAAAGAGGTTATTATAAACAACGGAGAGTGTTAAAAAAAAAAGAAGAAGAAGAAACATTTAAAAGAGGACGAAAAATAACCTCGACAAGACTCTTTTCATTTCTACCGCTTCAAGTAAAATATCACATATTCAAAGTGTTCCTATTAATTTTCGTAGGCTGCACTCACTCAGAATGCCTGACCATTTCATTTCATAATGTTTTGGCACAAAAATGTAAATAATATTGCACTTCACCTTCCCTAATTCCCACAGTCCATTTTCTGGGTAATAGAAGGAAGGCTACACTAACAGTCAAGAAAGAAACTGTGCACATTCTACTGGTTGAAATCCAAAAGCAGTTTTTAAAAAAGTTTTCTGTCACAACTTGTTCTTGGGAGTTTGTTCCCTGCCAACTAAAAACTATGATTTTTCAGAAAGCAGAAACTCTCTTAAATTTCAGACAAGATGACAATGTCTCCTCACTGATTTGAATGGAAATGCTACGGAAATAACGATTTTCTACTTCAGATCAAGATCTTGAACCCTGCTTTTCTACTTCAGATTTTATTTTCCTTAAAGAACTTCTGGAGCATTACTGTTTAGCTGGTTTTGGGAGACAAGCCAATGTTTCTTTCACTTAGTGAAAGAAGACAGGCTCTAAAAGCATTTCAGTTTGAGGATGGGGCACTACTGGAAATTGTTTCACAAGTAGCTACTTACAGAAGGTTCCACTGTCATAAGAAGGAGGAAGGGAGAGTTAGAAGAACTGGGTTCTGATCTTGATTCTGCTATCAACTACTTCTTGGGCCCAATGGAGGTCATTTTCACTGCAGGCCAGCTTTCCTCAAGTGGCTCAGGAAGTATATCCATCCTATGAGTTACCCTATTGTCAAAGATGCACAAGCATATTACATGTCACACAATTTCTTCACCAAGGAAATCTGTGATTTTGCTTACCTCAGTGTTTCCCAAGCTTCTTTGACCATATAACTACAAATTAGTGTTCTATAGACCTCACTCTGGAAAGCATTATTGTAGGTATATATTTGGGCTTCCCTACTGGCTCAGTGGTAAAGAATATACCTGCCAATGCAGGAGATGTGGGTTCAGTCTCTGGGTCAGGAAGATTCCCTGGAGAAGGAAATGGCAATCCACTTCAGTATTCTCACTTGGAAAATCCCATGGACAGAGAAGGTTGGCAGGCTATAGTCCATTGAGTCACAAAAGAGTCAAGCACAACTTAGTACTAAATAACAAGATATATATTTACTTGCCAGTAAAAATAATAATAATAAGGGTATTGGAAAAGATATACAGGCATACCTCTTTTTATTGTTCTTTGCTCTGCTGCACTTTGAAGATAATACATTTTTCAGAAATGGAAGTTTATGGCAGCCCTGCATTGTCAGATAATGGGGAGCAATTTTTAGCAATAAAGTATTTTTAATTAAACTATTTATAGTTTTTTAAATATAATGCTATTTCACTTTTAATAGGCTACTGTACAGTGTAAACATAATTTTAACACACACTAATAAACAAAAAATCCATATGACTTGATTTACTGTGAGATTTGCTTTGTTGGAGGGGTCTGGAACTGAACCTGCAGTATCTCCAATGTATGCCCATATATTAAGATTGCTGTAAACGTTTGTATTTCTTGAGTGTCTGTAGCATAAAATTGGAGAGTGAAAAAAAAGGTTTTAATTAAATTTTAAGAAGAACATGGAACTTCTGTTTATGGAAATCAAATGGATTAACTATCATGTAAAACCATCTCGATAAAAGATATTTTTGGCTGTCTTTTAAAAATAGTTTACATGTATGGCTGAGTTTGTGTGTGTGTGCTCATTCATGTTCAACTCCTTGCAACCTCATGGACTGTAGCCCACCAAGGTCTTCTGTCCATGGGATTTTCCAGGTAAGACTACTGGAGTGGGTAGCCATTCCCTTCTCCAGAGTATCTTCCTGAATCAGAGATCAAACCTCGGTCTCACTGCATTACAGGCAGATTCTTTACTGCCTGAGCCACCAGGGAAGCCCATGGTTGAGTTCACAAGGAAGTAAAAGAAATCCTTTGGCGGGAGTTAGGGAGAGACTGCGGGAGGGAGGAGGACCCAACAAACAGGGAAAATCATAAAAAGTAAATTCGGAAGCCAGCTGTTGCCCCAAGAACATTTACCAATGCTTATTGACCGACAGTTGTGGTAACTCAGTAAATCTAATTATTGTTTTTTAAAAATCAGTAAAAAGAAGCACATTTGAATATCATACAAAGACAGAGTTTAAGGTGGTCATTCCCAAAATGGCTACACAGCAAAACCATCCAGGAAGTGTTTTTTAAAATGTGGCTAGCTGTACTGTACCTGAGCTGCTGAATCAGAATCCCAAGTACAAGAAGCATACTTGCAACAAACTCTACATGATCTTTATACCAACAGGTTTGAAAATCGTTGGTTTACGGGAATTCCATCTAGACCCAGCCTTGTGCTTCAAAGACCCAGGTTCCATTCACCTGGTTCTTATCTCTCTGTCCCAGGAAAGCAGATACACTCAAAATAAAACTGCCTATACTGAAATAGACACCAGGCTGCCACTCCTTAATGTGTACAGCTGTCACATGGAGCACAGATATTCATGTTTTCATAAGTGAAAACTATGTGTGTGCATGCTCAGTTGCTTCATGGTCTCCAACTCTTTGCAACCCTATGGACTATATATAGCCTACCAGGCTCTTCTCATTGCAGGCAGATTTCTTTACCACCCAGCCAGTGAGGAAGCCCATAGCCAACGACATGGGAACATAATTACAAGAAGAGGATCTATCAATTTGCATCAGTAACCACAGTCACACGGACTCAGTGGCTACCTTAAATCCAGTACATTCTGCCAGCATATTTTCTTTGGGTGAACTGACAGGTTGCCAGTGAATGTGGAGCTGGAACGAGAGGAGTTGGGTCAGTTGAAGATTTTCCTTGAAGTATCCTTCTCACCGAAGGGATGGTTTTCAATACAAACTCATAACATAGAAGTCTAGTGACAATGACCAGTATTGAGGACAAGGTCATTGGCCTCAGAGCCTCCTGACGATGAGGCTGACAGATGTGGACAGGATTGGAACAGGCACAGATGATACTGCCTCTGTAAAATTCTTTAGCTAACCACTCTTGCCCTGTTTCCGATTAAAACTTCTTTAATATACATTCAGTTCGGTTCAGTCACTCAGTCGTGTCTGACTCTTTGCGACTCCATGAATTGCAGCACGCCAGGCCTCCCTGTCCATCACCAACTCCCAGAGTTCACTCAAACTCATCTCCATTGAGTCGGTGATGCTATCCAGTCATCTCATCCTCTGTCGTCCCCTTCTCCTCCTGCCCCCAATCCCTCCCAGCATCAGGGTCATTTCCAGTGAGTCAACTCTTTGCATGAGGTGGCCAAAGTATAGGAGTTTCAGCTTCAGCATCAGTCCTTTCAATGAACACCCAGGACTGATCTCCTTTAGGATGGACTGGTTGGATCTCCTTGCAGTCCAAGGGACTCTCAAGAGTCTTCTCCAACACCACAGTTCAAAAGCATCAATTCTTTGGTGCTCAGCTTTCTTCACAGTCCAACTCTCACATCCATGCATTGCTCTTTTCTATTCTAAGGCACAAGCACATGTTCATATTTCTAGTCATGATGTGTCTTAAGATAGATATATAGATTTAATATGACTTAAAAAATTAAATCGATGCCATTTTGGCCACCTGATAGGAACTCTTTCTTCCATTATATTTGTAAAGTTTCTGTGGTAATACCTCATATTTACCCATCTTAGGTCAACTCTTAGCCAATTAAGTGTGGCCAGAGGGGCAGGATCAGATTGGTTTTTTTTTTAACCTCCAAGTGTGTGGGAGGAATTTTCCCAGAAAAATGAGAGATTAGAACAACAAAAGAGGTAATATAGAAGCATGTAAGGCCAATTAGGTGCTGTACTAATAGTATTTTTTATTAATTTCAAAGGGAGTAGCTGTCAGAAACAAACCAATTCATTAAAGTAGCATGTTTATAAGAGCAGGGTGGCAGCTAGGTGAGATCTTAAATGTATTTTTAGATTGTTTTAACAGTAAGAATTTGGATAGAGGTAAGATAAAATGTAAATCCAGGAATAATATTTCCATTTTTTATGCTTTCCTGCCTTTATTAAACATTGGCCTTGACTGCAAAAAATTGCCAACATTCTACTGTTTGTTTATATGGGACCTATGGAAACAGTATTAAGAAATTTATTCCTTCAAACCACCATCTTGTTCTTAAAATTCTAATGTGCAACATTATGGTTATTCTTTTGAGCATACCAAGTTGACCCAGTTAGCAAGCCTTACAGACCGCTGATCACTAAAGTAAATCCACAGTCTCTATATTTATGGCATAAAACATTTAGCATGAAATGTTAGTTCTTGGAAGCTCAGATCAGTTAGAATATGGTTAAGCAAACTAGTGAGTAAAAACACTCTTTGATTTTTAATTATTTTGTTTCCATATTTAAGCAAAATACTTTACTTGTAGACAGTAAAGAGTTACACAAATAGTTTACAGTA
The DNA here is from genome assembly GCA_006410935.1 of Redunca redunca. Lineage (NCBI taxonomy): Eukaryota > Metazoa > Chordata > Mammalia > Artiodactyla > Bovidae > Redunca > Redunca redunca. Next base: position 2,056,296 of record SJYQ01001162.1, read on the forward strand.
ATGGTTATGTGATGAAGACAAACTTATGTTACACTGATTTTAATCCAGTGGTCTTACCTTTATCATAACAACTTTTATTTTCTTAATTGAAAAGGAAAAGGATACATTCTATATAAACAGAAAATGCATTTTCTGTCAAATATAATTAATGTCTTATAAATAAAGTTTATGAATTTTGTAAGAGAAAAGATTTTTGTTTGGCTTTTGAATGATCTTTGCAAAATAGCTCTCTCTGCTCTTTTGACATCTGTTAGCTCCTCCATATCCTGGAAGCATTAAGTATATTACGCTTTCAGCTGGAAACAAATAAGAACCAATCTTAGCCACCTCATTTTATAAATCCTTTCAATCATTCGTATTATCCTTTGACTAGCAAATAAAAGGACAACATCAAATAAGCAGTTTAACTCATTGCTTACAGATGGACATAATGACCATCAGTCATTGTCTAAGTACAGAATAGAATACTCTATCTAAAATAGATCACATTCAAATATTTATTCAGCATGCTATAAGTTAAAGAGTATTCTAAAAAAATCACCAATAACATCTCAACTTTATATTTTCCAAGGTAAAATGATCAAAGTTGTGCACATAAGTAAAGATGCAATGGCATAATATTCTTCAATTCTTTCATTATTGGATTGAATTTATTAATAGTTTTCTTTGAAAATAATTTAGACTGTCTGTCGTTTTATTATCCACTGGAATTGTTTTTTTAAATCTGAATCAGAAC
>SJYQ01001162.1:2057067-2076430 GCA_006410935.1 Redunca redunca
GTTGGATCTCCTTGCAGTCCAAGGGACTCTCAAGAGTCTTCTCCAACACCACAGTTCAAAAGCATCAATTCTTCGGTGCTCAGCCTTCTTCACAGTCCAACTCTCACATGCATACATGACTACTGGAAAAACCATAGCCTTGACTAGACGGACCTTAGTCGGCAAAGTAATGTCTCTGCTTTTGAATATACTATCTAGGTTGGTCATAACTTTTCTTCCAAGAAGTAAGCGTCTTTTAATTTCATGGCTATAATCACCATCTGCAGTGATTTTGGAGCCCAAAAAAATAAAGTCTGACACTGTTTCCACTGTTTCCCCATCTATTTCCCATGAAGTGATGGGACCGGATGCCATGATCTTCATTTTCTGAATGTTGAGCTTTAAGCCCTAAAAATCACCCAACAGTAATGAAAATTCAGTGATGGAGAAACCATTTGTAGTACATTAACACATGTATACATACAGATAAACCTTATTTGAAGGCAGTCTGTGGGATCAACCATTTCTGATCTTGAATTTTACCTCTGCATTTAGTAATCAAAGGAATTTGAACACTTTCCTAACCTTTCTGAGCCTTGTTCTTTGTTGTTGTTTCGTTACCAAGTAATGTCCAACTCTTTTGTGACCCCATGGACTGTAGCCTGCCAGGCTCCTCTCTGCATGAGAATTCCCAGGCAAGAATACTGGGAGGGTTGCCATTTCCTTCTTCAGAGGATCTTCTTGACCCAGGGATTGAACCTGCATCTCCTGCGTTAGCAGGCAGAGTCTTTACCACTGAGCCACCAGGGAAGCCCTGCCTTGCTTTTCACTCATTTGTTAAATTTGGAAACTACATTTATCACATTGAGTTTTATGGTGAGTAGATGAGCTGATCAGTATAAAACCTAGTGCAGTGCTTTGAAAGAAAAGGTACACGATAAAAATCAGTTTCTATTAATATATTTTAATTAATAGAATTATAATATAAAATAGACTTTTTTCTCTTTAGAATTCTCTATTTGGGGTGGCTTCTTAAGACACTGGGCTTCCCTGGTGGCTCAACTGGTAAAGAATCCATCTGCAATGTGGGAGACCTGGGATCAATCCCTGGGTCAAGAAGATCCCCTGAAGAGGGGAAGGCAACCCATTCCAGTATTCTGGCGTGGAGAACTCCATGGACTAGTCTATGGGGTTGCAAAGAGTCGGACACGACTGAGCAACTTTCACTTCACTCACTTTAAGACACAATGACAAACACAAAACCTAACTCAACTCCCAACCTGGGCTTTTCTGACACCACCCTATTATGGTGTGTGTTTTGGAAAGGGTCTCATTTCAGCTGGGTAAGGCAGAACTGTAGAGCCCCTACTCTGTCTTTGCTGACCAGTGAGGGTGGGACTGCAAGGTGTTTATGTGTGTGTGCAGTGTTTGAGTGAAGTATGGAGATTATTATCGAAAAGTCTAAAATATTTTCTGTCATTCTAATCTGCAACTTTTCAGTTCTTCGGTATGAGAAAATAGGTATTTCTTGGGGCTTTTTTTTTTTTTATTCTCAGAAGTTTTGGGTTGCCAGCTTCTTCAACACCCAGTTGGGGATATATGAGGCAAACTGAAATCCCAGGAAACTCACTGCTGTGTCCATCCTTCGGTCCCTAGAGCCCTAGTTACTTTCCACCCTTGAATCTTCTTATGTTATCTCTAATATTCACTTTTCTCTGAGATTTTGGTCCCTCAATCCAGATCATCTTAAGTATCTCTAAACTCAAACCCAGTAAAACTTGGTGAAAGCTCTAAGCCATCACTTGCCAGTGGACCTCTATGTTGTTCAGTTGCTAAACTGTGTCTGACTATCCCTGACCCCATGGATTACAGCAAGCCAGGCTTTCCTTTCCTTCACTATCTCTCAGAGTTTTGCTCAAACTCATGTCCATTGAGTCAGTGATGTCATCTAATCATCTTATCCTCTGTTGCTCCCTTCTCCTTTCAACTTCAGTCCTTCCCAGCATCAGGGTCTTTTCCAGTAAGTTGGCTCTTTGAATCAGGTGGCCAAAGTATTGGAGTGTCAGCTTCAGCATCAGTCCTTCTAATGAATATTCAGGGTTGATTTGGATCTCCTTGCAGTCCAAGGGACTCTCAAAATTCTTCTCCAACACCACAGTTCAAAAGCATCAATGCCCTACTCTACACATTAAAAATACTATTGCTCTTAGGTGAGGAAAGTGAAGGAGTACATATAGCTCTCAATTTAATACGTTCTCCTTCCCTTTGGGATGTTGACCCTTGAAATCCTAGTTTTCTTGGTAGTTCCTTGGTACTTCAGATAGATTTTTGTTTAATTAACACAAGATTTTTCATTGTTTTTATTATTCAGTGGAGGGTTGGGAAGCTACAAGCTAGTCTTCTCATTACCAGAAATGGAACTCATATCTCCAAAGGGTATGTATAGCAATGTACCTGATATTTTCTTTCTTTGTTCACACCTGTCCTTGGCTTACAGATTATTACTGATGTCTAAGGCCACGATCAGGACAGATTCTATTTGGAAAGTTTACTGAGAAATTAATAAAATGTTTACTATTGGGTTAGTAGGTATTTCTTATGGCTGACATTCAACTTGTGTGCACTGGTACATCCATACTGGTTACTAAAATCTCAATATATTAATTACTTAATAATTGCCACTCTCTATACTCTGTGCCATCCTTGAGATCCCACTGATATTTCTAATGATCCAAAATATAAAGATCTAACACCAGGTAAGGATATACCTTCAACAGTACTGCTTTATGTCAAGGACCAGCATTCCATTTTTGGTGAGGGCCCAGGCTTAGCTGTTAAGTATGTTAAATACCATTCCTGTGTCCACATGAGCCATGTATATCTCAGACTGTTTTTTTCTCTTATTATAGGGATTAATTCTATTTTCCTCTTGGTTATTTCCACACAGAATTGTTTGGCATGGCTTTTTCATTTATTTGAATAATATGCAACAATATAATTGCCAAAATATTCAGAATTGTTTCTGAAAATGAACTCTTTTTATTTCTAGTCTATGAATATATTTTAATAACTAACATAATTGCCAGGTTAAGCAAAATAACTTCTGATAAGGCCAACCTCACAGCTGAGACAATATTTTTTTTCTTGTTAATCAAAAATGTTATGCTGAACACATGGAAATAAGAATACTCTATAACATGTCTTTCAGACAATAATCATTGCAAATTCATGAGTGGCTGCCATCTTTCTTTTTCTGTAATTCACTGTAATTACTTACTTCTCGAACTGTGCTCTTGGTGTATTATTGCCATTATGCTTCTTAGATAATGTGCTCAAGTTTCACAAGAACGTATGAGAATTGTGTTTCCTACCAGCCTTAATCAATATTCCACTTATTAACTTTCTACAGGGCAAATCAAGCCATTCATTATGCTAAATTGTTTTCCTTTTAACTAAAATGCAAGCAGAAGCCTAAGTAATGATTTTGCTAAATTGTAATGCAGTGGCAAAAGCTCTGTTCCCTCCTATTTTTCTCACTGAAATTGACCAATTTAGAGGCTATTACATGCAATTTTTTAATGCCTTAACTTGTTTAAAATTAATTTTTACTGGAGTATACTTCCTTTACAATGTTGATGGTCTAATTTGCCAAGCAGAAATAGAGACACAGATGTAGAGAACAAACGTATGGATACCAAGGAGAAAAGGAGGGTTCGAGATGGACTGGGACTGACATATCACACTATCGACACTAAATCTAAAACAGATAACTAACTAATGAGAACCAGCGGTATAGCACTGGGGAACTGTACTCAGTGCTCTGGGGTGACCTAAACAGAAAGGGAATCCAAAAAAGAGGGGATATATGTAAACATACAGCTAATTCGCTTTGTTGTACAGTAGAATCTAGTGCGACTTTTTGTTTTTCTTCGTATGTGACTTTGGAAATGGTGCCGTGCACTTTAAGTAAGACGCAAAGTGCTTATATGTGTACCACTAGTGCCCAGCTATTGTGTAAAAAGTCTTGGAGGCTTTTCTTGCATCTACCTCAAGTTCCTGGTTACTAATTGGGTGCAAAGAAATCTCAATATCAAATTTATCCTGTCTAACTAGAAGCAAACTTCTTTGAGACTGACAAATCTGAAGCTACTGTAAGGACTGGGTTACTAGCTATAGGAGGACTACTACTTTGTCAGAATTGATATCATTAAGCTAACTTAGTCATGCTTCCTATCTTTAAAGAATTAGTGAAAAATAGGTACTCAGACCAAGTTAATCTGAGGACAGCCCTCTTGTCCATGGACAAAGCAGCAGTTTACGTTTCCTTATAGACAAAACAGTTCATATCAATTCTGCACACATTCTGGCTCACTTTGAGAGACAGTTTTCAGTTGATAAAATGTATGTAGAAAAATGAAAAATTTATCAGTTATCAGCATGGTGATGGCAAGGTCACCAGACTAAAACCATCTAGCTGTTGGCCATGATTAGAATGTGAACGTTCTCCTCTAATTGGTCTCTGCAAGAATACTTTGCTACCAAGATGTAATATGCAATATTACCTTGCCTTTATAGGTCATATAGACAGACATATGCTAATATTATTGACTTCTGACAGTAAAGTCTCATTTTATTTTTAAACTAATTTTTTGTTTTTGCTTTATAGTAGAGACTTATATAGAGTGAAGTAAGACAGAAAGAGAAAAACAAATATCGTATATTAACTCATATATAGGGAATCTGGAAAAATGGTATAAATGATCTTATTTGCAAAACAGAAATAGAGACACAGATGTAGAGAACAAATGCATGGACACCACAGGGGAAAGGGTGGGTGGGATGAATTGGAAGTTTATTTGAGGAAATGGAGGTTCAGCATAATTAGTGACTGGCTCAAGGGAATCAAACACATAAGTAGGAAAGCCAGATTCTAACTCCTAGTTCAGTTCCCTTTCTATCTGACCATAATCTGAGTAAGACCTGCATATATTCTAATCAAGTCTAATAATGCCATGACAAATAATTAACAAGGACATTTTAAGTCATGTTAGCATTATATTCATAATGGTTTTAAACTTTTTTTCCCTTCAGTCCTTTTTACAGAAAAGGTGAACTAGACAGAGGTCAAAGAAGGGGCACCCTCTGGCCCAAGCCATCAGGAATTCCCAGGGTATTAATAAGGGATTAGTCTATGAGAGTTCCTCCCCAAAGCAAGTGAATCTGGTCCTCTGAATTTAATCTTCAGTAGTGTAGGATTTTAATGATATAAAAGTCTTAGAAAATAGCTGTGACGAGAGGATGACCTAAGCAGCTCTGAATGGGCCACTTGAAACACTGAAAACGAGAATGACAAGAATGCTCTTAGCTCTGTCTCGGGGGACCAGCAGAGGAGCTTAAGGCTCAGATAACTACAAAGATATGCCGATGAGTGGAACAGAAATAATCTTTCACAAGCTTCTGAGATCACTCATCTCCCATGACTGCGCTACACTGCTGCTGCCGCTAAGTTGCTTCAGTCATGTCCGACTCTGTGCGACCCCATAGACAGCAGCCCACCAGGCACCCCATCCCTGGGATTCTCCAGGCAAGAACACTGGAGTGGGTTGCCATTTCCTTCTCCAATGCATGAAAGTGAAAAGTGCAAGTGAAGTCGCTTAGTCGTGTCCAACTCAGCGACCCCATGGACTGCAGCCCACCAGGCTCCTCCGTCCATGGGATTTTCCAGGCAAGAGTACTGGAGTGGGGTGCCATTTCCTACTCTGTGCTCTAAACCACCTGGTTCTATTTGTTTGAAAATCAGGCTCAAACCATCCTGCCAAAATCAACTTGCATACTAGGCTTTATTTATTTATTTAATTGTTTTGGGCCACAGTGGCATTGAGGGATCTTAGTTCCCCGACCAGGGACTGAACTTGCCCTCCCTCCAGTGGCAGTGAAGAATCATAGCCAGAGGACCACCAGGGAAGCCCCTTGTCATGCTAGGTTTTTAGACTAAGAAGAAGGTTCTAAAGACATGGATAGATATATCTAGGCATTGTCAAAGGCCTTTCTCACTCAACAATTTAATAACTATTCATTTAGTGAGCACAGATTGAATCACACTCCCATGGCTCAGCACTGAGGCATCAAAAATAATTCAGATATCACTGCCCTTTACAAGCTTAAACTCTTAACTGGCTTTTTGGTGCTGCTGCTGCTGCTAAGTCGCTTCAGTTGTGTCCGACTCTGTGTGACCCCATAGACGGCAGCCCACCAGGCTCCCCCATCCCTGGGATTCTCCAGGCAAGAACACTGGAGTGGGTTGCCATTTCCTTCTCCAATGCATGAAAGTGAAAGTGAAGTCCCTCAGTCATGTCCGACTCTTCGCGACCCCATGGACTGCAGCCCACCAGGTTCCTCCATCCATGGGATTTTCCAGGCAAGAGTCCTGGAGTGGGGTGCCATTGCCTTTGCCAGGCTTTTTGGTACAAATTAGTTTTATATGATTTTAAAAGGCATGACTTAATTTTCTCAAGACCCAAAACCTCCTGGGTGAGTAAATCATAGTGATCCAGGTAAGATCATTGAGAAAACTTAGAAGTTCAGAGGTGAAAGCAAATCTAGCATCCCAGTCTAAATATACCAACATTCAGTCATATCTACCTCAATATCAGTACATTTTCTCAATAATTGAGCAAGGGCCATTTCTGCTAGAGGCCTTCAGAGATTAGCACTGGACTGAGACTCTACCACACAGAGTTGGAGCCTTACTCCCCTTCCTGGGCAACCCCTACTGCCTCTTTCCTGCCTTAAAGTTAACATGGACCAATTAGTTTTGCTCATTAGTTTCAGATGAAATTGACTGAACCTGTCTGAAAAGTTTCCTTCCTCAATATTAAAGAAAAACAAAGGAGAAATGAGAATATTAAACATCCAAAACTTTTATTCTTACCAAGTTCCTTGGAAAATATTTTATTTTTCATTTTTTTTGTTTTTATTTATTTTCAGCTTTCTCTCTTTTTTTAAACTGAAGTACAGTTGATATACACAGGCAAGCTAATTAGAAAAAACTTTCTGACCCTGTTAAAGCCAGCTGGCCTATAGGGCCTGAAAGTTCTGTCTCCTTCTATGTGGGATTCCCCAAAAAGTGGTGACTGAGAGACCACAAGGAGTAAAATATGTCCCTTTCCTAGCACCAGCTGGCCTCCACAAGCTAAGCTTCAGAATGTCACTATGCAGAGTTTGAATCAAAGTCCCAGTTTCCATTTCAGTTTCTGACTGGAAGTCTAACTAATCAGTGATACTATGATCAAGATGAAGTATCCTTAGGGCAGAATCAACCAAACCCCAATATCCTACCACAACCCTGTAACCACACAGCACTCATACAGGAAGAACTACACGTGGGAAGTTGTCCCCTCACGCATTCCTATTCACCATTTCCCTTTTCCACAAAGGCATGATAGGGAAGGAAAAGGCAATTGGGTGTCAAAAAGATTAATTAAAGGAGTACAGTGAACATTCCTGAGTCTTTGGGTATCCTATGGTAAAGCGTCTGTCTACAATGCGGGAGACCCGGGTTCGATCCCTGGGTTGGGAAGATCCCCTGGAGAGGGAAATAGCAATCCACTCCAGTACTCTCGCCTGGAAAATCCCATGGACAGAGGAGCCTGGTAGGCTACAGTCCATGGGATCGCAAAGAGTCGGACACGACTGAGCAACTTCACTTCACTCACTTCACTTCAGGCTGCTGCTGCTGCTAAGTCACTTCAGTCGTGTTCGACTCTGTGTGCCCCCATAGACGGCAGCCCACCAGGCTCCCCCGTCCCTGGGATTCTCCAGGCAAGAACACTGGAGTGGATTGCCATTTCCTTCTCCAGTGCATGAAGGTGAAAAGAGAAAGTGAAGTCGCTCAGTCATGTCCGACTAGGATAAAAAGAATCTTCATCATGAAATAACTGTGTTCTTCCAGTCTCCTGTTGCTTTTGCGCAACAAGAACATGGCAACTTCATGAGATGGATTTAATCAGGAAAGGGGCAAAGCACGAGACCCACAGCACTGCTTTAAACCTTAACAACAATGAAATTTCTTTCTGGATTCTCTTTCTTATTTTCAGGCACAATGAATTTGTGTGCCAATCCATATACATGCTTCCCTTGAACTTTTCTAGATCTTTTCTAGTCTCTTAGCTTGAAATTAAAGGCAATGATCAAAATTTGGAGGCTCTAGAAGCAGTTCTGATAAAGATTTTGTTTGAGACCTTTGTTTAGGAAAAGAAGGAAACCTCAAAATCTGATGTATTTACTACCTGTCTTCTTCATAGACCACAGACAATAACCAAATAAACTGGTGATGATACCTGGAAATTTTGCATATTCTTATCATACTGGACAGTCTGAAAGTGAAAAGAAAGGAAACAAAGTAAAAATATTTACATTGGCAATAAAGGTATGAGAAAAGTAAAGAAGTAGAAGTTATTGATGAATCAGTGAAGTACATTTAAAAAACATGAATATAAAAAAAATTAAAATAAGGATANAATTATTGTTATCCTTAACATCATAACATTATTATTATTAATATTTTGATGTATTTTCTTCTAGACATTTTTGGGGAGGAGGCATGCATAAACCTCATATCAATAATGCAAAAGCGTGAACATTACATAACAATCTAAAAATTAAGTTTTCAACAAATAAGCTCTAAGGTCTTCATAGGAAAGAAGATAAAAGTAAAGTGATAAACTCCCATCCAGTTTTGAAAAGTCAGCTAAAGAAGCTGTCTTGCCTGAGAAGCTGGTTTACTTCAGTTCAGTTCAGTTCAGTCGCTCAGTCGTGTCCGACTCTTTGCCACCCCATGAATCGCAGCACTCCGGGCCTCCCTGTCCATCACCAATTCCCGGAGTTCACTCAGACTCAGGTCCATTGAGTCAGTGATGCCATCCAGCCATCTCATCCTGGGTCGTCCCCTTCTCCTGTCCCCAATCCCTCCCAGCATCAGAGTCTTTTCCAATGAGTCAACTCTTTGCATGAGGTGAAGCTGGTAGAGTTGCTAATTCAATGGTAGGAAAACAATTGTTAACCCATTATTGTAAGTTCCACTTGACCCACATTACCCCTGAAAGTTTAAAGAATTCCATTCATTCTCAGAAAACATTTATTTTTTTGTTTTGGTCCAAACTTAACTACTTAAGTATGCCAAAGCCTCAACCCATGCTGTAACTTTACACTCCATTATAATATATATCTGTATATATCCACACACAAATATGTGTGTACCAATGTGTATATAAGTATGTGTGTTATATGTTATACGTATGTTACATGTAATACATCTATGTACATGTAGTAGGTATACATGTCTAGGTACAGGTGTGTGTGTGTGTGTGTGTGTGTGTGTGTGTATCCCTTGTACTAGAACATTTGCCAGAGTTTGTTTCTTAGTCCTTAATCATCCCTAATGCTGAAGGAGGGCAGAAGCATTTTTTCTTAGCCTAAAAATTCAGTTGTTACATAAGTATTATTATGATAACATGGCTATCATTTTATTCTGGAGGCAAGGTTATCAATTCTGGTGACGTCCATTTAATTCCAAGGGAATGTAAAATGTATTGTTGGAAGCCCAAGGCTAAGAATATGCAGATAATCAGAAAGCCTTGAGAATATCTTGGTATATATAAACAACACTGCTACATTATGTGCATAACTAAAGAGAAACAGCTAGCTGATACGAACTTCAAGGAGGAGACTATAACTATACACAGAGAAGAAAACTGACATGAGCTCCTTCAAAACCCCATGTGACACCAAAAATAAGTAACAAAGTCTTCAACTTGAGGAACCCAATGCCCCAAGAATGCAGAAAGATAAAATCAGTGACATTGTACTTATTTTCTTCTTCTGGTGAACTTCATCCTTGGAAATATATTCCTTCTTCCATTTTGAAGATTTATAATGTAATTCTTTATGCTTTAATGAACTTCAAGCTGGCCCCTAAAACTGCTTCCTCAAAATGTTTAAAAGTCTTCCACGTTGGTGTTTTTAAATTTTTTTAAGACAGAAAAAATTTAAAAAAGAAAAGAAAAAACCCACCCTAGGAACTCCAAGTCCTGCCAATTTTTCCTTCCTGCCAAGTCCTATTAGTATAAATGAAGGGTTTATTTTAAGAAATGCCTGATAAATTACTCTACACAATCAGTAATGAGGGTACTGTCAGCAAAAGAGAATCATTTCCAAAATTGACTTGGCATTAAGGAGCTAGAGCCTTCTAAGCTCAAACTGGGTTATGTGGCCCCAGCCCCTGTGGATTCCATAAATCTCTCCCTTCTTCTCAGACAGAGGAGTTCGCTGATATGTGTAATTGCCGAGGTTTCTCTGTGTCAGCTTATGGTTTCTGAAAACTGAAACAAAACATGATCATTTTCAAACTTTCCTGGTCAATAGTTTCTAGCACACTTCAGAGTTTCTTTTCTTCTTGAGCTTTGCCCCAGAGGAAAATATGAAAGACTTTAGGTTTTTATAGTAAAATCAAAAATACAGGCCAAGATGAAACAGAAAACAGTATGATGTAAAAAGGAAAAGGTCAGAGTTTCACATTTCCTTCTTTTTCTTTTTTTAAACATTTTATTTACATTGGAGTACAGTCGATCGACAATGCTGTGATAGTTTCAGGCAGACAGCAGACACACTCAGCCATACATGTACATGTACTCACTCTGCCCCCAGATTTCTTTTAGGACATAAACGTTCACTAGGTGCCCTGTTCATATCCCATGTAACTTTGGAGAAATACAAGCATGGTGATGTAGAGATTACAAGTCACTACTCAAACATCAGAGCAAAGAAGGGCCAAAAGCACCACTTCTGGAAAAAAGGAAGAAAGGAAAATGCATAATTTAAAGAACCTGTGGATAACAAGAACCACAAAAGTTACAATTCCGCATGGAAGATGACACTCACCCTCGTGGTTTGTCCATAATTCCCCCACAGATATATGCTCCTGTTTACTCCTCCATCGAGTGAAACCTATTGTATTTTTATTAATGAAAATCCTGAACTGAGAGCTCAGGAAAAAGAGACATGCAGTGGTTTCCTCTATCCCTAAACACTGATGGAAAACCCCCTTGTCTCAAAGTTTTATTTTTCTAAACGGAGAAATTGGTGGATGTTCTTTTTGATTAATTGTGGCAGCAAACCCCTACAAAGCTGCTGGAAGATGAAGAGTTTAAAGTTTGGAGTCTGTTATCTGTAAAACTTTTGCGTGCTCTTTAGAGAAATAGCATTATAAAAGTTAATGTGCAAATAAAATAAACAAATACCTCCAGGCCTTGCCCACCCGTGAGCAGTGCAGACTGGTTCCCCTCAATTTTCCCTGGCCCGCTTATAAATCCCCTAGTGATGGGCTTCCAGTACTTTTGCCGTTAGACTATTTTCCAGCCACCAACTAAAAGACTTCCACTTACTCTCAGCAGCATCTGTATAATGTTTGCAGTGACCCTGCATCAAAATCTTGTTAGGCCTCCAAGTAGGAGACCAAAGTGTTTCACACAATTTATACTACTCATATTTTGTATTTAATATGTTTAAACACTAGGATTGGAGTTCAGCATTTGATTCAATGCAGTCTGTACACAAGCTGACTAAATTACAGATGAACAGAAAAGATGCTGCATGCTTCCTCCCATCTTACAGCAAGAGGAAAGATAGCAGCTCTTCTCAGGAAGTATTTACAAGTTCCAAGCATTCTTAGCATCATGAATAAGCAAACTTCACAAAGGTCCTTAGAGGTCATAGAGAGGAATGGATTTCCATTTTGCAGATAAGAAAACTGAGACACAGAAAGAGGTTGGGTGACTTTTTTCAAAGGCAAGGACAGAACAGAGACAGACAAGCAGGAATACCCGACAGGATCTCAGACCCCTGAGCCATTCTGCCTGATCTGTTTCTCCAAGGGTGCTGTTCACGGTGATACTTACCTCTTCTTCTCAAGGTGGGGGTGGGAGTGTTGGTCAATGTACATGTTAACATTTCTTAGGAGGCTGGAAGGAGGCCAAAGGGGCTGGATAAATGGTCTCTAATCATGGCTTGACTTGTACTTGGTAAAAGCCATCCAGAAAATAACAATGGAGTGGAAAATCTCCTCCTTATCCAAGACTCTCAGCCTCATATTACCTACCACAGAAGTACATTTCTACACAAAAAATTACTTCACAGCTCTTAGGTCTGATCCCTAGCTACTACTAACATCATATGTCATTAATTTGAAAGGTCAGGGTAAGAAAAGCATAATCTTGGTACCAAGCAGGTGTACAATCTTAATTAATATTCCTTGCCTCCATGCACAGCCTCCATACCTACGATCCACTCTGATTCTTTAGAGTCCTTTCTTTATAGTCTTTGCTTCCCTTTGGGTGACAGAGAGCAATCCTAGATCATTAAGTTATGATATAAGCCAATGGTGATACTTAGAGGAAAAATGAGTGCTTCTGAAATGATTCTATCTCAGAGGAAAAAAATAGTGAAGATGGATGCAAATTTCACATGGTCTCCATTTCTAAACACAACTTGAAACTCTCTGGAGCCAATTTTAGAAGTGGATCCTGCACTGCTACACTCTTCCCCAGGCAAATCCAGCTTATTCTTACAATTCTAATTCCAGCCTTGATCATTGTATCCTCATACCTGTAAGGGCGCTGGGAGAACAGGACTATGGAAGAGATTGCCGAGGCAGCCACGATGTATACAATCTGATTCTGCAGCCTCTGGCCATAGCTGATTAAACCAAGAAAGCCCTGACTCAAGGGCACCTAACCTCTGGGTCTCGGTCTGTCTGACATTATGATTAATGGATTGATAAGCAGCACCTAACTCCTCTCTGTGGACTCAAGAAGTGGGGAGTTAAGCCACTGAGCTAGTTAGCAGGGGCTTGCAGCGAACAAGGAGTGGTAGGCAGAGCTGGGGTACCCAGAGTAGGTCAAACACCTACTGGATTTATGAGCAGGATTGACTACGGATCCACAGAGGAAGCCAGCTGGGAAGGGAGAGGAGAGTGAGGCAGTGCAGGATAGTGCAGAGAGACTGAGATGCCGGGGCAGTGACGCTGAGCTTCTGTCCTTGCTGAAGCTGGTCATTCAGCTTCTCCCATCCACGAACTTTCAATAAATCCTGCTTCCCGTGAGGCAACTTAAGTGCATGTCTGTTTCTTGTAACCCAAAGAGCCTTGAGAAGAACAAAGGCCCCCAAGGAAATGATTAAAGACCTTCTGGGATAGTCCAACTAGTGCATCCAGCACCATGCACACACACAACTCTCTCCAGACCCCTGGCACTGTCAGGACTCCTGGAGGAGGGCACCCTCTAGTGCAGCTTCTGGTCACTTAGAATACTGCAAGCCACTTGATTCTTCCTCTCAAGTTAACATCAAGCAGCACTAAAACTGGGCTTCCCTGTTAGGTCAGCTGGTAACGAATCCGCCCGCAACGTGGAAGACCTGGGTTTGATCCCTGGGTTGGGAAGATCCCTTGGAGGAGGGCATGGCAATCCACTCTAGTGTTCTTGCCTGGAGAATCCCCAAGGATTTTGGCCTAGTGGGCGACAGTCCACGGGTTCGCAGAGTCAGACACAACTGAACAACTAAGCAAAGCACAGCACACCACACATCACTAAAATATGTCACTCATATTTAGATTAAAAGAGACAAAAACAAAATTAAACAGAAAAAAAAAAGGTGACATAAACAAAGCCAGCTGATACAAAAAGAAACCCCAGCAAGGGAACACAGGGAATACCAATAGGGATATAGCTATTCAGTTTGGATCTGATATCTTTTTACTCTAACCCTTAACAAAATATTACCTTACCGCTTCCTGAGGAGTAATCCTGAAGTTCATGGAAAAAGATAACAGTGTCCCATCTGAGGCTACCTCCATATATGCCTTTGTGTTCAAGCTAAGGAGAAAAAAATAAGTAGGAGCTATCCTAAGAGACTAATATCTGGGTCCAGGCACAAGGATATGAGCTCTGCCAGTGTTTGGTGAATATGAATCCAGGCAACCTCTCCAGATGAAGTGTTACAAAAAGCCACCTACAGTGGAAAAGCAAATTCTCTCATCCTTGCCTCTGCTAGTGAGACTTTTTTTTTTAACACAAAACTTCATTTCTTTACAAAGTAGTTTCCATAGATGAGATCCTCATTACAGAATCTGTAAGAATTTTAGGATCTTCTCTACAAGTCCCTCTATATCCACTCTACTACAAAGTATCTTTTCATTAGGGTTGCAGAGTACTCCCTGAGGATAAATAATCTATGTTTGTTTTGGTGTTTATTACATAGGGCATTGTTTCATGAATGACAAATTGATTTTATCCCGCATGCGCATTCCAAACGACAGTTTGAATTCTGTATCAAGAAGGGTTCTTTAAAGTCAAATGACCCATATGCTTGGTATGAAAGAACCCAGGGTTGATCAGCAATGTCTGGCACAGGCATGGGACGAAAAAGAGCCAGCCTACTAGGGAATGGTCAGCTTTAGTTTACAACTTTAATGTATTGGCAAGTGTTTGATTAGCACACTGCATTTTTGAGCTAGGCGCAAAACTTTTCTGCTTCAAATATCCCTTCCAGAGAGAGGTACTGACATTCAAAATTAAAATAATACACTGAAAACAACACTGATATAAAATGTTGCTTCTAAGTTCTAAAAAAGTAACAGTAACTAGTTAACAACTGAAACTTCCAGAAGACTATTAAAACTCAAATCCAGGTAGTAAGGTTTTTCTCATGATTTGGAAGGTCCACATGCCAGTTAAAGAGAAATAATCATAAAAATGAGAAAAATAAAAAGTAATGATGTGATAAACTTGGGCTTAAGTCCTTAAAAAACACAAAAATTCTTTCACACTAAGGTGAAGCTCTTCCTTCAAAATATATGTGCTCCCCCTGTCTTTTTTCCTTATTTTGATAATTGAGAAACTGAGGCATAGTGAAAAAGAAAAACCGATTCAAAGGCCCCAGTGGATCAGTAGCAGACTCTAAGCACAGAATATGAGTCAATTTGGAGCTGGCTTGTTCTAGCTCACAGACACCTGGATGAGTCTCATGGCACAGGATGAAGGGCACTGGGCACCTCCTTGCAAACTGCAGCGTGGCTTGGCAGGAGACTGGCAAAGGTTCACAATGGGCAGAGCGCAGGTGAGAGGTCAGGAGATTAGCTGACACTGAAGGACAATATATCTCAACTGAACAGTCTTTTGAACAGAAACTTTACAAACAGGAAAAAAGGGGCAAATGCAGTTTCAAAACCTGAACCATTTCTGAAAGTCTCATCTGTATTCAAAGCATGCGTCGAGGACTTCCCTGGTGATCCAGGGGTTAAGACTGTGCTTCCAATGCAGGAGGCACAGTTTCTATCCCTGGTCGGGGAGCTAAAATCCCACACCTCCCATGGTCAAAGAATTAATAAATACACAAAACTTTTAAAAATACGTAACCTGCACCCCCCCGACATTATATGATAACTTGATTCTATGTTGTTGCTTCTTTAAAAGAATTGGGAAGACTGTACCTATATTGTATGGATGTGAGAGTTGGACTGTGAAGAAAGCTGAGCGCCGAAGAATTGATGCTTTTGAACTGTGGTGTTGGAGAAGACTCTTGAGAGTCCCTTGGACTGCAAGGAGATCCAACCAGTCCATTCTAAAGGAGATCGGCCCTGGGTGTTCTTTGGAAGGAATGATGCTAAAGCTGAAACTCCAGTACTTTGGCCACCTCATGCAAAGAGTTGACTCATTGGAAAAGACTCTGATGCTGGGAGGGATTGAGGGCAGGAGGAGAAGGGGACGACAGAGGATGAGATGGCTGGATGGCATCACCGACTCGATGGACTTGAGTTTGAGTGAACTCTGGGAGATGGTGATGGACAGGAAGGCCTGGCATGCTGCAATTCATGGAGTTGCAAAGAGTCAGACACGACTGAGCGACTGAACTGAACTGAACTAAACTGTACCTATATTGACTTGTTTATACTTTTATGAGAAGGGATGAAGTATAGAAATAATCCACTCACTTTACACTTAAGCTAGACAGTTTAATATTTTGGGCTTGCTCTCTAAAAGAATAAAGTGCATCTGTCTAAAATCAGACCAGATTCTCTCCACTGGAGAAGGAAAGCAAAAAGGGGATACAGTGCAGTGACTGTAGAATCAGACTCACATCAGATGGAGCCAGGACCTGCATCTCACCTGCTTTGTGACCTTAAAGACATCCTTAATCTGAATCCTGGTTTCCAAATCCCTAAAGCAAAGGAAAGAGGATCCACCTTGCGAGATGGAAGAATATTTTTAAATAGTGTATGTTAGGCACCTGATCCAGGGTCTGACAGAGATAACTCAATGCATAGTAGCTATTAGCATATAGATTTACCTCCGAGTAGCCTTCCCAGGTGCACTAGTGGTAAAGAAACTGCCTTAGCAATGCAGGAGATGTAAGAGACACAGGTGATCCCTGGGTCAGGAAGATCCCCTGGAGCAAGGCATGGCAACCCACTCTGGTATTCTTGCCTAGAGAATCCAATGGACAGAGGAGCCTGGTAGGCTACAGTTCATAGGGTTGCAAAAAGACCCTAGGGACATCACTGGAGTGACTTAGCATGTATACCTCTTAGTATTGTTAACTCAGAATGCTCTGGATGTTTGCTTTTCTGGAAGACAAACTGGGGACATCATGTCCTGCCAAAGACCTCAGGTATAGTCAGTGGTTGAGTCCAGAAATAAAATACATCTATTGTGGGTCAGCGTATGTAACTGGACCAAGGACACTCACTAGGAGCATAGCTCATTAGAATGTGCTGGCCCTTAAGACCACCTCCTTTCAGTACAAGTTACATTAATGGTTACAGATGGTAAAGTAGGGCTGTTTTCAAAACCTTCAGAGGTATTGAGGTGACTTTAATGGCTCTCAAATAAATCTGTTTTTTAAAAATGTGTTTGTTTTTGCTACCTCTTCTGTGCAGAAACAAACCCCAGTAATACCACAGTTGAAATTGCATGGTATGGTAAGCAGTTACCAAAAATAAGTATCAAATATTACTGTGAAATACGCATTTTCCAAAAACAAGCATTTGGTCCATTTAAAGGGTTTTACTGTTGATTTGCAATTAAAAAGAAGTGAGCCATTTCATTTAACTTTTTCCTCCCTTCTTTCCTGAGGATTACTAGTGGGAGAACACTTAATGACCATGAAAATTCAAGATACTTTAGATCTTGAAGATCAGGGTAAATCTATGGTGTTCTTTTTTTTTTTTTTTTTTTCCNTTTTTTTTTTTTTTTGCCAAAGTACTTTAGTCATTATATTTCACAGTTGCAGTATTTGGGGTAGCTTGAAAGTATGAAATTTGTGGGAAAAACCAACATAAAATGAAAACCCAGAAGTCTATTCAAGGTTTTACAATCTGTATTTAAATTTCATCAGCACCAGAAGTAATTTTGTTAGGAAATGTAATTGCATTTGGGCAAGACAGAGTGTCTTAACCTACAGGTTCTATGTGAGCATCTAAAAATCCAAAATGTAGCAAACATCCACATGATCGGCTGTCTCTCGACCTCTAAGACGAGAAAATGACAATTCCCTGAAACATTGATAACTGGGAACCTTTTACGATTAATGTTTAATATCTATTCCTAAAGAACAACAAATATATGTGTACATATATTATATGTTAGGCACCTGATCCAGGGTCTGACAGAGATAACTCAATGCATAGTAGCTATTAGCATATAGATTTACCTCCGAGTAGCCTTCCCAGGTGCACTAGTGGTAAAGAAACTGCCTTAGCAATGCNATATAAAATATATAATAATAATATGTTGCTGTAACTTATTGAGTTCTCTTAAATAAATTAGAGCAAATCTTTCAGTTTTTATTTTGCCTACTATTTTGAAGGCATTCTTTTGGCAATAAGAATGCTTGGTCTTTCAGTAGATAAGTTATTAAAATTACTTTGTAGGATTGCTTATCTTCCCTGTGACTTGTAGAAAGATTGTTTTGTAACCTTTGATAAAACAGAAGGAAAACTGACTTCCAAAACTCCGAAATAATTATAAGCGTTAACAACTTTGGTGAGTCTTAAATTAGGGGGGGAAAAAAGAGAAGTGTAACAAAAGATTCAGTTTCCCAGATGAATTAGGCAGTATTGTGAAATCCTAAAATCGAATGCAGTGCATTTGCCCTCACTAAAAGTTGTTCAACACATTTCTGTACAAAACAGATTTATAGCATCCATTTTCACTCTGATTTCCTGTTTCTCTGTCCATTCACCAAGCAAGTATGTGAAAGCCTCAATGGCTATGTGGAGTGTTTTAAGAGTTGACCTAGGAAGTGAGCACCCCTTGGGGAGTAGTTTGATTGGTTAATACTAGTTCTGAGCCCGGTATGTGAAGCTTTATGACCACACAGCTTCAGGAATGAATTACTTGACCTCAACTTTCTCCATAGGGGTGCACACCTCAATTTTCTACACTCATTTTCAAATGGAATTACAAAAACACTTTACTTATCTAGAGGTCAACTATTCTACAAACCCAACTACTTGGAACACAAGCAAAAAGCAAGCAAAAATTTTCTGTGCAGCCAAAAGTGATGTCATAAAAACCCATAGATTTTCCCCATCAGAGTTGCTAATCATTTAGAGCAAGTTTACCTTAATTTTATTAACAATTCTGATCGTTATACTGATGTTGTTTTTGAACCTACAGCAGATAAAAATAAATAGTTCGTAAGGGCAAAGGGCACTTCCCAGGTGGCTCTAGTGGTAAAGAACCTGCCTGCCAATGTAGGAGATATAAAAGATGAGGGTTCTGTCCCTGGGTTGGGGAGATTCCCTGGAGGAGGAAATGGCAACCCATTCCAGTGTTCTTACCTGGAGAATTCTATGGACAGAGGAGCCTGGCGGGCTACAGTCCATAGCATTGCACAGAATTGGACATGACTGAAGCGACTTAGCACAGATGCATGCACGCACAAGGGCAAAAGAGGGAGCATTTGAAGCAATAAAGTAAGAACAATATGCTATAAAAAAAAGACACTAATTCAAAGATTATATAAAAAGGACACACAATCTCCTATGTCTCATAAGCCCGTGAAGACATCACTAACTTAAAAAAGAGAATTAGCATTCTTAATAATTATAAAAACAGAAAAGGTTTTGTTTCATTCCAACCATATTAATTAAGAAAGCCAAGAAGTATTTAAGTCAATTTATAAAATTTCATCAAATAAGATAAGCACTTCAAAAGGCTTATCAGAAATGATAAGCTCTGGTGATTCACCTATTATCTATAGATTGACTCAAAAATATACACAAAATATTCACTTCTGTAGAATAACTCATTCCCTCGGGGCGGGGGGGGGG
>SJYQ01001162.1:2076594-2095673 GCA_006410935.1 Redunca redunca
AAAAAAAAAAAAAAGTACATTTTCTTCCAAGAATAAAGGCTTTTATCTATAAACCACAGGAACTTGAAACGATCTGCAAGGTTTGAGAATGGGCTGATATTCAGCAGGTGGTAACAGGAAAATCAGAACCACAGCCAGAAACCAAGCTTTCAGGAAGACTAAGTTGCCCTCTTTCGTAGACTTACATGCATTTGGTGTGCAAAGTGGGGAAGAAGGGAGAAGTGAATGCATACTGCTGAGGATGAAGGAGCACGCTGCGTGCGGCCGACTCCAGGGAAGTAGTCGAACACCACATTATACCAGGACAACAGGCATAGACTGAGACAGTCCTGGGTGAACTAGAACATACAGTCACACAACTTTTAAGGAGCAAGTTGAAAAATACTCTGCTAATTAATTGTCCTCTAATAATTCTTGAGGTAGAGGATGCCACTAGGTAATTCAGGAAAGAATCCCATAGAATATCCTCCAGAAATGGTCTCCCTGATTCTTAGCGTCAGTAATTCATCTCCTTAGTTAACCTCAGGTGATAGCTCCTGTAACACATTACCATTTTTAATAAAAAACAAATTCTGCCCTCCTCGATTATCAGTTTTTAAGAGGAGGTATGAAGTCTTGTTATTATTATTACTGTTAGATTAATTTTCGAGTCTTGTGTATTTGATTCCTTTGCTGCGGCTAAGTCACTTCAGTCGTGTCTGACTCTGTGCAACCCCATAGACGGCAGCCCACCAGGCTCCTTTAGTAGATGATAAATATCTGTTAATGACCACCAAAGTGTCTTTTAAAAAAAAAGACCTACACATTGAAAACAATAATGACACTTTTATTGTCCCATCCAATCTTAAATTAATCTCACTAGGATCAAACTAGTTGCTTAAACTAAAAGAATGCTATAGGAATCTGGATTTCTCCATACCATAGTACTTATTTTTCTAATACTTATAGTATCACGACACTGTTCAAACACATTTCATAAAAGAGGCATATCAGAACAAAAATGGCTAGAAACAAAATTATGTATTTTTTAATTACTCAGATTTATTAAGTTACTTCTTAACTGTATAGTGTTATAATTACTTACATACTTCAGTTGCATTAATACAGATTAGTGTCCACATGCAATCTGCTGCATTTTAATGGATTAAACTGACAAACATCCCTTGGTCACACTTTTTTCTAAACTATCTTTACAGGGAAAAGTGGAGTGAGAATGTGAAGGAAATCTAAGTACAGTAGCATTCCTTTATCTGTGGGGGATGAGTTCTAAGAACCCAGTGGATGCCTGAAACCTTGGATAGTACCAAATCCTGTGTATACTGTTTTTTCTATGCATACATACCTATGATAAAGTTTAATTTATAAACTGGGCACAGTAAGAGATTACCAACAATACTAAAATAGAGTACGTATTATAATATACTGCAATAAAAGTTATGTGAATGTTTTCTCTCTCAGAATATTTTATTGTACCAATTTAATAACTTTTCCACCTTAACTAAGCACTTATCGTCCACTGCGGCCATAACTTTTACAGTCTGAGAGATGACAGTAAAACTAGCACAAATTTATTTTTCTTCACAATTTCATTGATAAAACACTCATTCTTACTGTAGATCTCAGCAACATCAACAAACTTTTCCTATTTAATGCCAGAACTTTCAACTTTTCACTTAAAAGAAGCACTTTAGAGCTTATCTTCGGCATATCCAAATTGTCAGCAGCACTGCTGCTGCTGCTAAGTCACTTCAGTCGTGTCCGACTCTGTGCGACCCCAGAGACAGCAGCCCACCAGGCTCCCCCGTCCCTGGGATTCTCCAGGCAAGAACACTGGAGTGGGTTGCCATTTCCTTCTCCAATGCATGAGAGTGAAAAGTGAAAGTGAAGTCGCTCAGTCGTGTCCGACTCTTAGCGACCCCATGGACTGCAGCCTACCAGGCTCCTCCATCCATGGGATTTTCTAGGCAAGAGTACTGGAGTGGGGTGCCATGGCCTTCTCCGGTCAGCAGCACTACTTTTGTGTTTTGGGGCCATTATTAAGTAAAAATAAGGATCACCTGAGCACAAGCACTATCATGCAAGAGCAGTGGATCCAATAACAAAGACGGCTTCCAAATATGGGGCAGGATACGCTGGACAAAGGGGTAAGTCACATCCCAGGCAGGATGGAACAAGATTTCATCATGCCACTCAGAATAGCACACAATTTAAAACTTATGAATTGTTTATTTCTAGACTCTTATTTAGCATTTTCATACTTCAGTTGACTGCCGGTAACAAACTGTGCAAAATGAAACCACAGATAAGGGAGGATTCCTGTATGTCTTGTCATACACAGAATTATAACTTTTAGAACCATAAAACATGCACACACACACAACTACACGGGCTGTATATTTGGATGTATACTGTATTAATTGCCTAGGAATTGCCTAGCAATGAAAGTATTTTAACAGCACAAAATACAGTACAGCTGACATTAAAATATCTCCTCGAATCTCAAAATTTCTGGGATACAGCCATCTGAAAACTTTTGAGTTAACTTATCTATTCATTCAATATTAATAAATTTTTATAGCTACTTTGCTAGGCAATACAGTGATAAAAACAGAGTTCCTGCCTTAAATGGTTCACATTCCCGAGTGAGAGAGAGCCAAGGTAATAAAGGCATTTGACAAGAGTTAGGTAAGGTATTCACAGGATGTCCGGGAGCACAGAACAGGGACAGCTATCACAGTCGGGGTTAGGAATGTCTTCCCAGAACAGAAACACTGTAATTTGAATTTCAAGTGATAGTGTGATGGATATGGCTCATTGTCCATTAATTCTTCCACAGAATTAATAACATCTGATATTTAGTAAAGCCAATGCCACCTCTCACTGCAAGATGAAAACTACATAACCCAGTCTCTTTCCAAGTGACTAAGTACTTGTTAATATATATGAGCAGAGGTATAATTTGATACATTTCAGGAACCTTCCCCTAGAAGATAAACTGAGATGTGTTCCTTTTCCTGTTTGTGCTTCCTTCCATTTTTCTGTCTGGAACACAGATGTGATGGCTGGAGCTCTAAACACTATCTTGTACTATGAAGGCAAAGACATACTCCAGGGGAGGCAGAGCAATGAGCTGGAAGAAACCTGATTTCCTGTGGACATCCCAGAGATGATATACCATACCAGTGCCAAACTGTCGACTTCTGAATTGTCACGGGAAAGAGAATTAAACTTCTATTTAAGAACTTTGTTATTTGGGGTCTCTGACACAGCTAAACATAATCCTGATGCAGCTGAGTAGAAGTTATCCAGGAAAGACAGAAAATAAAAGCTGTTCACTCCAGAGGAAACAACACATGCAAAATAATAGAGGCAAAGTAGAATGGTGCTTTAAGGAAATTTGCTAAGTTCAGCATGACAGGGGTTCAAGAAGGAAGTAGATGGGCAAGTTACAGGCTTGATCAGCATGCTAATAAGTTTGGATTTAATTACACAAGCAGAAGGGCTTCCTTGGTGGCTCAGCAGTAAAGAATCCACCGGCAATGCTGGAGACGCAGGTTTGATCCCAAGGTTGGGAAGATCCCTGGAGGAGGGAATGGCTACTCACTCCAGTATTCTTGCCTGGAGAACCCCATGGACAGAGGAGCCTGGTGGGCTACAGTCCATAAGGGTCACAGAGAGCCAGACATAACTGAAGGGACTTAGCATGCAAACATGCATACATAAAAATCATTCCAAAACATATGTAAATTAAAAAGGAAAAGTTCCATTATAAAGGAAAGGAGCAACTTTATACAAGGCTCAGTCTAAGAATCTACAACTGGTATTGGGAGAAGGGAGTGGACAACTATATTTCTTTCATTGACTTATTCGTTTTGGGCTTTGCCTAGCTTGTTTAGGCTTCAAACAAAATTCCAGACAAAGTTTAGAAAAAGGTTTAGTTTCCTGTTGCCACTGTAACAAATGATCTCAAAGTCAGTGACTTAAAACAACTCACATTTATTCTATTACATTTCTGGAGGTCAGAAGTCTGAAATGAGCCTCACCAGAGTAAAGCTGACTTTTTCCTGAAGCCAAGTCTCACCTTTTGCTCAAGTTATGAAGAGTAGTTTCTGTCTTCTCCCTGGGAGCTTTGTTCTGTCCTTAAAACCATTCTGACAAACTTGTCTTCACAGAATATGGGAAAAATCAATGATTCCATCTTGTTCTTGCCTTCTTCTTTCTTATGCCAGGATCTGAGTTCTGTTTCTGAATACCAACCCTGTGACTGAGGCCTTGCCAAGCAGAAGGATGTACATGGGACCCACTGCATACTCTTTGTTAGGGTTCTGTGATGTTCCTTGAACCTACCATTTCTATTTGCATTTTCTGTCAGGTCCCCTTGCCATCTCTAGGTAAACGGTGTTGTTGTTTAGTCACTAAGTCATATCCTACTCTTCTGCAATCCTATAGCCCACCAGGTTCCTCTGCCCGCAGGATTTGGGGCTCTCAAGATATGGCTTCCCTGAGGGCTCAGATGGTAAAGAATCTGCCCTCAATGCAGGAGACCTGGGTTCGATTCCTGGGTCAAGAAGATCCCCTGGAGAAGGGAATGGCTACCCACTCCAGTACTCTTGCTTAGAGAATTCCATGGACAGAGGAGCCTGGTGGGTTGCAGTCCATGGGGTCGCAAAGAGAAGGATATGACTGATCAGCTAACATACACACAGACCGTAGTGCACCAGGCTCCTCTGTCCATAGGATTTCCCAGGCGAGAATACTGAAGTGGATCACCATTTCCTCCTCCACAGCATCTTCCCAACCCAGGGACTGGCCCCACGTCTCCTGCAATGGCAAGCAGATTCTTAACTGCCGAGTCACACTGTTATTTACCAGTCGTCATGCCCCTCTTGATGGGTTGGCATCCTCTCCATAGCCCATGCACAGGCTGTCCCCTGCCATTCCTCTGATCCACACCCATGTATGATGGGTCAAGTCCAAGTTCTTACATCATTGGGATGCCCCATCCTGCTACAGCAACCAATCCTACTCTGTGGTTTGATGTAAGATCCAGGGATCAATGAAAGATCTTTGGTACTAATGGCATTTTTCAAATACACCATTAAGATAGTTTTGGGGGTGCTAAGGTTTATGAATAGCATAGTTTTCTTTTTCTTATCATACAATTTACATTCTATAGACATAGCTTGTGTGTATGGAAGTATATAAAGAGGTTTTTTTTTTCCCAATACAGGAATTAATACTATACTTTTTATTAGTGAATTCTATGAAGAGACCATCTATGTTATTAAAAAGAAAAAAGTTAGGTTAATCTCTACTAAACTGTTTTTAGTCTTAAAGTTTAGGTGAATTTTTCTCTTTGTGAAATACAGACTTAAAGTCTTAAGTCACTGAAACATTTTCAAAAGCATTTAATAAGTAAATAAAGCAGATAAAACATATTCAAACAATTCTCACTTAGAGGTAGAGATATTAATAATTGTATTATAGAATCATCATAATTAAAATAAGGTTTCCCTTGAGTATGAAATCCAGTTCTCAGCCTATACTACTTTATTCAGTCTCTTGCCCCCAGCACAAAGTAGACCTCACATATATAACAATAATAACTGACATTTGTGTGATACTTAAAATATTTGACACAACATTTTAAAATGGGTCACATAAATGCTCACACACTTCAAATTGGATATATAAGCCATAAGTATAGGATAGGATTACTTATGTTAATAAAAATATGTATATGTATTTTTGTACATCCACTCAAAATATATGTATCTGCTAAAGTCTAAAAGTGACAGATTTTCCAGGCAGAGAAAGAAAAATATCATATGATATTACTTATATATGGAATCTAAGAAAATGATACAAAGGAATTTATTTACAAAACAGAAACAGACTCACAGACTTTGAAACTAACTGTGGCTACCAAACAGAAAAGGTGGAAGGAAGAAAAAGTTAGGAGGTTGGGATTAACATATACACTGCTATATATGTAATATAATCAGCAAGGACCTATTGTATAGTATGGGAAACTTTATTCAATATTCTTCAATAACCTATATGGGAAAAGTTATACATATGTATATGAATAACTCTCTGCTGTACACCTGAAACTAACACAACATTATAAATCAAATATACTCCAATATAAAATTTAAAAAATTAAAAACATTTTTAAGTTATAAAAAAGCTGACATATTTTCAAATAATCTAGCAGTCTTAACAGAGTGTAGAAGAAAAAAGTATATTTCAAAGGCTTAATTCTCACTGAGATTGACATTCTTATTAGACAACAAAAATAAATTGACTTTAGAATTTGCAGGTACATAGATTTGGGTGCGGAGACAACAGGCATAATACCTATAATATAAAAATACAAAAGTGAATTTTGTTGTAACACCAGGATTGGCACCAGGATTTGTCTGTGGACAGTATAGATTGCTTTTTAGACTTTTTGCGGGGGAGGGGAGCAGGTCATGGTTTCAGCCACATTTTAGATGTCAACCAAATATTCCATTGCAGAAATAAAAAATGATGTTATAACAGAGTTCCACATGTTTAAGTAGAAGAGCATTGAAATAAACTTTTTTCTTTCTCCCACCTCACAGGAAAGCTTAAATGTTGACATTTCCTTTCATATATGTGAAGCATTTAATAAGTGCAAAGAAAAGTGGTCCAGAGAAAATACATGGCTGAAAACTTAGAGGGTGAGGCTTGATATTCAAGAAAAGCGCCGGAAGAAGCTGAGTCGTCAGAGCATTTCCCTGTGTATAAGAGAAGGTGCACTGGTTGACAGAAGAGGAAGATTTAAATCATTTCAGAAACTGTTCAAATATATGCATTTATTCTATTTTTTCACCAAAAATTCCAGTTGTTCCCTCTTTATTTGCCTTTCTTTAGTTTTCTTTGTTATTATCCCCATATCCCTTTAAATAAAGACAATGGAAGCTAATGATAAAGAGAAGTCGAATTTGCTTTTTCTATCAGTTCAGAAACTTCTGATGCTAAAGTTCATTTTTCTTTGGTCTCAAATATTTAAATACATGATGCGAAGGCCTAAAAGTAAGTTGGTTGCTTTTTATTTCAAGGGAAACACACAGTTTTGGGGTTTCTTTTTTTTTTTACAAAAACATCCTGCCCTCAAAAGCATGTGGATCCCAGGCAGAGGGTTTGGGGAATGACTGAATGCAAAGGGCCCAAGAATTATCTTCAAGAAATGTTTGGTTCAGTGTTTTGTTGTTGTTGTTGTTTTAGTGAAAAGAATCCAGTGTCATAGAAAATATCTTGTTATTTCAACTAGAATAATTACCTTTGGTTTGGAGTTTTTATAGCTTTAAGACTAATGTGTTTTAAATAACACCTTTTTTTTGGCCTTACTAGATAATTTCACAATTCAAGATGTAGAAAAATAGATCAGCAAGAATATTGTTTGTCATTCAGTGCAAATGAAGAGGCATTGGTGCCATTTTGATTATAATTTGAGCTACCATGAAAACAAAGAACTTCTAAAATTCAGATAATATATTTACAAAACAGAAATGGAGTCATACATGTAGAAAACAAACTTATGTTTACCAAGGGAGAAGGGGGGAAGGGATACATTGTGAGAATAATTGTGATATAATTGTGAGAATGACATATAAACACACTACTGTATATAAAATAGATAGATAACTAATAAGGACCTACTGTGTAGCACAGGGAAGTCTTCTCAATGTTCTGTAATGATCTACATGGGAAAAGAATCTTAAGAAGACTGCATATATGTATACATATAACTGAGTTACTTTACTGTACAGGTGGCACTAGTGGTGAACAGCCTGCCTGTCAAAGCAGGAGACGCAGAAGATGCAGCTTGATCTCTGGGTTGGAAAGGTCCCCTGGAGAAGGGAATGCAACCCACTCCAGTGTTCTTGCCTGGAGAATCCCAAGGACAGAGGAGTCTGGCGGGCTACAGTCCAGGGGGTCGCAAAGAGTCAGACATGACTGACACAACTTAGCACGCGGCACACTGTACACCTGAAACTAAGAGCATTGTAAATCGACTACACTCCGACAGAAACTTGAACAACAAGTGAAACCGGAACAATAGAGAAAGACGAGGCTGCAGCACCACCAAGGAGAAGTTCTGTCCTCTGAAAGAGCATGCTGCCACAGGCTGCGGGCTGCTCTGGAGAGGTGGGCAAGAGTCCGGCAGCAGCCACACTCCTGTCCATGAAACTGGCAGCTCTGCTTGGGCCCCAGGCCACAGAGGAAGACACAGGCCTGGGGCTGCCTCTACGGGAGGCACTCACAGGGTAGATGCCCTAAGAGATCCAATTCAGTGAAACGCCTCCAGTTAAATTTCCTTTAAAAATACAATTGTCAGGATTATATTGTTTTGCTTTTAAAGCCTACTCCACCCTACTCTCTCGAATGATTCCAGAAGAATTGTTTAGGTCACTTACTTTTTTAAAACCTTCCTGTCAGACCTGGTTTTTCCATCAGTCCTAATACACCATTTATATTTTTTTAAGAAAAGAAGAAAGCATTACAAAGATAGCCAAACAAGATGATATATATCATCTCTGCTAAGGTCCTGCTATGGAACTGAATTCCTTAGGTTTGAAATGCGTTCCACGAATGTAAAAGACATAAGCAGTCAGTCCTGATGGCTAAAAAAGGAGAATGAGGTAACAGTAACACCGATGGCTGTTTGTCTCAAATGTCCTATAAATAGGAATGTGAAATTAATTTTTTTCAGCCTACATTCTCTCTATTGAAGGAAAATACTCTTGTAGTAAGCTGAGGTAAGGTGTTTCATAGAGAAAAAATAACATCTGAATTGTCATTTCCATGTTGTAATTTGGGAACTTCTTAACTGAAACAAACAGGATACCAAGGTGCATATTTCCTGTAAAACTCCTGAGTGCAGGATGACTCTTTGGTGGGGGGAGCAGATAAATCTACTGGATTTATCTCCCCCTGCTGTATGTGTGCTGCAGGACAGTTGGAAGAGAGCTTACACGAGGCCTGCTATTGTAACAGCTGGTGGCTTTGGCATTTTCTTATAAACATGCAAGCCGAAGAGAAATTTCTCCTTTCTAATTGGCCCCGTTTCCCCTTTCCTGGGACATTCCACAATGCCACCAACAACGAAGTGCTCAGAAAGGAGGAATCATTTCTGTTTATGTGAAAATAGATCTGAACTCTGCGAGGCAAGGGAAGAAATAACAAAAAAGCTTCAAAGACAACACAGAAAAGTTATAATCAAATCTGGATGCTGTTTCTGAGATCTGACGGAGCTCCTCCATACACCAGCTCTGCATGTGCCGGGAGCTAGGACCAACTACCTTCCAGCCCTGTCTACTCCATTCCCTGCGTAGCCCCAGCCAAGCTGTTTGCTGAAGCTGAGCCACGGCCCTGCCTGGGTTAAGCATGGAAAATGCTCTTGTGACTACCTGCTCTCAAACACAAGCAAACTGTCTCATTCTCAGGGGATGCTTCCTATATACTAAGCCATTGGTCTCAAGCTTATAAAAGTGATGATCAAAAATGCCTTCAGGAGGCAGCATAGCATCGCAATAAGAGGGCATGGATTTTTGAGTCACTCATAGTTGAATGCAAACTCACTGCCACTTACTGGTTGTGTGACCTCGGTCATGTTATTTAATTTCTCTGAGGCTCAGTTTGCTCATCTGTAAAATGGGGATACCAACATCTCTCTGCATGGCAATAGAAAGATTAGAATCTGTTATATGAAAAGCACTTAATGCAGAATCAAAAGTGTTAGCAAGTTTATTACTCACTGGAAAAGACCCTGATGCTGGGAAAGACTGAGGGCAGAAGAAGAGGACAACAGAGGAGGAAATGGTTGGATGGCATCACTGACTCAATGGACATGGGTTTGAGCAAACTCCAGGGGATAGTAAAGGACAGGGAAGCCTGGCATGCTGCACTCCATGGGGTTGAAGAGAGTTAGACATGACTTAGCAACGGAACAACAATACTTATTACATTTTACATCACAAAGTATATCTCCACACACAGTGTAACATAATGCATAGATTTTCTGTGATTCTAACCAGCAAGGATATTGCTATAATTCAGTTTAAGGGAAAACACGTGTAGAGTCTTGAAGCAATCCTAAATGTTGTGACCAGTTCACAACATCCTGGAGCAAATTAAATATTGTGCTCTATTCTTCGATTTCTGCTTCTAAGAAACATGAAAATGTGTGCATCCTTTTTAAAGGAAAAAAAAAGTTTGGTTGACACCAGGATATAGGAAAGAAAAGTTTCATCCTGAATCTTTATCCAAATAACTCCACTGACTTCCCTTTGATGGCAGTCAAATCACCCTTAGTGGTAAATACTGTTTCCCTAATAGACTTCAAATCCAGCTTTCCTTTTCATGCTTAAAGCCTGTTTCTTCTCATTTGCCACATTAGGCAATTAATTGGGTATTTATAGGCAGCTATCATATACCCCGCTGTCATCGCTACTCAGTCATACATCTTAAATTCTCCACATCTTGTACTTAAACCCTACCCCTTAATCACCTCATCATCTTTGTCACATTTTAAAATTTTCCTTCCACTTAATCAACTCCATTTTATAAGTGAGAGTATGAACCATTGTGCAGGATTCTACTAATGTAGCTTTCCTGAGGCTCAATGAAGAGAAAGCATTTTCTTCTTAAGCGATTTCCTTAGATCCCAGGATAGTTTCTGCTTCTAGTGCAAGAGCATCACCGTGGGAGCTATTCTGGATCTGCACTTCGGTGTTGCCCTCAATCCATTTCCATTATTAATGCCTTGGAAAGAGATGCTCAAGAGTGGGAGCTGAGCCAACTTGGAGTGAAGCACTCCCTCCCCAAATACAGCCACTGGACCACCCAGACACCCACACTCCTGGTTGATTCTCTCCTGCCCAGTGTTCATAGGTGTTCAGACCTCATAGGGAAAAGAAACCCCTCCTGATATTCCTCATGCCTTCCTTGGTCCCTTGAGCTAAGAAACAAGAAAAATTCTTATCCTCAGAAGATGGGCAGCTTTCTATTTTGGCTGCCTCACCCTTTGTTAGTGTCAACTAGCTAATTTTTCTAGTGATTGACCATTACAATCTGTTCCACGTGGCTCCAAGGTACTCATGTTCTCAGTGTGGTGACCCACAACATGCTTTTCCATGGGATCTTAATAAGAGTTCTGGAAAGAAAAGGGCTCCATTGTCAAATAAGTTAAGGAAACTTGACATCTCCCTCTTAAAGACTCAAAGTTATCTTAGAATGTTAATGGATCTGAGAAACGTCTAAGTAAAGAAAATCCATGGATCTTTGTTTAAGGCAGCTTCCCAAACTTGTTGGGACAACAGAGTCATTTCTTGGTGGGTCATCTATGAGGACTTCAAGAAAGTAATTTCTGCAGAGTATATTTTGGAAATGCTGCACCATATTGTGGTTTTCCTCTCATTTTCCCTAAAGAAGCTGTTACGTTCTTGTCTATGATCTCTGAATCACTGTTTACACCTGAGTGATCTGTCTAGCACAATGCTGGTTTTGGAGGATGCGCTCACATGGCTGTGGTATCTACTGACTCTGAAGACAACATATTTATCCAAGAGCTTCAAAGCTGGAAGATAAAGGGGCTGGTTTGGCCCAACACACATCTGGCAGTGAGAGTCCCAAGATTTCCATATTGCCTCTGTGACTCACCTGATTGCTCACTGTCAAATGACAATTGTCAAATTAGAGAAGTTCCTTGTCAGTCAGCACTTGACACAGTACAAGTGATGGTAGAGAATAGTACATTTACACTGTTCAACTTTTGTTGAACAAACAAATCCAAAAACTGATTTGTTTTACTCTATTTCTTTAGAGAAATATGCATGATTCTTCCAATGTTCCATGTTTGAAAAATAACTAATCGTGTAGCTGGTTTTATTTTCCCCCCAAGAGTCATGGCTACTCTTGGGGAAGATGGGAAAGTTCTGGGGATGGATGGTGGTGATGGTTACAACAGTGTGAATGTACTTAATGCCACAGAATTGCAAACATATGAAAAAAGGTGATACTGCTCTGAGTTTATAGATTATGTATGATGTGCTTCCACTTACTCCTATGCACTGAGCCCCTGGCATGTGTTATTATTTAATTATCGTAAGTGAAGAAGTGCTTGATCTTCATATTACCAAGAAGACAGATGTCACTGAGACAGATTAGGAAGGCTGTCTAGTGTCTCCAACCATTTCTTGTAGACCTGGGTTTGTACTCAGCTTCCCCTGATGAAGCCCAACACACTCCACTCTACATGTACAACATGTGCAAATGGGAAAACAGCCTAGAAGTTAGCTAATTTTTTCTAGCAATCATGTATTTTATTGCAATAATATATGTAACATAAAATGTATCATTTCCACCTTTTTTCATATGTGTACAATTCTGTGGCATTAAGTACATTCACACTGTTGTAACCATCACCACCATCCATCCCCAGAACTTTCCCATCTTCCCCAACCAAGACTCTTTATCCATTAAACCCTAACTCTCCATCCTCCCCACCCAGTCTGGGCAACCACCTTTCTCCTTTCTGTTTCTATGAACTTAACTACTCTAAGTCCCTCATATAAGTGGAATCATACAGAATTTGTCACTATTGTTTTTTTGCCTCACCGTGTGTGTGGCATGGGGGATCTTGGTTCCCCAACCAGGGGTTGAACCTGTGCCCCATGCAGTGGAAGCATGGAGTCTTATCCACTGGA
Source organism: Redunca redunca (assembly GCA_006410935.1). Lineage (NCBI taxonomy): Eukaryota > Metazoa > Chordata > Mammalia > Artiodactyla > Bovidae > Redunca > Redunca redunca. The sequence continues at coordinate 2,089,332 of SJYQ01001162.1, forward strand.
CCATCAGGTGGTGGCAGTGGTGGGGTAGTCGCTAAGTTGTGTCTGACTCTTGAGACCCCGTGGACTGTAGCCTGCCAGGCTCCTCTGTCCATACTGGAGTAGGTTGCCATTTCCTTCTCCAGTGGATCTTCCTGACCCAGGGATCGAACTCTAGTCTCCTGCATTGCAGGCAGAACCACCAGGGAAGTCCCTAATATTTAAATTCTTGCTCTGGCCATAGTATCCACCACTCATTTGGAAACAAATCATGGTAATGTTCTTATATCAACACAACACTGTTTGCAGGTTAATTAAAGTTGCTCGAAGGGAATTGGCTTGAACTTGGAAACAAAACCAGCCCCCAGTCAGCAAAAAGAAATCTGTCCATGTAGCAAGGACAGATCACTGCAAAGATGAGAAATCTGGGTAAGTCAAGGTGGCAGCTTAGCACCGTGGGTCTTTTAATAACTAAAATGTGCATATATTTCCCAAACATTTCTCTGCCCCCCTCCCTTTCAAACTGCTTTTCTGTTAATGTGTGAAAACAGTACAACTTGAGGGAAATGTAATCCACATGTTTTGGTGCATTTACACTTATATGCTCTTGAGAATACTGAAATGGCCTAACAATATATTTGCTAGTGGACCTTTTTTCATAGAAACATAATAATAGACTAAAAAACAAACTTAATCCCTAAAGGAGGGAAGCTCAATCTAAGTTTAAATTATTGAAATTTAAACATTCTTAAATACATTTCCAAGCTCATCTTCAAATGAAACTTTTAAAATATATTAATCAGTCTTTAGACTAAAGACTAAAGTTGCAAGATAAAAAAATTCTATAACTGGTTCAACTTTCTTTTTTGGCTCAACTTTAGGAGACAGTAGGAAATGGGAAAAAGAGGACAGATATCAGAGATGCTCAGACCTGGATTCCAATTGGTGCTGTAACACTTAGTAAATCTCAATTTTCTCATCCCATAAAATGGACATAATAATGTATGGCTTACAGAATTTTTCTAGAGCTTAAATAAATCATATGCATAAACAACTCATATATATAGTACATATAGACAAGGCATACATTCCTCTGTTTCAAATTTGAATGTTCCACATGCAATGATGTTATTAAAATCTATTCACAAAAGACATTTATATGCAGCAATGTAAATTATATTTTTCTTTTAAACTAAAAGAATGCAAAGATCAATCCCATGAAAGCAAGAAAAGGCACTAAAAGATAAAGTCAGTTACTTAAGGTCACATATTAACTTGAAGGCCCAGAAACAAAGAGAAAGCCGTTCATTACAAGTTTATGGGACGTAAACTATTGAGGATATTTTTTAAAATCTATGTAGGGTTGTATTTCTCTTTCTGTGGCTAAAGCATCTTGGTGCTTTTATTTTACCATATACTCTTCTGAAATCTCCCCAGATATCTTATATATTTTCTTAATTTTTAAGTTAATTAAAACTAGGTTGTTGGTTTTTTTTTTTTTTTTTTTTGCTTCATTGTTTGAAAAACATGATTTCTAGCAACAAACTGGAATATAGAGTTCATAGGAACAGTTTCAGCAGATACGGGGTTCTGAGGAGGTCTAACAGGTCAGCCACTCCGAGCATTATACAGCCACCGTGACTTACATGATGTTCTGATGAAGGACAAGTTGGAAAGCACTTCAAGGTCCCTCATGCCTCCTCTTCTAGGCAGTGCCCTAATCTCAGTCAAAGGATGATGAGCCCAGGGACACAGTGATGGCTCATGCCATGCCAGATAAAGATATGACTGCTCTGCTGGGAGATAGGGTTCCATAAAAGTCAGTACACAGTTAACATAGAAGACAGTATTCACTTCTGCTGAAAAGGAGACAAGCAATGAATCTCACAGACCCAGTTCAATCCTAAATAAATCCATAAAGTTGGAAGGTGATGGAGTAAGTGGGATATCGCAAATGACCCATTGGTTATGTTTAACTATCTGAAGGGTTTATCTAAGGTGTTTTGTTTTTTATTTTGATGTGGACCATTTTTAAAGTGTTTATTGAATTTGTTACAATATTGCTTCTATGTTTTGGTTTTGGGGGCACAAGACATGTAGGATCTTAGCTCTGGACCAGGAATTGAATTTGCATCCCCTCCTGCTACTTCTAAGTCACTTCAGTCGTGTCCAACTCTGTGCGACCCCATAGACGGCAGCCCACCAGGCTCCCCCGTCACTGGGACTCTCCAGGCAAGAACACTGGAGTGGGTTGCCATTTCCTTCTCCAATGAATGAAAGGGAAAAGTCAAAGTAAAGTCGCTCAGTCGTGTCCGACCCTCAGCGACCCCCTGGACTGCAGCCCACCAGGCTCCTCCATCCATGGGATTTTCCAGGCAAGAGTACTGGAGTGGGGTGCCACTGCCTTCTCTCCACTGGGAGGCAAAAGTCTTAACCACCAGGACCTCCAGGCAAGTCCCCTGAAAGTTCTTATTTAACCCTTTCACTACCATTTCTTTGCCTCCACCAACACTTATTAGTATTTACAATACAGTGTATGCCTAGTCAAAATTCAACTATAATCCTTTTAAATCAAAAGGTGGTTTACTCTCCTGATTTTTGTTTTTTAATGTTTAAGTCTTCTTAACAGAATTAATCTTGACATCTTAAGGAAATGGATTTAAGGAGAACAATTTTCTCATGGCATTCAGCCCAACTGCCATCTTTTCATGGACCATAGAGTTTCTGCCTGGCAATGCTGAAGGTGCACCAAGCCTTTCAGGACTAAAGTCACCTTCTCCAGTCAGGAATAAACCTGGCAATGAGGTCAAGCAACTCCTCTAGCCTGAAGCCCACTTGGAGGCAAAGTTAATGTCACTTCTTCTTTTTTTTTTTTTTTTATTNCAAGTTAACTCCACAACATGGAAGTCCAAACCGAAAGATAATTTCAAGGCTTGTGCATTTAGTTATTCCTTAGTGTCTGATTTTACTCCTCCAACCAATGTACATGCGTCACAGGCATGTCCTGTGCTTAGTCGTTCAGTCGTGCCTGACTCAGCAACTCCATGGACTGTAGCCCACAAGCGTCCTCTGTCCATGGGATTTCCCATGCAAGAATACTGGGGTGGGTAGCCATTCCCTTCTCCAGGGTATCTTCCCGATCCATGGATGGAAGCCAGGTCTCCTGCATTGCAGGTGGATTCTTTACCATCTCAGTCACCAGGGAAGCCCAATTTACATGCCTCGATTCAGTTCAGTTCAGTCACTCAGTCCTGTCTGACTCTTTGAGACCCCATGCCTAATTACATTTAATTAATTTATTCTTGAAAGATCTATCATAAATTCAGTATTTAAATTTGATCCAGAAAAAGACTTCTCTGAGTACCCAATGAAAGTTGAAAGTAGCAATTATAGCAAGGACTCAAGAATTGACCCCCGAAAATGTCTGATCCAACTTTCAAGACAAAATTAACAAAACTTTTTGTACTATCAGTGGAACTTCCACTTTCCCTGTGGCTTTTGATTTATGTCTTTATTTTATTTTGCTTTGATTTCTAGATTTGTTTCAACATTCAGTGGTCAACTCAGATGATGTCGAATACACCTCTAACCTCGAGGATCATTCCATACAGTGACACTTGAGAAAACACCCCAATGTAGAAGTCCAATTAAGTAGGTATCCAGGAAAATTCTTTAGCCATATTTGTAAATGTGAATTTCTAATAGTGAAAATAACTATGCACCCCAGAACTTCACTGATAACTTAAGACTAATTTGTAACATGAATTTCTGGTCCTTTAGACAGATTCACTTATCTTAGTGTCAAGGTTGATGAGGATGGTTGAAGAGTAACAACTGAGATCTTGGCCACTTTCCCAGTTCTGAATAACAGGAACGTAAATTCCCTGAGCAGGAAAGTCCAGCTCTCACGAAATATTTCTTCCTCACAGCACAGATAAGCATCATTGATGGAGATCCCTAAGTTATATCAGCGACAGTAACTTGGCTCTTAGGGCTTCTCCAGTTCCTGATGGAAAGACATTCCTGGGGATGCTATTTCCTCCTCCTGTTTCCTCCCTGCTCTCGTAGGAAGGAAAGTCACTCTAGCTATTCATTTCTCACTGAATGGTAATAATGTCTAAGATACTGCCTCACTGTATCGGGACTTCCAGAGAAGGCTACAGGCACTCAACGTCAAATCATCTGAGAATATGCTGATTTATTTAGCTCTCAGGGCATTGCCATGGGTTAAGAGTTTAATCAAGTTAAAACTAATTGAGGGCTTTGGGAAGTACTATGGCTAGTCTATGTGAAAACCCACTTCCCTGCCAGCTTTCTCTCATTCTGTTAACACTGTAGAACCTTCTTCTCTTCTTTGTCCTCTTTTTTTTTTTACAGCTTAGCTCTGGTCCCTGAAGGAGTATGTTCTTTCTAGAAGATAGATTATACACTATACACAATGTGAAAACTTTACACACTCTTCCTGTTGTCATCTAAAAGATTTTCCTACCTGAAAGATATAACTTACCTTTCACTCTCAGATTGGTTTTACTTAGAATTCCTTATAAGGACCAACATATTTAAACTTTATGGAGGAATATAAGCTGAAACTTTTGTTCCTCTTTAATTTGTCTTTTTCCCTAGTAAGATTTGTGACAACTTTTCCCCACGGCTGTTATCCATTATAGTAATTTAACTAAACTTTGAGGATTTGTAATTTCTGAAACATCATCTAATTTTCTATGTAAAGGGAAGATAGAAAGCTAAAAGTAACTTTTTAAAAAGCAAGCTGAAGCCTTGTATAGCACAGAAAAGGAAGAGGAAGATTTGTAACTGGCAAGATAGTACAATTAGATACAAGATACAATTAGATACAAGATAGTACAAGATAGATACAAGATAGTACAAGATAGATACAATTAATATATGTACTTCAAACTGGAAACAAATTAAAGATGTAAAATAAATCTCTTTCAGATAGCTTGCATAGGTAGCCAGTCAGTTCATAAAAAATGCATACTGCTTTAAATTGTCAAAAGTCATTTTAGTTATTTTTTATCCAATAGTTGTTTATCCTAATCATCATCCAGAAAACATCTGTTAAGTACTACCTTGGCATAAAGAGTATTGGTTAGAGTTAAAATGACAGTGCTTTGTCAGGGGTTTACAAAAGAAAGATGTTTCAGATCATCACTTATTTTAAAAAAGTCTTGCAAAACATTCAGAAATAGAGTCTGTTAGATCATCAAATAAAGAAGTACATTCAAATTCTAAAAAAGTAGCCATAAAATCCAAATGTCAATATTCCAATAATTTGGTTTGAGGTACATTAATTCATAACTCCAAGAGATGGTGAAGGACAGGGAAGCCTGGGGTGCTGCAGTCCATGGGGTCACAGAGAGTCGGACACGACTTAGTGACTAAACAACAGCAACATTAATTCATAGCAATGACTATTCTTCTTGCACCCAACGCCCACTAGCTAAAAATTGTTGCGGGTTCCAAAATGAATATTAAAATACTATGAGGGAAAAAAACTTAAGAAAATTTTATTTAAAAGAACTTGAAGCTGCTTTCTGAAAACAGATCAGGGGACCAGCAGACAAAGGTAATTCAATTTAAAATCATTTTGTAGGATAGAACACTGCTGCCTGCTCACAACCTTGACACACTCACCACTCAAATACTTCCCAGAAGTGCTATCAGAATCAAATAACGACCACGCACATTCACCAGGAGGTATCGGGAACAAGTTATGGTGAGAAACTTTAGAGTTATGTGTCAAATTGCATTTCAGTGACATCCTTTGAAGTTTGGAACTCAGCACCAAGGCTGTTTTGGCACCTACACAGTACATGGAAGGACAATGTGTTCCTTTTTGGTTAAAAGGCCAGTAGCCAGCGGTAATCATAGGAAGATGAAAATGGAGAATGTGCTCAGTGGAAAGTGGCACTCCTTTCATCTGTGATAACTAATGTAAGATCTTCCCACTAAAGTCACAAATAACATAATGTTTATATGATGGCCTTTTACTGAGGAAATGTGGTATGAAATTTTATGTCCTTTTTTTCATTTCACTAACAAATGAAAGTTGTTTCAATTTCAAAGCTTAAAATTCAGGATATTAGAAGTTTTACAAAAAATTTTGGTGATTTAGTGGTTGAGACTCCTTGCTTCCACTGCATGAGGCACAGGTTCAATCTCTGGTCAAGGAACTAAGATCCCAGATACCATGCAGTGTGGTCAAAGATTTTTTAAAAAGAAAAAGAAAAATTTCCATGCCTAAAAGCAGTCAATGAGAGCATCTGCCAAAAATAGGTTTGCGATTCTTCCCAAGTTCGTCCTCCAGGTCTCATTCCCACCCCGCCGCCGCCACCACCCCCACCG
>SJYQ01001162.1:2095682-2158715 GCA_006410935.1 Redunca redunca
CCGCCCACCCCGCCTCCACTCACAGCTCAGGTGGTTGAGATCTGAGACCTCAGCCTAGCTCTCCTTTACATTTTGATTTGTCTCTAATGTGATCATTAGCTCCTCTTGAGGTCTTATTGCCCTGGCCAGGACACCTGGTCACCTCTATTCTAGCCCTTTCTCAGTGCCTCCAGCACCTCGCTCAGCACCTCCACACCCCTCCCTCAGCCCGCAGCAGTTTGGCCCAGCTGGCAACTGGTCATTGGTCATACGTCTGTCTACATTTCATTCTCAGGGACATTTCCTGACCTGCACTCTAGGCGAGGTCTCTCTCGTCTGAGCTTTCAGAGTATTCTGCTGTTGCCTCTGGTTCTCCATGGAAATGCCCATCTCATTTTTCTGAATTTATTATTCAAAAACAAAGAATCCCTGGCAAACTGTAAGTTCCATGAGTGACTGGGCCTGCCCTGGGTACAACCTTACTACCAGAATATCATAGTGTGTGGAACATGGTAGGCTTAGTGACTTATGTGTGTGAACGTCAGTGTGTTTAAGGTTTTATCACTCAACCAGGTTACCTTAGTTAATTGTGAGCAAATTAGTAACTTGTGCCCAATGTGATGACATGTCTGTCACTAAACTAATGGTGAGCTAAAACTAACAACTACTCCACTCACTGGGGACTCACAGAACACCGGATGACTCAAGTTGGGCAAAGAGAGACATGATGCATTTTCTCAACGCTACTTCAATTAATAATCAGTTTTTTTTTTCTCTACTTTTAACTGTAAAATAGACTATAAAGGTCAAATGAGATAGTAGTTTAACAAACAATGTATGGAAAAAGAACACAAGTATTAGCAAAACTACAACTCACATTTACAGATAATTCATGAGCATTAACTAGTTAGCAAGCTTTAACTCTGACATGCATACACACAAATTAAATTTCATAATTGTTTACTAGAGATTGGAGGAAATTACATGAAAAGATAACATGTTACAATAGATATAAATTAATAAAGGAGAAAGGTTGGACTATACTACTTGGTTTATTTTAATATGGATAATGCTTACAAATATTGGAACAATGTTCAGTGCTGACAATATTTAAGCAGCAAAAAGAAATTTTGAAGAGGTAAATAATTTCCCATCCCTGTTAAAAGTGTATTCAACATTGGTGGACTAGTAGTTTTAAGGTTTTAATCAATTAGCATCTCCTATAGAGGACCTCTAATATGAGAATCTGAGGAAATGTTGTAGATTTATACCTCTCTTTAAAAGGTGCCATAAATATTATTCTCCAAGAAACAAGTTTCTAGTAATGACTAAGACAGACAATCCTTCAGGCAAATAAGTGCAACATATAGAAAATTCAGTACTGTTCACTAATAACAAAGGACATATAAATAAATAGTGTTAATTATGATTGTCACTGTAAATATAAAGATGCAGATATATATGTGAAACTGTAGAGCTACATTTAATGAATTAAAAAATGTGTCTTCACTGGCTAACTAGAAAACAGTGGAGCATAAAATCATTTTTAACTCTATTCACCTTACCTGTTTTGGTAAATTCAACTCATTGAGGCATTATGGGAAAATCTGAGATATTTCTATGGCATTCATGAGGTCTCCAATGAGGACATCCCTTACAAAGAAATGCAGAACTATCATTGATAAATAAAATCAATGAAAATAACAACCCACAGAAAAAAATTTAATTATTTACTGATAAATTCTCTTTGCATTTAATATCTCTTGTCCTATCTGAGTAGCCTCCTACTGAGACACACTGAATAGTAACTTTTTATCTGATGTCTGTGAATAGAATTGCCTATTCCCCTCATGGGGAGTCCAGATGTGCTGCCCTCAAAAGACACTCAGATACTAATTCCAAAAATAGTCTAAACACATGCATCCTGCCTCAAATCTGAGACCTCTTTTGTTGATAATTCTACAGAGAGAATATAAGGTTAGTCAGTGAGATAGACATAGCATAAAGACACCTAGGTCCTATCAAAATTAAAGAAACAAAACTAAAATTTTCCAAAAGGGGATTTAAAAGAGATTGCTGTACATCTGAGAATTTTATCAGCACATAATATATGCTCAATTATATAAATGAATAAATAATTTTCTTAGCTTTTACCAACATGCTGTTGTTTTTTTTTTCACTACTTTTCTATAGCCCATAGCTGTATTGGTGGTTTAGTTGCTAAGTCATGTCTGACTCTTGTGACGCCATGGACTCTTCTGTCCATGGGATTTCCCAGGCAAGAATACTGTAGTGGGTTGCCATTTCCTTCTCCAGAGAATCTTCCTGACCCAGCAATCTAACCCACATAACCTGCATGGCAGGTGTATTCTTTACCATTGAGCCACCAGGGAAGTCCCATATCTTATAGCATTTTCCTGTTAATATGTGATCCCAATCTGTGATATACTTATACCTACTCTCTATCTTACTTACCTCCCTTAATTCAATATAATGTTCTGTATACTCTTGAATATCAGGATTTCCTCCAATATGCTTTATACATCTTACTTCCCTCCTCTCATTCTTTTTGTTTGGCCAATGGCCATGTCTAATCTGTTCTGGGACATTTTTATCCAGCTGCTCCCAAATCTTATAATTAGATTATACCCCAAAACAACTTAATAACAGCAGTTATTCAAGAAATGAGATCTGATACCTATAGAAGTAAACACTTATGCCATTTGACTGAGGTGACTGAGGGATTTGCGAAATACTCAAATTTCAAGCAAGGCAAACAGGAAAACAATAACCAAAGTTATATTCTAACTAATTTTATTATTCTCTGTTAGAATTAAAGAAAAAATAAGGGAATGATTTGTGTATAGTTTGGAAAGAAAGGGACTCGGTGGACAAGTACATGGAGGGGCTTTCCAGCAGTGGCCAGAACAGATACAGCAGATCTGAGGAATAGCAATTTCATGATTACTAGAGAAGTATGGTCTATGGGGGCTGATGGGTTGATTGCAAGCTGTCAATACAATTTGAATACTCTGAGAGTTAGGCCTGAGGCTTCTGGCTACTAGAAAGAGAACACTCCTGGGACCTGAAAAACTTGTCCATTTACCTTAAGCCCAAAATGTCTTCAGTGAGTCTGTTGGGTATAAGTCAACTTCTACAAATTCAATATATTCTGGATTTACTGAAAGCATTTGGTTTTTTGATCTCAACAAAGCTAAAATCCATAACCTAAACCATAGTATGGGAATAAAAAAAAATGCCCTGGCCTGAGAAGTCAATAGCCTTGCCTGGACACCGCCTCTATGGTGCCTGGCTTGCTTTCTTATTCTCATATGAGCCAAGTACAATTTGATGATATTTTCCACATCTATCGCCATCTATCTGTAGGCAGTGACATACGACACTTATGTGAGTCCGTGATTCCACAGAATGGAGTTACGTAATACAAGCACTTTTTGTCACCCAGACAATCAGAGTGAAGACACAAGTCTATAGCCTTAGCAAACATGCTTGTGAGTATGATTCTAGGATTCCCCTTTTATCCAAAATAAAAAATCTGGATAATGTCTTTACAAGCTGTTTGGAGGCTCATAAATTACATGCAGACATCAACACACGGAATAAATTTATGAAGAAAGGAGTTAAGAAAAATACAGATTTTCAAACCTGGGACTGATATCTTCCCCACAGTTGGATGCTTCATCTCCATAATGAGGTCATTGTGTAACACCTAAAATGTAAAAAAAAAGAGAAAAAATAACTTACAAAGTAAATTTATCTTCAATCTCAAGGGATGTGGAAAGATACTTATTCAATCCATTGAAAAAAATGATTACAAAACATGGAGATTTTTGAAATATTAATTTGAAAGTATTTGAGGTTAAAATATTTTCATTTTATATTAAACCAAGTGAATCCAAAAAGAATTAGAAGACTCAAGGGCTAGCCAACTTCATTTTTATAGTCTTCTTAGTCTTAAAAATGTTATTTGCTCTTAAATACAGGGTGTGATTCCCCCCTTTCATCTAATTTTGATCCTCTAAATATTAAAGCTCAGCCTCTTTCTCCATGACCTCAAGCAGGATTGGACCAAGGTCAACTGCAGAAGGACAGAATATGAGAGGAACCAGGACCTGAAACAGAGGAGCCTATTGTAGTCTATATGTGCTCCTAGCAATTTCTTCAGTGGAAGGTGTGGGCAGTCAGTCCAGTTTGAAAGGTGAATCAGAATATCCAGGAGGCCGAGGGACCACATAAAGTGGCCAAATTAAAGCCACTGTGACAAACCATGAGCAGAGCCAGCTGACAGGGAGCCCAGGTTAGAGTAGACCCTAGTCAGGGCCTGAGCAGGAAACTGAAACCAAAGATGTTCTCAGTGGTCACAAGACCTTACTCATAAGACCAGGTTTTATAACTAGGACAAACTGAGAAAACTAGGGCAACTGAGAAAAAAAGCCAGAAACCCCATCCTGGAGGACTGATTCAGTCTCATGCACTGGACCAAGACAGGTATTTGGTGTCTCATCAAGAAAGTGGGTCTTCCCAGACGGCACTAGTAGTAAAGCACCCATGTGTCAATGCAGGAGACATAAGAGAAGCAGAGTCTATCCCTGGGTAGGGAAGATCCCCTGGAGGAGGGCATGGCAGTCGACCCCAGTATTCTTAACTAGAGAATCCCAAGGACAGAGCCTGGTGGACTACAGTTCATAGGGTTGCAAAGAGTCAGACATGACTGAAGTGACTTAGCACAGCACACATCCAGAAAACAAAATAGACTTGACCTCAGGGTTAAGAGTCAAGGCAGTTACTAGGACAGGAGTGTTCTATCAGAGCCCAGCCAGCAGAAAGGTGGCTTGATGCTGAATCGTTTGGCTACTCCCCTTCATGGATCACAGCCTTATTGTGGTGAAGGGACTTGCATAATTCAATGAAGCTATGAGCCATGCCCTGCAGGATCATCCAAGACAGACAGGTCAGATCATAGTGAAGAGTTCTGATAAAACCTGGTCCACTGGAGGAGGAAACTGCAAGTATTCTTGCCACGAGAACCCTATGAACAGTATGAAAAGGCAGAAAGATATGACACCAGAAGATGACTCCCCTGGGTGGGAAGGTGTCAAATATGCTACTGGGGAGTAGCAAAAGGCAATTACTTATAGTTCCAGAAAGAATGAAGCAGCTGGCCCAAAGTGGAAATAGCACTCAGTTGTGGAAGTGTCTGTGGTGAAAGTAAGGTTCAGTGCTGTAAAGAACAGTATTGCATAGGAACCTGGAATGTTAGGTCCACAAATCAAGGTAAATTGGACATAGTCAAGTACGAGATGGCAAGATTGAACCATCAACAACTTAGGAATCAGTGAACTAAAATGAACAGGAATGGGCTACTTTAATTCAGATGACAGTTATATCTACTACTGTGGTCAAGAATTACTTAGAAGAAATGGAGTAGCCCTCATAGTCAACAAGAGTCTGAATGCAGTACTCAGGTACAGTCTCAAAAACAACAGAATGAACTCAGTTTGTTTCCAAGGCAAACCATTCAGCATCACAGTAATCCAAGTATATGCCCCAACCACTGATGCCAAAGAAGCTGAAGTTGACTGGTTCTATGAAGACCTACAACACCTTCTAGAACTAACACCAAAATTTAAAAAAAAAAAAAAAAAAAGATATCTTTTTCACCACAGGGGATTGGAATGCAAAAGAAGGAAGTCAAGAGATATCCTGAATAATGTGCAAGTTTGGCTTTGGAGTACAAAATGAAGCAGGGCAAAGGCTAACAGTTTTGTCAAGGGAACACACTGGTCATAGCAAACACCCTTTCCCAACAATCCAAGAAACGACTCTACACATGGATATCACCAGACGGTCAAAACCAAAATCAAATTGATTATGTCCTTTACAACCAAAGATGGAAAAGCTCTATACAGTTAGCGAAAATAAGAGCTGGATCTGACCATGACTCAGATCATCAGCTCCTTATTGCAAAATTTAAGGTTTAAATTTAAGGAAATAGGGAAAACCATTAAGCCATTCAGGTATGACCTAGATCAAATCTATTATGATTATACAGTGAAGGAGACAAATAGATTCAAGGGATTAGATCTGCTAGACAGTGTCTGAAGAACTATGGACAGAAGTTCCTAACGTTGTACAAGAGGCAGTGACCAAAACCATCCCAAAGAAAAAGGAATGCAAGAAGATAAAGTGGTTTTCTGAGGAGGCTTCACAAATAGCTGAAGGATGAAGAAAAGTGAAAGGCAAGGGAGAAAAGGAAAGATATACTCAACTGAAAGTAGAGTTCCAGGGAATAGCAAAGAGAGATAAAGCCTTCTTGAATGAAGAATGTGGAAAAAACAGAATGGGAAAGACTAGAGATCTCTTCAAGAAAAGTAGAGCTATCAAGGGAACATTTCATGCAAGGATGGGCATGATAAAGGACAGGGATGGAAAGGACCCAGCAGAAGCAGAAGAGATAAAGAAGAGGTGGCAAGAAAACACCAAAGAAATATACCAAAAGGTGTCAATGACCCAGATAACAACGATGGTGTGGTCAACTCACCTAGACCCATTCTGGAGGGTACAGTAAAGTGGGTCTTAGGAAGCATTACTACAAACAGAGCTAGTGAGGGTGACAGAATTCCAGCTGAGCTATTCCAAATCCTAAAAGATGCTATAAAAGCACTGCATTCAATATGTCAGCAAATTTTGGAAAACATCAGTGGCTACAGAACTGGAAAAGGTCAGTTTTCCAATCTCAAAGAAGGGCAATGCCAAAGAATGTTCAAACTACCAGGTAATTACATTCATCTCGCGTGCTAGCAAGATTCTGCTCAAAATCCTTCAAGCTTGGCTTCAGCAGTACTTGAACCAAAAATTCCAGATGTGCAAGTTGAGTTTAAAAAGGCAGAGGAAACAGAAATCAAATGGTCAACATTCTTTGGATCATGGAGAAAGCAAGGGAATTCCAGAAAATCATCTAATTCTGCTTCATTGACTACACTAAAACCTTTGACTCTGTGGATCACAACAAATGTGGAAAATTCTTAAAGAGATAGAATGCCAGACTACCTCACCTGTCTCCTGAGAAACCTGTATGCAGGTCAAGAAGCAACAGTTAGAACCTTACATGGAACAACAGACTGTTTCAAAATTGGGAAAGGAGGAAGACAATTCTATATATTGCCACCCTGCTTACTTAACTCACAGGCAGAGTACAGCAGAGTACACTGGGTTGAATGAATCACAAACTGGAATCAAGATTGCCAGGGGAAATATCAACAACTTCAGATATGCAGATGATACTATTCTAATGGCAGAAAGTGGAGAGGAACTAAAGAGAATCTTAATCAGTGTGAAAGAGAAGAGTGAAAAAACTGGCTTTAAACTTAAAATTAGGAAAGAAAAGCAATGCCAAAGAATGCTCAAACTACAGAACAATTGCACTCATATCACACGCTAATAAAGTAATGCTCAAAATTCTCCAAGCCAGGCTTCAACAATATGTGAACCATGAACTTTCTGATGTTCAAGCTGGTTTGAGAAAAGGCAGAGGAACCAGAGATCAAATTGCCAACATCCGCTGGATCATGGAAAAAGCAAGAGAGTTCCAGAAAAACATCTCTTTCTGCTTTATTGACTATGCCAAAGCCTTTGACTGTGTGGATCACAATAAACTGTGGAAAATTCTGAAAGAGATGGGAATACCAGACCACCTGACCTGCCTCTTGAGAAATCTGAATGCAGGTCAGGAAGCAACAGTTAGAACTGGACATGGAACAACAGACTGGTTCCAAATAGGAAAAGGAGTACATCAAGGCTGTTTATTGTCACCCTGCTTATTTAACTTCTATGCAGAGTACATCATGAGAAACGCTGGACTGGAAGAAACACAAGCTGGAATCAAGAATGCTGGGAGAAATATCAATAAGCTCAGATATGCAGATGACACCACCATTATGGCAGAAAGTGAAGAACTAAAAAGCCTCTGGATGAAAGTGAAAGAGGAGAGTGAAAAAGTTGGCTTAAAGCTCAACATTCAGAAAACGAAGATTATGGCATCCGGTCCCATCACTTCATGAGAAATACATGGGGAAGCAGTGGAAACAGTATCAGACTTTATTTTTGGGGGGCTCCAAAATCACTGCAGATGGTGACTTCAGCCATGAAATTAAAAGATGCTTACTCCTTGGGAGGAAAGTTATGACCAACCTAGATAGTATACTCAAAAGCAGAGACATTACTTTGCCGACTAAGGTCTGTCTAGTCAAGGCTATGGTTTTTCCTGCAGTCACGTATGGATGTGAGAGTTGGACTGTGAAGAAGGCTGAGCGCCGAAGAATTGGTCCTTTCGAACTATGGTGTTGGAGAAGACTCTTGAGAGTCCCTTGGACTGCAAGGAGATCCAACCAGTCCATTCTGAAGGAGATCAGCCCTGGGTGTTCTTTGGAAAGAATGATGCTAAAGCTGAAACTCCAGTACTTTGGCCACCTCATGAGAAGAGTTGACTCATTGGAAAAGACTCTGATGCTGGGAGGGGTTGGGGGCAGGAGAAGGGGACGACAGAGGATGAGATGGCTGGATGGCATCACTGACTCGATGGACGTGAGTCTGAGTGAACTCCGGGAGTTGGTGATGGACAGGGAGGCCTGGCATGCTGCAATTCATGGGGTCGCAAAGAGTCGGACACGACTGAGCGACTGAACTGAACTGAATATCAAGGCATCCACTCACATCATTTCATGGCAAATAGAAAGGGAAAAAGTGGAAGCAGTGACAAATTTTATTTTCTTGGGCTCCAAAATCACTGTAGATGGTGACTGCAGGCATGAATTTAACTGACACTTGCTCCTTGGCAGAAAAGCTATGACAAAACTATACAGTGTATTAAAATTCAGAGACATCACTTTGATGACAAAGGACCATACAGTCAAAGCTATCACTTTTCCAGTACATATATAGATGTGAGAGTTGGACCATAAAGAAGACTGAGTGCTGAAGAATTGATGCTTTCAAATTGTGGTGCTAAAGAAGACTTTCGAGAGTCCCTTGGGCAGCATGGAGATCAAACCAGTCAATCCTAAAGGAAATGAACTCTGAATATTCATTGGAAGGACAGATGCTGAAGCTGAATCTCCAATACTTTGGCCACTGATGGGAAGAGCCAACTCACTTGAAAAGGCCCTGATGCTAGGAAAGATTGAAGTCAGGAGGAGAGGAGAATAACAGAGGAGGAGATGGTTAGATAGCGAATGAGATGGTTAGATAACCAACTCAACGGACGTGAATTTGAGTGAGCTCTGGGAGATAGTGGAGTACAGTGGAGACTGGCATGCTGCAGTCCATGGAGTTGCAAAGAGTCAGACACAACTTAGTGACTTAACAAAAACAATCACACTTGGGTACTAAAACAGAGCTACTTAAATCCTTGGCACAGACAGGCTGTCGTTTTTCCCCCTGAGTGGGCAGGAAAACAAAAGCTGCCAGAGATCAAGTGCCCACAAGTTGTGGGTAGAAGATGTGATGAGGGCATGGAACTAGATTCTAGAACACAAAAGTTGAATTACTGGAGGAAACATATTGTGTTACACACAAATGAAAATGCTACGAAGTTGCTTTTATAAGTTAGGTCTTTACCAGTTGGAGGCAACCTGTGTATACTGCATCAAAGAACCCCCAAATTCAGTTTATTATTGCTATTACTACATCTTATTGAGACACATATGGGTGAATTACATATGGAGTGCTGTCTTCACCTGCACTGTCTACCAGGAGCAGAGCTTCTCTTGGGCTATTCTGTACATAGATCTAAAGGGCAGATGCTTTGAACTGTGGTGCTGGAGAAGACTCTCGAGAGCCCCTTGGATTGCAAGGAGATCAAACTAGTTCAATCCTAAAAGAAATCAATCATGACTATTCATTATAAGGACTGATGCTGAAGCTCCAATACTTTGGCCACCTGATGCAAAGAGCTAACTCATTAGAAAAGACCCTGATGCTCGGGAAGATTGAGGTCAGGGAGGAGAAAGGGATGACAGAGGACAAGATGGTTGGATGGCATCACCAACTCAATGGACATGAGTTTGAGCAAGCTCCAGGAGATGGTGAAGGATAGGGAAGCCTGGCGTGCTGCAGTCCATGGGATCGCAAAGAGTCAGACATGACTAGGCAACTGAACAACGACAAAAAGGGCAGAAGTATTGCAGTGGCCCAGTGAACTTATGGACCACAATTTCACACTAATATCCTAAAGAGTAGTACTTGTAATAGTTCTATAGCATTTTGAGCTTCAGGTTAAAGCAAGATTTGCATACCCTTATCTTTATTATAATCTTTCCACAGAGCAAAAATGCATAAAATAAATAAACTAATAAAAATGTTTTCTGGGACTTCCCTGGTGATCTAGTGGTTAAGAATCCACCTTCCAATGCAGGGGACTCAGGTTCAATCCCTGGTTGGGGAACTGAGATCCCACATACTGAGAGGCAACCAAGCCTGAGTGCTACAACTAGAGAGGCCCACACACTGCAATAAGCCTTTGCACTACACACTACAGCTAGAGAAGCTGCACGCTGCAGCTGGAGAGGAGCCCCCACGCCCTGGGACTAGAGAAAGCCCTGCAATGCAACAAAAACCCAACAAAGCCAAAAAAGAGTTTTGTCACTTGGAAAACTCAGGGAGAGAGGACAAATTTCCTTAGTTTTATCCGTTTTCAGTGAGCTTATTGGTTGCATTATGGAATAAGCTATCAAGAAGACAACCTCCTGGGTAATTTTTTAAGGTGAGAACTATAACCCTTATGTGGCTAAATATTCTGGCTTCCAGGGTTTTCTTTGGGAATGGTTGCCACTTTGAGAATGATGCTTTTTAAATGACCATGTCAAACCTTCTCATTAAGGGTGAAGCCAATGCCAGAAGGAGATCCTTTCTAGGAATGCCTTGCCTTTCTTTTGGCATCACCAGCTTTGCAGCCGAGAGCTGGCCAGAGAAAATTCTTGCCAGTGTTAGAATTGTGCTATAATTTCATTCTGGTGAGGCTCATTCTCAGCACCCGCCCAGCACAGCCTCCTCCTTTGTGGGGGTGGGGGCTAAATGCCAACTCGAGGTGCTAAATCTCAGTTCTACTGAGGACAGGAACAAAAATACCACGCTAAATTTCACTTGAAACAATTATCTGCACACTGAATCATTCTTCTCTTCTCGTATCTCTGTTGCCCTCCTGACTACCTCTTTGTAATAATACTGCAGTGCTACTCACAAAAGACAAAAGTGAGTGTTCTTAGCTAAATATAACTTAACTGATAGTGTTAAAATTAATTAACGCTGAATTTTAATCATGTAGCAAACGTGAAGTGTCAAACGTGAAAGGGTAGCTGGTAAAGGTCAAGGGACAGATGTCAAAGTTTTGTAAAGCAGAAGCTAGCAGCTGACTGAAGTTTTGCATGAAAGCAGCTTAAGGAGTGTACGCCTTTTAGTTCCTCCCCCACTGATGCCTATATGTGACATTCCCAATATGAAAATTTCTTATCGAACTCGATCAATTCCTTTGCATTGAAAATTGTTTGACTTAAAGCAGAAATACAAATTCTTCTTATGTTTGCAAAGCAAGGTAATTCCATTTCTAATTTGCTGGAGTGTTTGTACAATTATGAGGTAAATGGGCTACTCCAAGCCCCCATCTTCAGAAAGAATTGACTTATTCCCCTGGTTGGTGGCCACTTACCTATAAAATGTGAAATCAGAGTTCCAGCAAATTCCATAGGCTTTCTTTGTGAATCAGGTCAGATAATCTCAGAACAACTGAGACTGTGGCAGTGTTATTCCTGGAAACCCTGCCTGAGTACTCGGAATGTTAGGAAACTCTCCAGCCTTGTTTGTGAGGTGAGTCCTGCTCTGTTCAATAACATATTCGAGAACCTCAGGGTCCAGGCAGCCTGTCTGGATTTTAACAGAACTCTCTCCTGCTGCACTTTAGACCTAGGTCCCAGTCTAACTTCACCAGAAATGCAGGAACTGCCACTTGCTACCATTTGTATAACATTTCTTTTGTAATCCTTACTAAATATCTCCTTTTCCTTCTCTCATCCAAAGGCAACACCCTGATCTCTATTACCTTAACTAAGAAATTCAAATGTAAAGTGTTTTCTTTTCTGACCACTAACAATGTAATGGGGGACCTCAGCTTTAGGGAACTTCAACTGCCCTTTTCCTTGAAGGAAATTTCATGCCTGGAACCTCAGTCTGGCCACTCAGGATATTCTTAGTTGCATAATGAGTTATTTTAAACTAAGGTGAAGGGCCTTCTTGAGAATTCTGATGTGTACTTTTTCCTTCCTTTAACTTATTTTATCTTCCTTCCATCCTTCATGGTTTGGTAGCTCTTCAAAATTGAATTTCTTCTTGAAGTTTCAAAAGCCTCTTCTTGATAAGAATAGAATTGTAGACAGTGCACCAATCTCTCTCACAAAGTATTAGGCCTATTTAAAATAAGGTCTCTCATTCTTCCTCAAGAGTTTTACAGATTGACAGCCTAATGATAGAGTCAAATGGTAATGTATTAATGATGGGGGGAAAGAGTAAAATGTATACCTTAAAGCCATGTGGGAAATAAAAGTTTAAGTGAGAAAATCTTTTTATAAAGTCCTATAGTAAGAATGGCAGAAAAAAGTCTATAATATAGTAATAGCAAGGAAAAAATATGTAAGGAAAAAAAAAAAAAACACAAAAATCAATACCCACTATATAAGCAGTGTAGAGAAGGGAATGGCAACTCACTCCAGTATTCTTGCCTGGAGAATGCCATGAAAAAAGGAGCCTGGAAGGCTACAGTCCATGGAATCACAAGAGTCAGACAGGAATGAGTGACCCCGCCACACACACATATAAGCAGTGAAAATCTGTAGGAAAATCAAGGGGTCTGAGTCAAGAGTAGAATTAGCAAATAAAAAGAGAGAGAGGGTACTGGCATTAAGTGATGAACACAAAGTTCAGTTCAGTTGCTCAGTCATGTCCAGCTCTTTGCGAACCCATGGACTGCAGTATGGCAGGCCTCCCTATCCATCACCAACTCCCAGAGTCTACTCAAACTTATGTCCATTGAGTCAGTGATGCCATCCAACCATCTCATCCTCTGTCATCCCCTTCTCTTTGCGCCTTCAATCTTTCCCAGCATCAGAGTCTTTTCAAATGAGTCAGTTCTTCACATCAGGTGGCCAAAGTATTGGAGTTTCAGCTTCAGCATTAGTCCTTCCAGTGAATATTCAGGACTGATTTCCTTTAGGATGGACTGGCCCTTGCAGTCCAAGGGACTCTCAAGAGCCTTCTTCAACACCACAGTTCAAAAACATCAAAGGATGGACAAAAAGGATATGTGTAAAAGACTTTATCAAAAATCAATGTAATACCATCAATTACATTAACAAAGATGCCCAAAAGAGAAACAATCTATCCACTCATGAAAGAGTGGAGAGTAAAAGGATTAATGAACTGGTGTTCAAGGTGCCTATATTTAGAAGGTAGGCAAAAAGAGACCTGAGCCAATTTTTTACAACAGTTTCCATTCCATAATGAAGGAGTAATATCCAATGAGCAAAAGTAAGTAACTGTGTATATCTTGGAAGGAAAGGAAAAGATGTAAGTCAAGGAGGTCAGTAAAAGTCACAGAACAAAGATGATATTGAAATAAAGCATAAGGTTAATTACAACGATACATATAATAACAGCAGCTTTTGCTCGACAAAATTCAAGGGTCAGACATTGTGTCAGGAACTAAAGAGTTACCTCCATTTAATCCTCCTAATGAGAGAATTAATTAACTAGATAAGAATTACTATTGCCTGCATTTCTACTAATAACATGATGAAAGCCTAAAGTGGTTAAATAAAATACTCCCAAGATTTTATAAATTAATAAGTAGCTGACTTTGGATTATAATTTAGGTATGTCTGACCCTAAACTCTTAATCAGTTGGAGACTTACTAAAAGAAAAAGTAGAAAAGCATCATTTGATTTATCATTAGAATAACTAGCTGATGTGGTCAATTCTGTAAAATAAATTAGTCAATTTATTGGGGGGGGGGGGAAATCAGCCAAATGGATTGCCTGATACCATGCAGCCCAATTAATGAATACACTGAACTGCTCCCTTCTAGGTAGCCAAGGATATGCTGGCTCCCACAGAAACAAAGGTTGTGGAAAGAGGAAGCATTCTGCTCTGGGCCTGGCTGAGATTTTGAGGGGGCTCACTAACCAAACTGATCACACGAACCACAGCCTTGTCTAGCTCAATGAAACTATGAGCCATACCATGTAGTGTCCCCCAAGACAGACGGGTCATGGCGGAGAGTTCTGACAAAATGTGGTCCACTGGAGAAGCAAATGGCAAACCACTTCAGTATTCTTGCCTTGAGAACCCCATGAATAGTGTGAAAAGGCAAAAAAGGTATGACACTGAAAGATAAACTCCCTCCCCAGGTTGGTTGGTGCTCAGTATGCTACTGGAGAAGAGTGGAGAAATAACTCGATAAAGAATGAAGAGATGGAATCAAAGCAAAAACAAAACAAAACAAAACAAAACAAAAAAAACACCCAGTTGTGGATGTGATCGGTGATGGAAATAAACTCTGATGTTGTAAAGAACAATATTGCATAGGAACCTGGAATGTTAGGTCCATGAATCAAGGCAAATTGGAAGTGGTCAAACAGGAGATGGCAAGAGCGAACGTCAACATTTTAGGAATCAGTGAACTAAAATGGACTGGAATGGGTGAATTTAACTCAGATGACCAATATATCTACTACTGCGGAGAGGAATCCCTCAGAAGAACTAGAGTAGCCATAATAGTCAACAAAGGACTCTGAAATGCAGTACTTGGATGTAATCTCAAAAATGACAGAATTATCTCTGTTCATTTCCAAGGCAAACCATTCAATATCACAGTAATTGAAGTCTATGCCCTCACTAGTAATGCTGAAAAAGCTGAAGTTGAACAGTTCTATGAAGACTTACAAGACCTTTAAGAACTAACACCCAAAAAGATGTCCTTTTCATTATAGGGGACAGGAATGAAAAAGTAGGAAGTCAAGAGCTACATGGAGCAACAGGCAAATTTGGCCTTGGAGTACAAAACAAAGCTGGTCAAAGGCTAGCAGAGTTTTGCCAAGAGAATGCACTGGTCATAGCAAACACCCTCTTCCAAAAACATTAGAGAAGACTCGACATATGGACATCACCAGATGGTCAATACTGAAATCGGATGGATTATATTCTTTGCAGCCAAAGAGGGAGAAGTTCTATACAGTCAACAAAAACAAGACCAGGAGCTGACTGTGGCTCAGATCATGAACTCCTTATTGCCAAATTCAGACTTAAATCGAAGAAAGTAGGGAAAACCACTAGACTATTCAGGTATGACCAAAATCAAATCCCTTATGATTATATGGTGGAAGTGACAAATAGATACAAGGGATTAGATCTGACAGACAGAGTGCCTGAAGAACTATGGATGGAGGTTCGAGACATTGTACAGAAGGCAGTGATCAAGACCATCTGCAAGAAAAAGAAAGGCAAAAAGACAAAATGGTCGTCTGAGGAGGCCTTAAAAATATCTGAGAAAAGAAGAGAAGCTAAAGGCAAAGGACAAAAGGAAAGATATACCCATTTCAATGCAGAGTTCCAAAGAATAGCAAGGAGAGATGAGAAAGCCTTCCTCAGCTATCAGTGCAAAGAAAAAGAGGAAAACAATAGAATGGGAAAAACTAGAGATCTCTTCAAGAAAATTAGAGATACCAAGGGAACATTTCATGCAAAGATAGGCACAATAAAGGACAGAAATGGCATGGACCTAACAGAAGCAGAAGATATTAAGAAGAGGTGTCAAGAATACACAGAAGAACTGTACAAAAAAGATCTTCATGATCCAGATAACCACCTAGAGCCAGACATCCTGGAATGCGAAGTCAAGCACACCTTTAAAAGTATCACTGCAAACAAAGCTAGTGGAGGTAATGAAATTCCAGTTGAGCTCTTTCAAATCCTAAAACAATGCTGTAAAAGTGCTGCACTCAATATGCTAGCAAATTTGGAAAACTCAGCAGTGGCCACAGGACTGGAAAAGTCAGTTTTCATTCCAATCCCAAAGAAAGACAATGCCAAAGAATGCTTAAACTACCACACAATTGCACTCATCTTACATGCTAGTAAAGTAATGCTCAAAATTCTCCAAGCCAGGCTTCAACAGTACGTGAACTGTGAACTTCCAGATGTTCAAGCTGGTTTTAGAAAAGGCAGAGGAACCAGAGATCAAATTGCCAACATCCACCAGATCATCGAAAAAGCCAGAGATCCAGAAAAGCATCTACTTCTGCTTTATTCACTGCACCAAGGCCTTTGACTGTGTGGATCACAACAAACTGTGGAAAATTCTGAAAGAGATGTGAATACCAGACCACTTGACCTGCCTCCTGAGAAATCTGTATGCAGGTCAAGAAGCAACAGTTAGAACTGGACATGGAACAACAAACTGGTTCCAAATAGGAAAAGGAGTACATCAAGGCTGCATATTGTCACCCTGTTTATTTAACTTATATGCAGAGTACATCATGTGAAATGCCTGGCTAGACGAAGCACAAGCTGGAATCAAGATTGCTGGTAAAAATATGAATAACCTCAGATGTTCAGATGACACCACCCTTATGGCAGAAAGCGAAGAAGAACTAAAGAGCCTCTTGATGAAAGTGAAAGAGGAGCGTGAAAAGGTTGGCTTAAAACTCAACATTCAGAAAGCTAAGATCATGGCACCCGGTTCCATCACTTCTTGGCAAATAGATGGGGAAACAAAGGAACAGTCAGATTTCTGATTCTTTTTTTTGGAGGGGGGCTCCAAAATCACTGCAGATGGTAACTGCAGCCGTGAAATTAAAAGACTCTTGCTCCTTGAAAGAAAAGCTATGACCAACCTTTACAGCATACTAAAAAGCAGAGACATTACCAACAAAGCTTTGTCTAGTCAAAGCTATCGTTTTTCCAGTAGTCATGTATGGATGTGAGAGTTAAACTAGAAAGAAAGCTAAGCACTGAAGAATTGATGCTTTTGAACTGTGGTGTTGGAGAAGACTCTTGAGAGTTCCTTGGACTGCAAGGAGATCCAACCTGTCAATCCTAAAGGAAATCAGTTCTGAATATTCAGAACTGAATATTCAGCAGGACTGATGCTGACGCTGAAACTTCAATACTTTGGCCACCTGATACAAAGAACCAACTGACTGGAAGAGACCCTGATGCTAAGAATGATTGAAGGCAGGAGGAGAAAGGGACGACAGAGGATGAGCTGGTTAGATGGTATCACCACCTCGAAGAACATGAGTTTGAGTAGGCTTCAGGAGTTGGTGATGGACAGGAAGCCTGGTGTGTTAAAGTCCATGGGGTCACAAAGAGTCAGACACGACTGAGCGACTGAACTGAACTGATCTAGATGGTGATCTTGGGCAAGGCACTTAAGTACTCTGAAGCTCAGAACCCTCAGCAGTCAAAACAGGACAATGATATCTGTTTCTCAGGAGTTTGTGAGGATTAAGTGAGATAAAAAATGCAAAGCAGTGAGCATGCTGCCTTGGACAGAGTAAGCTCAGAATGAAGTGAAGTGAAGTGAAAATTGCTTAGACATGTCCAACTCTTTGTGACTCCATGGACTATACAGTCCATGGAATTCTCCAGGCTAGAATACTGCTAGCCTTTCCCTTCTCCAGGGGATTTTCCCAACCCAGGGATTGAACCCAGGTCTCTCACATTGCAGGCAGATTCTTTACCAGCTAAGCCAGAAGGGAAGCCCAAGCTCAGAATAAATGGCATCTGTTTTTCATTACCGATAGACTAGGTTCAAACTCTAGTTCCATTAAGGACCAGCTATGTGGCTCTGAGGCACATTTGTTCATGCAACAAACAAATGTTAAACGTATTAATGGTAATGAGTAATAATAAGTATTAAGTGCCTACTAATGTGCTGTGACTTGTTAAGTGCTAAGGGAAAACTGGGTCCCAGAAAACAAGTAAAGTCCTTGCCCTCAAGGAGCATGTGTGTATGTGCTCGGTCCTGTCCGACTCTGTGACTCCATGGACTGCAGCCACCAGGCTCCTCTGTCCATGCAGTTTTCCAGGCAAGAACACTGGAGTGGGTTGCACTGGTCTCTTATTACTACACAATGTCTGTTTATTTTTATGCTACATTTTCAGTACTTTGAACATTATCTGGCACTATCTGGTAGATGTTCAACAGTATTTATAGGCTTTATTGAGTTAAATATAACTAGTTATTAATATTTGCTTATTTAAGTAGTAAGTGTCTCCTTTTAGTTTCATTTTTGTATGGGTAGGGGAGATGGAAGGAGTACTCTTGTTTGAAGCTTTTAATAAATCCCTAAAGTTCTCTTGACCAAAATATATTCATTTTTAAGAACATAATTATCAAGTTCCATTGTTCTGTTGTTATTCCCTCAGTTTCCTGAAGTTTTCCAGGTGATCTTGAATCTTTCCTAGATACTGCACATTCCAGAGGCCATGCTGAGAAGCTCTGCAAGGATCATAGCCATTAACCATGGAGAAAACCCAAAAGGGTAAATCTAGGAATTCAGCAAAACAATGGGCCTCACATTTACACGTAAAGTAAATCTAGCCACACTTGAAGAAAATAATCATAACATTCTTGAGAAAACTTAGAAAGCCATTTCCAAAACATGTAATATTCACATAGGAAGTTAAAAAAAAAAAAAGCACTGGAGTAATCTCATTTATTGTACTGTACATTTTATCAGTGTAGTCTTTACTCTGGCTCAATAAAAAATCTTTGAAAAGTTACATAACTAAAGGCATAACTTAAAATTAACAAGTCAAAATTTAATTCAACTGTTCCTGAAAACCATGACCACAAAAAAGAACAAAGATAACATATAAATTCATAAAAACTTGACATGTAATTGCCTAACTTTACTTGCACAACGGAAAGCAGATTTAAATGCTGACATTGTTGGTTTTCTTTCTTTTGAAACAATTACTGTAATATAACTTTTTCCCGGTGCTAACAATGCACATGACACAGACTTTCCCCTCTTTTCTCTAATTAAAAATATTAATATTAATCACCCAAAGAGGTATTATAATATATATCATAGTTTGAGTTCTAATCAAATGACCACCCACGCACCCAGCTTAAGAAACAAAACATTAACAAACTGTTTAAACTCCTGTTTGCCCCAATCCCTCCCTTCTCCATCCCCAAATAATCATTTCCCTGAATTTTTTTTTATCATTTCCTTTTTTAAAAAATCTGTACTCCATATTCACATATCTCTTAACAATTTAGTCCTTGCTTTTACCTATTTATATCAGTGAAGCCATGAGCCTGCATCCTTCCTGACTTGCTTTTTTTCTCAGCATTGTTAGTGAGATTCTTCTAATTTTGAAGCTTGTGGCCATGGCCCAATTGTGATCATTCATGTAAGGTATACCATTACATAAACTTATCGTAATTTATTAATTCATCTACTCTTTTGTTGTTTCCAGTTATTTCACCATGATAAGTAATGCTGCTCTTAACCCATCTCTTCATGCAACATACATTTCAGCTTATTTTTCTAAATGATTTATCAACCATTCTCACCAGCAGTGAATATTATTTTCAGTTGCTTTATATCCTTAGCAAAACTTGATGTCCTCAGTTTTTAGGTTTTCCCAATCTAATCCTTGTGTGATGTTATCTTATTGAGGCTTTAGATTTTATTTCCTTGATTGCATTACCAATCAGTTCAGTTCAGTTTAGTCTCTCAGTCCTCTCCAACTCTTTGTGACCCCATGGACTACAGCACACCAGGCCTCCCTATCCATCGCCAACTCCCAGAACCTACTCAAACTCATGTCCATTGAGTCAGTGATGCCATCCAACCATCTCAACCTCTGTATCCCCTTCTCCTTCCAGCTTCAATCTTTCCCAGCAATAGGTCTTTTCAAGTTGAATCAGTTCTTCACATCAGGTGGCCGAAGTATTGGAGTTTCAGCTTCAGCATCAGTCCTTCCAATGACTATTCAGGACCGATCTCCTTTAGAATGGACTGGTTGGATCTCCTTGCAGTCCAAGGAACTCTCAAGAGTCTTTTCCAGCACCACAGTTCAAAAGTATCAATTCTTCTGTGCTCAGCTCTCTTTACAGTC
This sequence comes from Redunca redunca, assembly GCA_006410935.1. Taxonomy (NCBI): domain Eukaryota; kingdom Metazoa; phylum Chordata; class Mammalia; order Artiodactyla; family Bovidae; genus Redunca; species Redunca redunca. Next base: position 2,115,862 of record SJYQ01001162.1, read on the forward strand.
CAACTTTCACATCCATACAAGATTACTGAAAAAAAATCATAGCCTGGACTAGATGGATCTCTGTTGGTAAAGTGATGTCTCTGCTTTTTAATATGCTGCCAAGATTGACCATAGCTTTCCTTCCAAGGAGCAAGCATCTTTTAATTTCATGGCTGCAGTCATCATCTGCAGTGATTTTGTAACCCAAGAAAATAAAATCTCTCACTGTTTCCATTGTTTCCCCATCTATTTCCCATGAAGTGATGGGACCATATGCCATGATCTTCGTTTTTTGAATGCTGAGTTTTAAGCCATCTTTTTCACTCTCCTCTTTCACTTTCATCAAGAGGCTCTTCAATTCCTCTTTGCTTTCTGCCATAAGGGTGGTGTCATCTGGGTATCTGAGGTTACTGATATTTCTCCCCGCAATCTTGATTCCAGCTTGCGTTTCATCCAACCCGGCATTTCTCATGATGTACTCTGAATATAAGTTAAATAAGCAGGGTGACAATATGCAGCCTTGATGTACTCCTTTCCCGATTTGGAACTAGTCTGTTGTTCCATGTCCAGTTCTAACTGGACCTGCATAGTTGCTTCTGGACTTGCTTCTTGACCTGCATACAGATTTCTCAGAAGTTAGGTCAGGTGGTCTGGTGTTCTCTTTCAGAAAATTCTCTTTCAGAATTTTCCAGTTTGTGGTGATCCACACAGTCAAAGGCTTTGGTGTAGTCAATAAAGCAGAAGTAGCTGTTTTTCTGGAACTCTGGCTTTTTCGATGATCCAGCAGATGTTGGCAATTTGATCTCTGGTTCCTCTGCCTTTTTTAAAACCAGCTTGAACATCTGGAAGTTCACGGTTTATGTATTTTTGAAGTATGGCTTAGAGAATTTTGAGCATTACTTTACTAGCATGTAAGATGAGTGCAATTGCGTGGTAGTTTGAGCATTCTTTGGCATTGCCTTTCTTTGGGATTGGAATGAAAACTGACCTTTTTCAGTCCCGTGGCCACTGCTGAGTCTTTCAAACGTGCGGGCACATTGAGTGCAGCACTGTCACAGCATCATCTTTTTGGATTTGAAATAGCTCCACTGGAATTCCATCACCTCCACTAGCTGTGTTCCTAGAGATGTGTCCTATTACCAATAAGGTTGAGTATACTTCCCCTGCTCAGTAGGTATTTATATTTCTTCAGTGAAATGCTTGTTCAAGTGATTTGCATGTTTTCTATTGGCTTAATTATTTTTTCTCATTGATTCATAGAGTTATTTATATATTCTGGCTTTAAGTCCTTCATTGGAACATAAATTGAAAATATTATGGTTTTATTTTTTCACTCACTTGCTAATGAAAGAAATAAAAGGGGACTTGTATGAATGGGGAAGCATATTATGTTCTTGGATAGGAAGAATCAACATTGTAAAGATGTCAATCCTCAAATTTATCTTTGAGGAGGTTCAATGTAACTTTTACTAAAATCCTAGCGAAGTTGTTTGAATCTATAAAAATCTTATTCTAAAATTTATTTGGAAAGACAAAAGCCCCAGAGTGACTTAAATAAGAATTAACTGAAAGGGAATCAGTCCATATGACATAAAGTTATACCATATAATTGCTCTATACTATATCGCTGCTAAGAGAGTATGGTATTGGCAGAGGGATAAATACATCAATTGACAAAATAGAGAGCTCAAGACATATATCGATACAGATGTTCCCAAATAATATCTGGCAAAGGTGTAAATGCTGTGGAAGAGGGCTAGACTCTTCAACAAATTATATTGGAGCAATTGGGAAAAAGGAAGAAAAAAAGAATCACAACCTAAATCTCATCTCATAACTCAAACAAAAATTAACTCAAAATGGATCATGGACTTCAATATATAATTTAAAACTATAAAATCTTAGCAATAAATATTTGGCATTGCTCTAAAAAGGATCACATTAAGGGGATGAAAAAGCTAAGACTAGGAGAAATATTTGCAAGCAATATATCTGACAAAGAAACTAGTATCTGGTATATATAAAAAGAACTCTTGCACCTTAACAGTAAAAAAAAAAAATCTAATTAGAAGATAGGCAAAAGACATGCACAGACATTTCACTGAAAAAGATATACTGATGGCAAAGCACATGAAAAGTTGTTACATCATTAGCCATTAGGGAGATGCAAATTAAAAGCACAAGGAAATATTACTAAATATCTATCAGAATGGCTACAACTCTTAAAGTGCCATCAAATATTAGCAAGTGCTTCCCAGGCGGCACAATGGTAAAGAATCCACCTGCCAATGAAGGAGATGCATGAGATGTGAGTTCAGTCCCTGGGTGGGGAAGATTCCCCCAGAGGAGGAAGTAGCAGCTAACTCACTCTAGTATTTTTGTCTGGAAAATCCCATGGACAGAGAAACTTGGCGGGATACAGTCCATGGGATCACAAATAGCTGGACACGACTGAGTGACTGAGAACACATGCACGCAAATATTGGTAAAGAAAAATTGGATCACTCATACATTTCTGATGAGAAAGTAAAATGGTAGAGCGATTGCAGAAAACAGCTTGGGAGTTTTTAAAGAAGTAAACATGCAGATGCATATGACCCAGTAGTTGCACACATGAGCATTTGTTCTTGATAAAGTAAAAGTTATGTTCATACAAAAGCCTGCACCTCAATGTTCATAGAGCTTTATTTGTAGCCCCAAACTGGAAACAACACAGATATCCTTCAAACAGTGAATTATTAAGCCAACTGTGCTACATCCATATTAGAGAATACTCCTAGGCAATAAAAAGGAATTGACAGTTGATTCATACAACACCCTGTATGAATCTTCAGGGAATTAGGCTCAGTGAAAAAGGCAAGCCCCCAATGGTTATGTTTACATATGTAACCTATAGAATATGTTACAAGTGCTCAGTCACTCAAAGCCCACCAAGTTCCTTTGTCCATGGAATTTCTCAAGCTAGATTGCAGTGGGTTGCCATTTCTTCCTCCAGGGGGATCTCTAAGACTCAGGGATCGAACACACGTCTTTTGTGTCTCCTGCTTGGCAGATTTATTCTTACCACTGAGCCACCTTGGAAGCCCAATATGTTACACGGCATTCTTGAAATGATAAAATGCTAGAAATAGAGAACAGATTAGTGGAGGAGGAAAGATGGGAGTGGAGGAGAGGAAGGTGGGTGTGGCTTTAAAATGAAAACAAGAGGGATTCTTGTGATGGAACTGTTCTGTATCTTGACTGTGTCAATGTCAATATCCTGGCTGGGACATTTTAAGATAGCTTTGCAAGATGTTACCCTTTTGGAACTAGGGTAAAATGCTCATGAGATCTCTCTGTAGTACTTTTTACAACTGCATGAGAACCTATAATTATTACAAAATAAAAAGTTTTGTTTTCAGATGTTTTAAATTTGGATTTTCCTTAGTTGGACTTCTTTGGAAAAACTGGAATTTAATTTCCTATATAATGTGAAAGGGAATTCGATATCATTTTTCCCTTAGAACAATGTTTGAACAGTCCTTTTCTTCATGACTCTGAAATACTAACCCTGTTGTAGATCATTTCCATGCATGTTGGGCTCTTTGTTCTTTCCTAAGGGTCCGTCTGTTTACCCCTGTACCACTGCCTGTACCACACCGACTGCATCACTGTAGTTTTGTCATAAGCATTAACATCTCAGTTGTTAACATCCTTGCCCCACCTTGCCTCGTGATTTGTCTTCAGGGTTTCCTAGCCTTTTAGTCTTCTTTATAAATTTGAAAGTTAGCCTACTGAATTTCAGGAAAACCCTATTAGGCAGAAATAATATTCTTACAATATTACCTTACTTCCCATTAAACATTTACTTTAATAATTTCCATTTTATTAAGTCATTTTTAGTATGTTTATAAAACTGCTTATAAAGTATAAGCATTTTTTATACAAGATTTGCACATTTTCATTAGGTTTATCCCTAACAAAAACAGTCAATTTTACTTGATATGGTAGAATGAATCTTCTTTTTCATTAAAACNTTTACTTGTTTGGCAGATATACGTCTATACTTTCACTATTCTTTTCCTTTAGAAATTTTAACATTCATATTTTCTGAACAAAACAGAAATTTGATCAGTATCTATCCAGTTACCCTCATGCCAGTTTACATGCCAGATGTTCTCAAACTTTCTCAGTTCCTATTATGTGTCTCACTACTTTTTTCATAGTGCTTTTAGGCAAAAAAAATAAAGAATATTTTGCTTAAGTCATTATGTCAAAACAACTTAACACACATTTGTATCCAAAAAACTTAGTAGCCATTTGACAATAGTAATAGACATAAATGGAAAGGAAAAATGATTTTATTTCCTTCTCTAATAACTCAATTACTTTCTTATAACATATTGTGCACTTGTTAGGCATGGCACAACTTCTCAGATATCAGAATAAAACTGAATATTTTCACTTTCTTGTTTCATGTTGATTTTTTCTTGGTTTACTTTTTTTTTCACAGAAACATTTATTCAAAACCGAGTTTCAAAAAAAAATAATGTAATCAAAAGGAACAGTACAATTCAAAGCTGAGACCATGAACTGCTCTGAGCTAGTATTCCATGCTGGTCTAATAGATGCTGCTGTATCCTTTAGAAAATGTCCACATCTTCTGGTATCCTGGTGCATTCCCTAGGATGCCATGGGTGTCTCAGTATATAGATTGGGAACAATAACTATATGCTATTGTCATTCAATATTTTGGTTCTATCTCATTTTCCATTAAAAAGTTAGACATTATTAATATTGTTTTCAAAGTCAATGTTTTTAGCTTCCTTCATGCCTACCAGAATTTTGCTTTTTTTTTTTTTTTTTAAATCAGGACTTCCTTCCATGGTTGCATTCCCTCTTCATGTAGGATATTTGTTAGAATTTCCATAGTTATCTATTCATAGTAAATTCCCTTGGTTTTTATCTTCATATAAGTTATCTTATTTTTCCCTCATCCTGAAAGATAGCTGTATGGTACTGGTTACACATTTCTAAGCTGACAGTTATTTTCTGTTGGCATGTTGATGATATTATTTCACAGCCATGTGGTTTTCACTGTTGCTTTAGGAAGTCGTCAATTGGTCTAATTGCCATTCCTTTATATGTACCGATTTTCCTCCACTTATGACACAGTTACATCCTGATAAAGTCATCATAAGTTGAAAATGCATTTAATACACCTAACCTGTCAATCATCATAGCTGAACCTAACCTACTTTAAGCTTGCTCAGAATACTTACGTCAGCCTATAGTTGGGCAAAATCATCTAATGTGATGCCTATTTTATAATACAGTGTTGAATATGTCATGTAAATTATTGAACTCTGAAAGTTAAATACAGAATGATTGTCTATGTACAGAGAGGTTATAAATATATTTGTTGCTTACCTTCATGACCATGTGGCTGACTGGGAGCTGCATTTGCTGATGCTGCCCTAGCATCATGGGAGAGTCTACTGCATATTGCTGGTCCAGGAAAAATTCAAAGTATGTTTTCCATTGAATACCTATCACTTTCACATCACCATAAACTGAAAAATATTAAGTCAAACCATAATAAGCTGAGCACAAGTCTGTAATTTGGTTTTATTCCCTCTCTGGCTGATCGAAAAATCTCTATGTTTTTGCTTTTCTATCATGATTCTAGGTATCAACTGATTATTTAATCTCATTTTTATGTAACCAATTTTGTATTAACTTCATGAATCTGAGGAATTAGGTCTTCAAAAGCCCTGGAAAATCCTCAACCATAATCAAATACTGCCTCTAGCTATATATTCTCTGTCTTCCCCTGGAAGACCAAGTAGATATATATTAGCTAGATATCAGATGTGATCATTCTATACCTCTCTGCATCTCTTACACTTGCTCTCTTTGTCTGTCTGGGCTGCAGTTCTAATTATCTCATTCATATGTAGTGTACCAGATCATGAATTCTCTCTTATTCTATGTCTAATCAACTGTTAACTTTGTCTGTTGTACAGCTGTACTTTATCCAGAGATGATTTGCATTTGTTTCATCCAAGTGACACACCAGCAAAACAGGACTACATTACATTAACCTTCATGCTTGTAGATTTCAGTTCAGTTCAGTTGCTCAGTCATGTCTGACTCTTTGCTGCCCCATGGACTGCAGCACGTCACGCTTCCCTGTCCATCACGAACTGCCGGAGCTTGCTCAAACTCATATCATCGAGGTGGTGATGCCATCCAACCATCTCATCCTCTGTCATCCCCTTCTCCTACTTCCTTCAATCTTTCCCAGCATCAGAGTCTTTTGAAATGAGTCAGTTCTTCACATCAGGGTGGCCAAAGTATTGTAGCTTCAGCTTCAGCATCAGTCCTTCCAATGAATATTCAGGACTGATTTCCTTTAGGATTGACTGGTTTAATCTCCTTGCAGTCCAAGGAACTCTCAAGTGTCTTCTCCAATACCACAGTTCAAAAGCATCAATTCTTCAGTGCTCAGCTTTCTTTATAGTCCAACTTTCACATCCATACATGACTAATGGAAAAAACACAACTTTGACTAAATGGACCTTTCTTGGCAAAGTAATGTCTCTGCTTTTTAATATGCTATACAGGTTGGTCATAGCTTTTCTTCCAAGGAGCAAGTCTTTTAATTTCATGGCTGCAGTCACCTCTGCAGTGATTTTGCAGCCCAAGAAAATAAAATCTCTCACTGTTTCCATTATTTCCCCATCTATTTGCCATGAAGTGATGGGACCAGATGCCATGAGCTTTGTTTTTCGAATGCTGAGTTTTAAGCCATCTTTTTCACTCTCCTCTTTCACTTTCATCAAGAGGCTCTTCAGTTCCTCTTTGCTTTCTGCCATAAGGGTGGTGTCATCTGGGTATCTGAGGTTACTGATATTTCTCCCAGCATCTTGATTCCAGCTTGAGCTTCATCCTACCCAGCATTTCACATGATGTACTCTGCTGCTGCTGCTAAGTCACTTCAGTCGTGTCCGACTCTGTGCGACCCCAGAGATGGCAGCCCACCAGGCTCCCCGTCCCTGGGATTCTCCAGGCAAGAACATTGGAGTGGGTTGCCATTTCCTTCTCCAATGCATGAAAGTGAAAAGTGAAAGTGAAGTCGCTCAGTCGTGTCCGACTCTTCGAGACCCCATGGACTGCAGCCTACCAGGCTCCTCTGCCCATGGGATTTTCCAGGCAAGAGTACTGGAGTGGGGTGCCATCTGAATATAAGTTAAATAAGCAGGGTGACAATATGCAGCCTTGATGTACTCCTTTCCCGATTTGGAACTAGTCTGTTGTTCCATATCCGGTTCTATTGTTGCTTCTTGACCTGCACACAGATTTCTCAGGAGGCAGGTCAGGTGGTCTGGTACTCTCATGTTTTTGAGAATTTTCCACAGTTTGTTGTGATCCACACAGTCAAAGGCTTAGACATAGTCAGTAAAGCAGAAGTAGATATTTCTTTGGAACTCTCTTGCTTTTCCGATGATCTGGTGGATGCTGGAAATTGGATCTCTGGTTCCTCTGCCTTTTCTAAATCCAGCTTGAACATCTGGAAGTTCTCGGTTAACGTACTATTGAAGCCTGGCTTGGAGAATTTTGAGAATTACATTGCTAGCGTGTGATGAGTGCAATTGTGCGGTAGTTTGAATGGTCTTTGGCATTCTTATAGATTTAGAAGTCTTATAGTGGAATTAATTTCTGCCTTATCTGTATGATGATTAATTTCTGCCATATCTCATGAGAGAATTTTTTTCTCTCTCTCCTTCAGAAGCCAAAGTCAAAGCCAGAATCCCTACTGTTTCAGTCTTCAGTACAGATTTTAAATTTACTTTTTGTTTGTTTTGCTTTTTACCTAGTTCACCCAGGGAAACGGCTAGCCTTTAGATGTTCAAGTTTTATTTTGAAGTTGAACCTTCCACTTAGTGTGTGATTCAGGATTTCTGTCCCATCCCCATTTCTTATGGCCCAAGGAGTTAAAGTTCTAAGCCCCTAGGTATTAGCCAGAGTACAGTTTCGTGCATCCCTGTTTTTTAGCAACTTCTGTACCAGTAGGCTTTCTCTGCTCACATAGTCCCCCATATTGACAGAAACAAAGGTCCTTACAGTGTTATCATGTCCTCTTCTAAGCTATACTTTTCAGGCTTAATTTGGTACTCCAAACTTTCCCAATATTAATTATCTCAGGGAATAAGAAAATTAGCAACTACTAATAAAGACAAGATTTCATTTTCTTGGGCTTCAAAAATGACTGCAGACAGTGACTGCAGCCATGAAATTAAAAGATGCTTTCCCCTTTGAAAAAAGGTTATGACAAACCTAGACAGCATTAAGAAGCAGAGACATTGCTTTGCCAACAAAGGTCCATGCATTCAAAACTATGATTTTTCCAATAGTCATGTATGGATGTGAGAGTTAGGCCATAAAGAAGGCTGAGCAATGAAGAACTGATGCTTTTGAATTGTGGTGCTGGAGAAGACCAGTCAATCCTAAAGGAAATCAACCCTGAATATTCATTGGAAGGAATGATACTGAAGCTTAAGCTCTAATACTTTAGCCACCTGATATGAAGAGCCAACTCATCGGAAGAGACTCTGATGCCAGAAGAGATTGAGGGAAAGAGGAGATGGGGTGATAGAAGATGAGATGTTTGGATGGCAGCACCAACTCAATGGACATGAATTTGAGCAAACTGCAGGAGATAGTGATGGACAGGGAAACCTGATGTGTTGCAGTCTATGGGGTTGCAAAGAGATAGTCACAACTTAGTGACTGAACAACAACAATAAGGAGAAAATATAATAGAATCCAGTGAAATATAAAGGTGATTTATGAATTTTAAAGTCAGAATATTAGAAGTCCAGACTTAATATCTTTAACTCAATAATCCTTGGCATTGGGACCATTATTGAAATTATTCCAGAATCAGTTGCTACACACTTTGGTGAAAGCTGAGACAGTATTCTTTTCTCTCCAGCACAGCAGCTTGCAAAGCCATGTGGAAGGAACCATTCCAAGAAGTGGTCGGTAGAATGACTGTGTTTGCTGTCTTCACTTAGAAAGAACCAAATCATTCCCTCATTTTTAGGAATTATCCAACTATCCCCTGGGGAAACTGAGTTTTGATTAGTCTAAGAACAGGTCAGGAGGTTGTGATTGTCTCATCTTTCTTACTGGATTTAGTTGTCTGCTCCCCTGATGCTCTGGAGATTCTAAGGCAAAGCCCAGGTGTCCAACTGAAGATGTATAACACTATCTACTTTCTTTAATGAAATAATTCTTAATCCTATTCAGTGTCATGGAAGTAAACACTTTTCTTACTCATGTCCATTTGTTGTTCAAGAAATCATCACTTCAATGTGAATCACTGCCAACCAGTCTCTTCTTTCAGGGAACAATTGAACAAAAGCAGTGAGAAAGAAAAAAGTCAGTTGGATGAAAATAGAGCACGGCCATAAAAAATTATGTGGGCTCTGTGAGAGGGCAGAGTTTTCCAAGTGATGTGTCAAAATTAGACAGTCTAACCAGCACGGATGTAAAGAAAGGATGGAGATGAGTGTGAGGTGAGCACTGCCCACCACACGTGGGGCAATTTGCATGCCCTGTCTCATTTTATCCATACAAAAAGTCAAGTGACATAAGTGTTATTATCTCATAAATATCTCATAGATGAAGAAGCAGACTTGGGGAGCTAAAATCACTTGACTAAGATTCCAAATAGAGGGGAAAAGTGGCAGGTCCTTCTCTCAGATGACAGAGCCTACACTCTATCACAGTATGCTATCTCTTTATTCTAGTGTTCCTGATCGGGGTTCAACACAGACACAAGGGGAAAGAATACTGGGGACACCAAATAGTCCAAATGATTCAGAAATTTGTCATTTCTTCTGTTGGCTTGAGTGCTGCCTAGAAGCTTGGGTATGGTAAGATGCAAGTAATATTTTACTGAGGGCTTCGTTTTTCCCTCCTTGATGGCAATGTGTTGTAAACTCAACTTGGGATCAAACAGTAAGACATCTCCTTATTTGGAGTTGTAAAGCTTTCCCTTCATACATCCACAGGAATTTGAAGGCCAGCAGGTTATAACAAAGCACCAGCATCTGCTTCCCTAACCATGTCTTCTCTAATAAAGTCATGCATGCCAAATACGTTTAAGACTAGTTATCGCTCTCGACACAGTATGATAGAAGTTTAACCAGGAAAGATTTTCAGCATCCGGAAACCACAGAGGAAATGATGTGGGCACACACGATATCTAAACAGCTGCAAAGCAGAACACCCGTTGATAAATGTAATTATTCAGTCCTCTGCCTGAATGAGAAAGCAAGAGCATATGTTTACTTTATGGCAGCCATTCCAGAGAACCAGAGCCACCCAGGCAGCAAGCAAGTGACAGTCCTTGCCTCAGAGAGATCAGGGACACTGCATATCACATCCTCCTTCCACACAGTTCATCACTCACACAGTCCACTCAGGTTCAGAAAATAACCATTACGATTAACTGGGATACTTCTAAAAAAAGAAGCACTTAGGTGGCCATTTTAAAATTCATCAAATTTTGGGCTTTCATTTTACATTTTGGTTTGGTTTCCACAGGAACTTGTATTGGTGGGGAAATATCTTGCTTGCAGGCAGACGTGTGCTGCTCTAGGGCAAGCGATAAGGAAAACTATTTTAGGAAGGAGCCTGGATGATGAAGGGTTGGGGAGATGATATGGATCAGTGTGAGCAGGGTCACTGATAACTTTGTAGTTAACTGATCCTTTGGATACACTAAGATTTTATTGGTCATAAAGGGCTGAGTCATATATACGTATATATAATTTTGGCTTGAATTAGCTAGAGCATGGGGTATGACCAATAGGGTTGGTCATACACAGAAATTAAAACAGAAGAGACATGGACTTGTTTGAGAGTTAGGCCTAAGCCCCTTTCAGATACATTTGTTTTCCCAGGTGACTTTCTACATCCAGTGACTCATAATTTCAATCACATGTTATCAAAATGCCTTACAGGCACATTTTTCAGCCTAGATATTCATAGCACTGTCGTATCTCAATGGAGCAGCAAGAAATGTGGTTCTTGCCTCTGGTTTGCTTAACTTACTTGATTACCACTGGAATATAATTGCTTTACAATGTTGTGTTAGTTTCTGCTGCACAATAATGCAAATCAGCTATGTACATGCATATACCCCTTCCCTCTTGAGCTTCCTTCCCACTCCTCCCAATTCCACCTCTCTAGGTCATCACAGAGCACCAAGCTCTGCCATTTTCAATAACCTGGTAGAAAGTTAAAACCAAATAATTTTTCCACATCAGTTTTTTCTTTCTTCCACTTTAGAGATTTGCTTGCTCCAATTGGCTTCCTAGATGGTGCTACTGGTAAAGAACCTGCCTGCTAATGTAGGAGACTTAAGAGATACAGGTTTGATCCCTGGATGGGGAAGATCTCCTGGAGAAGGAAATGGCAACCCACTCCAGTAATCTTGCCTGGAGAATCCAATGGGCAGAGGAGTCCAGTGTGCTATGATCCACAGGATCGCAGAGTTGAACACAATTGAAGTGACTTCGCACAGGTACAGGCTGATACTTTATGGGTGATGGGCACCATATAAACAAAGATGCATGTTATCCTCACTGTTTTGGTTCATTTGTAGGATTCAGTTATTTTCTAGTAACTCCTAAATACTGACTTTCTCAAGTTTTTCCTTAATGGATGAAGGCATGATTTGAGATGATTATATAAGATATTTATCCCTGGTGGTTCAGATGATAAAGAATCTGTCTGCAATGTGGGAGATGTTTGATCCCTGGTCAGGAAGATCCCCTGGAGAAGGGATGGCTAACCACTCCAGTATTTGTGCCTGGAGAATTCTACGGACAGAGGAGCCTGGCGGGCTACAGTTAATGGGGTCGCAAAGAGTTGGACATGACTAAGGGACTAACACTTTCACTTTCATGAAGTCTTAGACAGCTTTTGGCACACAGTAAGCATTAAATATATTTGGCTGTAATTATTATTGTTGTCATTTTGTTATGTAAAGTCTTCTTCTTTTTTTTTTCCCCCACAAACTCCTGTGTCGAGGGTTCAATAGATCACAGTGAGGGAGCTGCTCAGCTAACTACAAAGTAAAGCTTTCTTAATGAAGATGTCTCTCGTGTGTAACAAACCCATGAATTGCACCTATAGAACAGCAGTTTAGTGAGGCAGCTATATTCTGAGGTGTCAGATTTTACTTACATAAGGTAATATAAATATATATATTCAAAGAAATTATAAAGCCCCCTTTTTTTCCCATAGGTGAGAACTTTAGGAAACTCCTCTTTTCTTTAAGCACCATTTAGCGCTAAGCAAATATACTTGAGAAAAGCCATGGCAGTTAAACATTGTCAAGCAGTAAGACACTATGTGCCCAAAGCAACAATGAAAAAGCATATTTTATTTGCAACCTTTGTAAACATGTATATTCTTAAACAGCTTCCCTGATAGCTCAATTGGTAAAGAATCTGCCTGCAATGCAGGAGACCCCAGTTCAATTCCTGGGTTGGGAAGATCTACTGGAGAAGAGATAGGCTACCCACTCCAGTATTCTTGGGTTCCCCTTGTGGCTCAGCTGGTAAAGAATCTGACTGCAATGTGGGAGACCTGGGTTTGATCCTTGGGTTGGGAAGATCCCTTAGAGAAGGGAAAGGCTACCCACTGCAGTATTCTGGCCTGGAGAAATCCATGGACCCCATAGTCCATGGGGTGCAAAGAGTCAGACACGACTGAGCAATTTTCACTTGACTACAGTCTTAAACAAGGAGGTACCTTTTAAGGGTGAAAGAAGACACACAATTTTTACCTTGAAAGTAAAGATCTAAACGTATATTTTTGGGGAAGGATTTAGTCAATATTTATATATATAATTTATGAAGACATAAATGTACTATTTGACCAAATAATCCTAATTCTGTGCTTCTGTTCTAAAGAAACAGTTTGACTTTATTTATGTATTTATTTTTGGCTGGGCTGGGTCTTCACTGCTGCATGGGCTTTTCTCTAGCTGTGGCAAGTAGGGGCTGCTCTAGCTGTGGTACTCAGGCTCTCATTGCACTGGTTTCACTTTTCGTGGAGCATGGGTTCAGTGGCATGCAGACTCCACTAGCTGCAGCTCCCAAGCTCTAGAGCAGAGGCTCAATAGTTGTGGCGCACAAACTTAGTTGCTCCACAGCATGTGGGATTTTCCTGGACGAGGATTAAAACTTATGTCTCCTGCATTGGTAGACAGAGTTTTTACCACCAAGCCACCAGGAAAGCCCAAGGAACAGTTTTTTTTTAAAAAAAGGAAAAAGCCTTATCCACACACACAAAAATGTTCACCTCAACACATTTGTAGTATTATCAAATTGGTAATAACCTAAATCTTCAAATATAGATAATAAATAATAATACAAATATATGAGGAGCTATTAAAATTATGTTAACAAAATTATTTAATGAAACAGGAAAGTTAAAACTGCAGGATACAAATTTCTATGAATAAGAGAGCCCCAAATATTAAAGGAAAATGAACAGTGAAAGGAATTACATCTGACTGATTTTGTACATAAGTGTCTAGAACCACAATATTCCTAGGGTATGCAAAATACTCTGACTATTGTAATTAAATATTTCACCCTTATGACTCATGCAGAGCTAGAGAAAAAGATTAGATTAAATTTATAGTGACATTAGTGCTTCCCTGGTGGCTCAGATGAAAATGAATCTGCCTGCAATGCAGGAGACCTGGGTTCAGTCCCTGGGTTGGGAAGATCTCCTGGGGAAGGATATGGCAACCCACTCCAGTATTCTTGCCTGGAGAATCTCATAGACAGAGGAGCCTGGCAGGCTACAGTCCATGGGGTTGCAAAGAGTCGGACACAACTGAGTTACTAATACACACGCACACACACATATCCCTACATGGAAGAATATGGTTTTGCTTGCTGAACCCCAGCACAGCTATCAGACATGAAGGGCATAACTGAATGTTTTCAATGGAACAGTCTGCATTTGTCAAAGTATAAGTGTAGGATGAAAAAGACCTCTAAAGGCCATGGGGACTCAACCAAATGAAAAATGCTTATGAAAGAGAATGGTCCAGTGGGCCGGATTCTATTCCTGAAGATGAAGAAGGTTGTCTGCAAAATAGTTTCCAAAATGTTGCAGCTTTATATCCACTGAGACTTTGCATTCTGGGAACTAACTTTTGGATTCACAAATGAATTCATATCTCTTGGATAAGCTAAAGAATAACTTCCAGGGGACAACAATAATAAATTTCCTACTAAAGAAATCATGACACATCTTTGTAGATAGAATGGAAAAGTATACTTGAAAAAGGCAAAATAGAAAATCTCAAAGGTCATGAAGTCCTTATATGGAGAGAAAGTTACTGCCTTAGCTAACAGTGAGTGAAGGAGTCACTAACAATAACGTGATACCATCCTACTAATATATTATTCAGTATTTGACAGCCCACAGGGTCCTCACCTGTTTCTCCAAACACAATATACACAGTCAGTGCAGCCTTTCAATCACACACAGTGCTCTGTCTCAAGAGCCTTGCTTAAGTACCGCATTCATCTTTCACCTGCCATGCAAGTGTTGCACCTTGTTTATATATCATTCTTTGTTTTCTTAGTGCACAGGCTTTTGGCTGTAAGCACAAACCCCTCCCCTGATGATCAAACTTGTTTCTTGCATGGAAATGCCTATTCCAAGCAGCACCTGTGTATTCCACTATAGTGTACACCATCATGGAGGTGGGGAACCAACCCAATGACAAGAACCTCCAGAACACAGAACCTAAGCTTCTTTCTATTTATTTTTTTAATTTTAATTTTTTTTTTTGGCCATACCATGCAGCATGTGGGATCTCAGTTCCCTGATCAGGTATCGAACCTGAAACCCCACATTGGAAGAGTGTAATCTTAACCACTTGACCATAAGGAAAGTGTCATGGAGCCTCAGCTTCTCTTTTATCCTGTTCTCAAGGTAATCTCACTCCATGAACATATTATGCTGGAATATAAGATGTTGACCTTTAAGACATCTGAGAAAAATTTCAGCAACTGAGGCATGAAGGTTAGCACATATTAGGTAAAAATTGCCAGTATGTAATGACTGCTTACTGTGTACCATATATTTTGTATGGATTATTTCCTTTCACTGTTGATTAGCCCCATTTTACAAACAAAGAAACTGAGATACAGAGTCTATGTAATATGTGAAGGCCACCCAGTCCTTTTAAATGGAGGAGCTAGGATATGAATTGAGACCAGAGTGCCAGAGCCAAAGCAGCCAAAGCTGCCAACAGTTCAACATTATCTTCTACCCATTGCCTTCCTGACCATAAAGTTGCCCGTTATACCTATATCTATTATGTGCACACGCATGCATGCTCAGTCACTAAGTTGTGTCCGACTCTTTGTGACCCCATGGACTGACCATAGCCCACCAGGGTCCTCTGTCCATGGAATTCTCTAGGCAAGAATACTGGAGTGGGTCGCCATTCCCTTCACCAGGGGATCTTCCTGACCCAGGGATGGGACAGGAATCTCCTACATCGGCAGGCAGGTTCTTTACCACTGAGTCACCAGGGACCCTATATCTATTACTATAGTTACCTATCATTTTTTACCAAGAGTTGCCTCTCTATAAAGTCCTAAACTCCCCTTACTCCCTCCGAAATTTCCTTGTCTAAAAAAACTTATCCTCACAAATCAAGGCTGTCAAAGGGTTTGAGGCAGCAGAAATGGGAGAAAATCCAATTTCTCCACGGAAGGAGTCTGGAACTTCCATTATGAGCACAACAATTCTGAGAATGGGACACCTGGATTAAGTCTGCTGAGAAACAGGATTGTAGGTGGGTGTAAACAATTAATTACAGAATTCAAGAGGTTATCTCTAGGAGGAATCATATGAGCCAAGTGCAAGGAGACAAAGTCCTGATAAATTCCAAGAGTTAAAAGAGAGAAAGAAACAAAAGGAAAGGCTGTTGGAACGGACACATCTCTACTGTCCAGCGCGTTACACGATTCTTAGTGTATCATGGGGGCCATGTACTGAATAGGTACGGTTTTATCTAGAAGAGAATACTTTTACAACAAAACATCTAAGAGATTCACTCTTAATTATTCTCACCACAAAAAGTGAAATGGTAATTATGTGATTTTTAGAGATGTTAGCTACAATGGAAATCAGAGCAATATATATAAATGCATCAAATCCACATGTTGCATACCTTAAATAAAAGTTATATGTCAAGTATACTTCAATTAAAAATTACAATAAAATTTAAAAATAAGATCTTTTTTTAAAAAGGAAAGAAAAAGGTTAGCAGTCGGGAACTCAAAACTCAATTGTTTATAATTAAACAATTAATAATAGGTAAGAATTCTAAGCTGTCCCTTTCTACCAGGACAGAAAATGCATTGTAACACTTAGATATTAGGATTCTAAGAAGAGAGTTTTAGATAATACATATCTGTAAAAGAATACTCTTCATTCTTTAGATTACTCATTCATTCACTCATCCATTCACTCCTTCATTTATTTAAACTAACATGTGCTCTTGGTCAATGCTTCAAAATCTAGCATGCATAAAATCCCCTGGAGAGCTGGGTTAGAAAATTCTTATTTCCAAGACTGCCTTCTTAACAAGCTCCCAGGTGGCGCTGCCGCTGCCAGAATACACCTTGAGTAGCAAGACTATACAACTGCATGAGAAGACCACCAGATACCCATGTCCTGGGAGGGGAAACAAGACCAAGCTGCAGTGCCCAGTGGGAAACTGGACCTGGAAGGAGCCCAGAACAGCTCCCATCTGAGAAGGCACTGCTCTGGTCAAGCATTTCTCTCAACCACTTTGTGTCCTTCTAGAGTTGGAGAAGGCAATGGCACCCCACTCCAGTACTCTTGCCTGGAAAATCCCATGTACCAAGGAGCCTGGTAGGCTGCAGTCCATGGGGTTGCTAAGAGTCAGGCACGACTGAGCAACTTCCCTTTCACTTTTCACTTTCATGCATTGGAGAAGGAAATGGCAACCCACTCCAGTGTTTTTGCCTAGAGAATCCCAGGGATGGGGGAGCCTGGTGGGCTGCCGTCTATGGGGTCGCACAGAGTCGGACATGACTGAAGCTACTTAGCAGCAGCAGCAATTTTAACAGGGCTATAAAAATGGGCTACTGGCAAATGCAGTCAAAGGCCCCGTTTATGATGGCAAAATAGATGTTTAAAAGGATTTTCCTTTGGTTTTCTCAAACCTCAAACAAAATTGGTTTATTCATGTTTTATCTTTTTCCAATTTGTGTTTTTTGTAAATAAAGGATATAGAGTTGATTCCAATAGAAGTTTGGCTTTCATGCATATGAGAGAAACATACATATGTTTGATATGTATAAATTTATATATACATATATACACACACATACATATATATATACTCTGTATAACATGTCAAATGCACAATAAACATAAATATTACACATATAATGCATATTCAAATTGCACTGACTTCAGAGGAGAGATTAATAAACC
The DNA here is from genome assembly GCA_006410935.1 of Redunca redunca. Lineage (NCBI taxonomy): Eukaryota > Metazoa > Chordata > Mammalia > Artiodactyla > Bovidae > Redunca > Redunca redunca. Next base: position 2,133,406 of record SJYQ01001162.1, read on the forward strand.
ATTTGCTATACTTGGATTTCAGAGTCTAGGCCCTTGCATTCAGCCAACTCCAGATCTTATTTTTTTATACTTTTTTAAATTAATTTTTTAATAGGGTGTATTTGCTTTACAATGTTCTGTTAGTTTCCACTGTACAGTAAAGTGAATCAGCTATATGTATACATATATACCCTCTTTTTTGGATTTCTTTCCTATTTAGGTCACTGCAGAGACTGAGTGGAGCTCCCTGAGCCACATAGTAGGTTTTCATTAGTTATCTATTTTATACATATACATAGTATCAGTTCTTCTTCTAGGATAAAGGAAGAACAAAGTATACCACATGTGTATGCTAAGTTGCTTCAGCTTTGTCTCACTCTTTGCAACCCTACGGACTGTAGCCCACCAGGTTCCTCTGTCCATGGGATTCTCTAGGCAAGAATACTGGAGTATGTTATCCAGGGGACAAGTACACTGGATAGGTACAAATAGGGTCAGATATGGCAACAGTCAACTGTCTTAGGCCCTCCCACTTGCTAGCACTCCTACATGAACAAATCCTCTTTGTATGTTTTGTTTCCTCAGGTTAAGAAAGTAACATAGGAAATCATGTGTTCATTTTTTTGCCTCAATTGAGAGTTTAGTCTAGTACTCAAGAGATCTCATCCCAGGCCCTTACCCTTGGAATAAATATATTTTCATTTTCTTCACATGGTGTCTGGTCTTTTTCTTATCTTAATTTTGTTCTGTATCCCATGTGTTTTGTTACAAACTGCCCTGAATCCTTTAAGGAAATAGACAGGAAATACATAAATATGGATGCATTTGTTGATTCACCAACAGCTGCCAAGTGTCTATAAAGCGATAGTACTGAGAATGAAGCAGGTGAAGTTTTCCTATCTTGAAAATGCAAAGAGCAAATAGACAATTGCAATGTACAGTGGTTAAAGGCTCAGAATCCTCAATCTGTGCCTTAAGTAACAACAGTGTAGTATATAGGGTTAGCAACTCTGTTTCCTGGAAAGTCAGGTTTTGTTTGTTTTGTTTTCCCCCAACAAAAAGTTATTTCTAAAAAACTTTGAACTGTGGTGTTGGAGAAGACTCTTGAGAGTCCCTTGGACTGCAAGGAGATCCAACCAGTCCATTCTGAAGGAGATCAATCCTGGGATTTCTTTGGAAGGAATGATGCTGAAGCTGAAACTCCAGTACTTTGGACACGTGATGCGAAGAGTTGATTCATTGGAAAAGACTCTGATGCTGGGGGGTGATTGGGGGCAGGAGGAGAAGGGGACGACCCAGGATGAGATGGCTGGATGGCATCACGGACATGATGGACGTGAGTCTGAGTGAACTCCGGGAGATGGTGATGGACAGGGAGGCCTGGTGTGCTGCGATTCATGGGGTCGCAAAGAGTCGGACACGACTGAGCGACTGAACTGAACTGAACTGAAGCTAGGTAGAGTTTTCCTGTGGTTTTGTGATTTGACTCCCCTAATGGTTCATTGGTTACGAATCCACCTGGAGTGGACACAAGTTTGATCCTGGGTCCAGGAACTAGGATGCCACATGCCATGGGGCAACTAAGTCCATGTACCTCAACTACTGAGCCTTCACTCTAGAGCACATGCCACACAAGAGAAACCACTTCAATGAAAATCCCATGCACTGCTACTAGAGAAAGCCTCTGTGCAGCAACAAAGACCCCGTGAGGCCAAAAATAAACACAAACCACCACACACCACACACACAAATGAAAGTCAAATCAGAAGTAGGAGTCTATAACCAGGAATTAGTATCAGAAACTGTCTCTGTCAAATCAAAGCCAACCTCATCCTCTTTCAGAGAACTGTGACTTCAAGGAAACAAGACATTCCACAGGGCAAATGATCATCTGCCCAATGATCAGTTGAGATATCTGTGTTTTTTGTATGCTTCTGCAAATATTGCTAGAAGCAAAAGTAAAAGAAGCAGCAGCTCCCATGCCAGCTGGAGAAAGGAGAGACCGCAAGATTCCAGCCCATCTATCTCCTGCTAAATTTGGAGATCTTGTTGTACCCAAGTGCTACCTGAGCACTCAACATCCAGATTCATGGAAATATACCTGATAGGCTTATGAAGTGGTGTGACCCCCCCATTTTTCTCACAGTACTTCAGGAGCATTTTATTATGTTAGTTAGCTATTAGTTTCAATAGTCCTTAAAAACTTTATAGAAATGTATTGATTCCTTCCATGTTCAAACCAAAAGAAAATCTCTCTTACGCATGCATGATGTTTAACAGTGTATCAGCCATGTCTTTTGTATGTGCCTCTGATGTGGCTTTACCAACTCATATTTCCTAGTAATGTGTTTCTAAACCTACTGATTTATTTATATCCCATATCCTTCTAGGATGTTCAAACCCTTAAGAACACAACTTGTAAAAGATAATATTTGGCTACCCCCCCCCTTCAAAAACTACCCTTGGGCAAGATTTACATTATAAGGTAATTTAGTGGTACTTCTTCTCTTATTCCCTATAACCTCTCTAATGTCAGGCTATACTCAAATACCAGGAACTCAGCAGACTTGAATTTTGGTAAAAATCAAAATTATCTTCCATAAAAAGAAAATCAGTTACTATATTATTGGTCCAAAGGAACACAATCAAACAAATATAGACTTCCACATGTGAGCTTTTTAGCCAAGCATCTTTTAGGAACACCTACTTTTCTCTGTCTTCATTAACATGGTAGATCAGAGGGCACCAGTTTTATAAAGTGTACAAAACTATTAAAATGCATATTCTTATGATTTTTGTAGTTTCTTTTCTGAGCCAAGAAATTTCGAAATGTTGACTTTCTAGGAAAGAGGATTAAATTATCTGTTTGCTCTGTTTGGACTGAATTTCCCAAGTGATAGATGTAAAGGAGTACCTTTCAGGGATTTGTGATTTGTTTTAGGTCGCCTTGAGGAGGGTTTAAAAATGCTAAGAGGATTTGGGGTTGTTTTGTTTTGCTTTGTATGTTGAGTGCCAACCTAATCACAGCTGGTTTTACAAGGCTAACCTAATCACCACTGGTTTAAGTAAAGTTAACAAAAGTCCCTCAGGAACAGACACTAGCTAGCTGTGTCTGCACTCATCTGCCAGAAATCATACACATTTGATTCCCACTTGTATTCTGGTACCTTATCCTCATGCCCAGCCCATGAATTCCAGCAGACTGAAAACCTCATGAAGGCTTGGATTCCATTTTTCCTTAACTTCCATTTGTCTCATTCATTGGATGAAGGGATGAATGGATAAATCATGAAGTTTCGCTCATTATTCATTGACTGTCAATTCAGGAAGAAGCAGTTCTAGATGGTTAGATACTAAGTGTGATATCGTGAGCCCAGGTATCTTCCCTTTAATGCCACTTGCTGAAATGAAGCCATCATCAGGGTTTATGTACAAAATAAAGGGTTAGGTCCATCTAAATGTAATTTACTTTCCTCGTGTAGTTAATTCCTTGTAAGTAGAAACTCTTGCCTTGGCAGGACAGTTGCACATAGCCTGCGTTCCAGACTCATCAGATAAACAAGGTGTGAAAGCTGTCTGTACAGGGTTGTGGGGAACAGAAAACTCTCTGGTCCTTTGCCACCACCCCATCCCAGGACCTCCTCAGCATCCATATTTCAACTGATCAGATTCAAGAGAGCACCCTCTCTGATCCTGTCTCCAGAAGGTCCTGTTTAGAGGACCACAAGCATCACAAGAAAATGCAGATTCACCAGGATCCTTCAGGGCCACTATATCTGGAGTGGAGAAACATGTGGTTTTAGAATGATCAGTCCATCTTCTGTCTCTGTCAATGTGATTCCAAAACAGCCTTCAGAATGGGAGAAAATAATAGCAAATGAAGCAACTGACAAACAACTAATCTCAAAAATATATAAGGAACTCCTGCAGCTCAATTCCAGAAAAATAAACGACCCAATCAAAAAATGGGCCAAAGAACTAAATAGACATTTCTCCAAAGAAGACATACAGATGGCTAACAAACACATGAAAAGATGCTCAACATCACTATCAGAGAAATGCAGATCAGAACCACAGTGAGGTACCATTTCATGCCAGTCAGAATGGCTGCGATCCAAAAGTCTATAAGCAATAAATGCTGGAGAGGGTGTGGAGAAAAGGGAACCCTCTTACACTGTTGGTTCAGTTCAGTTCAGTTCAGTTCAGTCTCTCAGTCATGTCCGACTCTTTGCGACCCCATGAATCGCAGCACGTCAGGCCTCCCTGTCCATCACCATCTCCCAGAGTTCACTCAGACTCACGTCCATCGAGTGCGTGATGCCATCCAGCCATCTCATCCTATGTCATCTGCTTCTCCTTCTGCCTCCAATCTCTCCCAGCATCAGAGTCTTTTCCAATGGGTCAACTCTTCACATGAGGTGGCCAAAGTACTGGAGTTCAGCTTTAGCATCATTCCTTCCAAAGAAATCCCAGGGCTGATCTCCTTCAGAATGGATTGGTTGGATCTCCTTGAGGTCCAAGGGACTCTCAAAAGTCTTCTCCAACACCACAGTTCAAAAGCATCAATTCTTCAGCACTCAGCCTTCTTCACAGTCCAACTCTCACATCCATACATGACTACTGGAAAAACCGTAGCCTTGACTAGATGGACCTTTGTCGGCAAAGTAATGTCTCTGCTTTTGAATATACATGTAGGTTGGTCGTAACTTTTCTTCCAAGGAGTAAGCGTCTTTTAATTTCATGGCTGCAGTCACCATCTGCAGTGATTTTGGAGCCCCCCAAAATAAAGTCTGACACTGTTTCCCGTTTCCCCATCTATTTCCCATGAAGTGATGGGACCAGATGCCACGATCTTCATTTTCTGAATGTTGAGCTTTAAGCCAACTTTTTCGCTCTCCTCTTTCACTTTCATCAAGAGGCTCTTTAGCTCCTCTTCACTTTCTGCCATAAGGGTGGTATAATCTGCGTATCTGAGGTTATTGATATTTCTCCCAGCAATCTTGATTCCAGCTTGTGTTTCTTCCAGTCCAGCGTTTCTCATGATGTGCTCTGGGAATGCAAACTAGTACAGCCACTATGGAGAACAGTGTGGAGATTCCTTGAAAAACTGGAAATAGAACTGCCTTATGACCCAGCAATCCCACTGCTGGGCATACACAATGAGGAAACCAGAATTGAAAGAGACATGTGTACCCCAGTGTTCATCACAGCACTGTTTATAATAGCCAGGACATGGAAGCAACCTAGATGTCCATCAGCAGATGAATGGGTAAGAAAGCTGTGGTACATATATACAATGGAGTATTACTCAGCCATTAAGAACAATACGTTTGAATCAGTTCTAATGAAGTGGATGAAACTGGAGCCAATTATACAGAGTGAAGTAAGCCAGAAAGAAAAACACCAATATAGTATACTAACACATATATATGGAATTTAGAAAAATGGTAACAATAACCCTGTATGCAAGACAGCAAAAGAGACACAGATGTATAGAACAGTCTTTTGGACTCTGTGGGAGAGGGAGAGGGTGGGATGATTTGAGAGAATGGCATTGAAACATGTATAATATCATATAAGAAATGAATCTCCAGTCTAGGTTTGTTCAATGCAGGATACAGGATGCTTGGGGCTGGTGCACTGGGATGACCCAGAGAGAGGGTATGGGGAGGGAGGAGAGAGGGGGATTCCGGATTGGGAACACGTGTACACCCATGGCGGATTCACGTTGATGTATGGCAAAACCAATACAGCATTGTAAAGTAAAATAAAGTAAAATTTAAAAAATTTTAAATAAATAAAAAGAAACTCAAAAAAAAAAAAAAACAACCAATAGAGAAGTGAAAAATTTTTCATGCAACTGGTTTGACTGTTTGTTGGAATTGACTATATTTGGTCTAAATCTGACTATTTTCTCACTGAATGAGCCGAAATCCCAAAGGAGCATTTACATGAACTGTGTCATCACAGCATGGGAATGGCTGAGCACCACACCACGGTCTATTTTCACTTGATTATATATGTATTTATTATACAAAAATAGAGCGAAAATATGATTCTGCCAAGAGACTCTCCTACATTATAGTATGAGAGTGAGCTAGAATTTCTTTAAGTTGAAAAGCTGCATGCTTGTTTTGTTTTCACAGCTGTCAGCCTTCTTTGTTTAATTTTTTTCCTCCAATTGGTGTTATTCATCGTGGTTAATATTTAGGAGAATTTACTGGTAGCAAAATGTGCTTGTTGGTAACCCAGAAAGAGGAAATCCTCTACTCTGTCGATCTGTCATGGATGGAATCGTTCAGATAAAATAAAAACTGACTGGGCAAATGGCCCTAAACACAGGCCAGCTTTCTTCGTATTTAAATGGATGCTTTCTTGGTCATAGGCTTCTACAAGGCCTGCTTTCATCCTGGAACAGAATTATATATGCAGTCTTTCTCTCACGAAAGGGCAGTTTTGATATGCTTCCAACTCCAGAAGTCTCATTGGGAATCATATTTTCTACTTCAAGCTACACAAAGCAAAATTTTCCAAACCCTCCACCCCTTCACAGATTGTACATATATGCAGAAACAGTGATAGAAGAAACTTGATCCCCACTGTAGCAACTGAAAACCAGAAGACACTCCTCCAAGGCAAAGAATGTCCAGGTTATAGGAATGGAATGAAGCCGCTGAAGAAAATGGTCAATTATGGAATGTTCTGTGCGTAAGTATGTCCATTAATTAAGGAATGAGCTGAAATTACTAATGGATTTCATAATGGCCACCAACCAGCTGCCAGTTGGCTGTAGCTTGGTGACAGATGGTAGTGACTGATCTGGACTAGATCTGACCTAGAGATAGTCTATCATTTATTAAATTGCAGTCCCAAATAAAATTCCCTGCATTGCAGCATTTCACCATTATGTCTCACAGTGAGATGCACTGATAGCATCCTTTATCTGCCATCCCTGGTGCAGACAGCAAACTATTCAAATGGCTTCCATGTAACACTCAGTAAAGAAAGTCCATAATACCTCTCAAGAGATGGAAGGAAAAAATGCAGCTTGAATGAGTGCCACTTGAGTGAGGCATAGGATAAATGAAAGCACAGCTCTGTGCTAATCTGGTTTGTTAGCCCCAAACACTGAGATTTACCCCTCAATTTTTTTTTTTTAATCAAGAGGTTCTCATTTACACAGCAACTGACAGGTAGTGACTGTTTAGGTCCTGCTTTAACCCATCAACACATCCTTAGAGTGAAGAAAGCTGCTGCAGACTGGCTCCAGAACCTGTCTATTTAGGACTCTTGCAGAAACAGTCACTCAAGTGGGTACATCAAAAGCCCCAGTTACTGTCACCAGACTCATTTTGGAGTATTTGGAAAAATGAATCTTATCTGTGCTTTTGGTAGCTTGAATTCATAAAGACTGGGGGAGGGGGATTCTATTGTTATAAATCCAGGTAGAACCTAAGAAGACATAGAGAAGATATAGGTCTGCTTTAAGATCTTTTATGTAACATGTCATTGAGCTTCTTTTGTCAAACACCATGTATTTGTTCTATTTCAAAAGTGATAGGTAAAAGATGAGCTTTAACATAAGATATATGCAGTCAGCAAGCAAAAATGTAACATAGGTAAGTGTATTTGGTTACATTAAGGCTATGTTTTACTTGTTTCAAAGAAAGTAAGTACTACTATTAACAAAGTTCAAATTTAACTCATTACCCTAATTTTTATCTTAAAAAAACATCTTGTTTAGCTGGAAGGAGCCTGAGTAATAAATACTATAGTCTCTGCTTTTCACATGTGTCCACTGAAAGGCCCCAAATACTAGACAGGAATAAACAGGGACCCCTCAGAGATTTGGATGAAAAGGCTACAGAGGCCTGACTATGGATAAAATATCTTTGTAGTCTCACACTGTACTCTAAAACTGTATCCAAATTTTGCATTTGACTCTGCAGTATATCCATTTCTCTATGGATTAAAAAAATAATATTTGACATTGCCCCACTATATAAAATCAATACTTGGAGCAGCTATGATATTTTTATCCTATGTCTTTGTGAACCCCTGCCATATCCCCTTGACTCTCTAGATGTTTTTGTGCCAGACTTGGCAATTACAATCCAATCCAAGTTGCTCAGTTAGGAGAGAATACTCAGTCCCCAAGAATTTGTGACTTAACCAAATCATATGACCGAAGTGAAGTCACTTACCGAGCGACTTCACTTCGGTCATATGATTTGGTTAAGTCACAAACTCTTGGGGACTAAGTATTCTCTCCTAACTGAGCAACTTGGATTGGATTGTAATTGCCCGAGTCTGGCACAAAAAAATCTAGAGAGTCAAGGGGATATGGCAGGGGTTCACAAAGATATAGGATAAAAATATCGTAACTGCTCCAAGTATTGTTAAGTGACTTGCCTGAAGTCACACACAGCAGGAGAGAGACTGGCATCTGGATTTATGACCAGCACACCAGCACTGCATGTACCTTGTGTGGTAACTAAAGGCTGCCTCAGATGTTTCACCTGAGCCTGCATGTCCTTGCACTAAAACTCCATGCCTTCCTATTTCAGCAGTTGACTATCTCTTGCCTTATCCTGCTCATCAGGTTTTCTTATTCATCCCAGTCCTCCCTCTGTGTTCACCCAATTTTCAACCTCATTCTGCTTGTGAGTTTTCTGTTGTAGGCTTTGGTAACTCTGCCTGACATGGTGTTTCACTCTGCTGTTCTCAAGTCAGTGGCTGGTAGAGGTCCCAAACATCTCAAGACTCTTTGATGTATGGCTCTCCAGGGCTGACTCCAGTTGGTATGTTACCAAAGGGCCCAAAGAGGGAAGAACAAGGGGAACCAAAATCTCCCAAGGGAGATTAGAAATGGAGAAACTGACTGGATGTCAACACCAGACAGCTAGAGCAGCAGGAGAGTCCATGATGACCATTATGATGATGATCATCCCTGGTAGCTCAGTTGGTAAAGAATCTGTCTGCAATGCAGGAGGCCCCGGTTCAATTCCTGGGTAGGGAAGATCCACTGGAGAAGGGATAGGCTACATACTCTAGTATTCTTGGTTTTCCCTTATGCCTCAGCTGGTAAAGAATCCACCTGCAATGAGGGAGACCTGGGTTCGATCCCTGGGTTGGGAAGATCCCCTGCAGATGGGAAAGGCTACCCACTCTAGTACTCTGGCCTAGAGAATTCCATGGACTGTTTAGTCCATGGGGTCACAAAGAGTCAGACAAGACTGAGAAACTTTCACAATCATGATCATGATGATGGATAAAGCAAAAAGCATGGAATAGACCGGGAAATAGACTGGGATATAGATGACTAGAGAACAGAGAAGGGAAAGAATGACCAGACAAGTTCAGGAAAAACAGCATGAGCAAAGGCCCACATGCTAGAGATCAGAGTATAGCCAGTGCACTAATGGAAACTCTGCGTGGTAGAAGGTAGAGTGGGATGGGTTGGTGAGGGAAGGTGAGTTTAGAAGACTGGCAAGTGCCAGATCATGAATGGCTTTGTAAGTTACATTAGGGAAATTTGACTTTATCCTAAGGGTGATGAAAGATATTGAAAGCTTTAAATTAAACATGCAGTAGCATAATGAAACTTGCATTTTAGGAATGCTGCCTAGAAATTCTCCAAATCAACCTTAAAAGCTGAAGGAATCATATTCAATCACCTTTTCAAAGTGGTCTCTTTGAAAACTGTTTCTTAAAATTTTATATTATATAGTCTTTGAGAATAAGGCTATAAATAAATATTTTTGTAGTCTTTAATATTATAAGAACTTGTTCCCAGAGTTTGTGGCAATAGTGTGGACACTGGCTCAAATACAAGTATGTGGAATCCATTTCAATAAGTATTATTTAAAATATGCCAAGATTTTTCACCAAAAAAAAAAAAAAAATGGCACTGCAGAATCACTTAAAAATGTTTATGTATATACCTAAATCTCCAAATGGCTGATAGCAATTTTAAATGGAAGACCAAAAGCTATAATATTATTAACCAGCCAGAAAGCCTAGCAGTTCATTTATCAGAGAAAAAAAGTGTATAAATGCTTGACAGATGAAGGCTATAGCCATAATGTTATGACTTTATTTGAATTACAATATATAGACAAAAGCATGCCGACCCATCGGCCTCAAGTTACTGCTCTGTTACCTATGGTAACAGTTAGATATTTTCCTCATTACTTAATAATACCAGATCACAAATAAGTATCGTAACATAAAAAACAGATGTTAAAATGTGACACTTGAGGTCAGGTTACACTGCATACTTGTTAATTTTTAAGTGCCTGGTTACTTCCCAAGAATTTTTGTTTTCTCAAATTTTTCACAAGATTTTGTTGGATTTGGTTGCAGGGGTTAGAGTCTTAAACATCCATAAGACAGAAATAGGAACTTGACTTGCTATTAATCAAAGTAGCAATAAAACAGGGAGAAACTAGTTTTTATGCTAGAACACTCACTACTTTGCACACAATAGATTTCATACAAATGACCACAGTCAAGGGCATAGTTTATATTTTTATTTCGAGAATTTTCATTTGTATTCTTCCCTAATATTTCAAATAATTTTAAAAATCTATCAAAGACATGACTCTCATTTTAAATACAAAATAACTTTTCATTATTGTACAGATTATATTTTTTTAATTAAAATATAGAAATAAAAAAGAAAAAAATAGACTTCTCATTATGGCANTTTTTTCTTGGAGAAATGGAATTAAAATGGTGAAGATCTTTCTATGCCGATTAATCTTCATCTTCAGCATCCTTTTTAATGACTAAAACAGTGCCCTGGTGTAGATACACTATAGTTTGTTCAACTAATCACTGATTTCTGAACACTTAAATCATTCCAAGGTTTTGGTTTTATAAATATTATGGCAACGAACAAATATGTAGCTTAATCTTTCTACACATTCTTGATTATTTCCTCAGCATAAATTCCAAGAAGTAAAATCAGTGGGTCAAAAGGATGCATGTTTTAAAATCTTTGGTACGTAACTACAATATTGCAGCCAGAAAGACTGTGCTAAGTTATCTTCCCGCTAGAGGTGAGTAAATGCATTTTTCTGTCACGTTGTTTTCATCTAGCTTTCTATCATACTTTGTTGATTCGAAGAGGCACATTTTTATATCCTTAAAAATAAGTCACATTTTACAAGTGATTGCCTAACATACTTGTTATTCTTGTTTTTAATTTTTCCTTTCTAGTTATAGTGTTGCATCATATCATCAATGTTTTAAGTGCCACAAAATTTAGTATTTGCCTTTATATGTGTGACTATGATTAACAGATACACAGTTTTTATATAATCTAATAGTGTCTACTTTAGCTGCCATGCTCATGCTTTCTCCAATGTATGTAGTAGTCACCTGTATTTCCTCCTATTATTATATTTTGCATTTAAATCTTTAATAAACTTGCAAATTACTTTTTCACAAATGAATTAGCCAATTTTGCTAATATTTATTAACTAAACCATTTTTGCTCATATATCACTGAGCTTATTCTGACTGTTAATAATTCCTATTTCAGTGTTTCAAACACAAGAATCACTTAATAGATTGTCATTGGTTGATTAATGAAATTTATAGAAATAATTCGTAGAAGTTGCTCTAGGTTAAGGTTTTAAAGCCACAGGTTAGGGCTTCTGGAGGGATTCTGGTTTGAGTGGTGAAAAACCAATCTACCATCTTGCGTCCCTGATTTACCACTGCTTCAGTCCATGGGTCGCGAAGAGCCAGACACGACTGAGCGACTTCACTTTCCCTTTTCACTTTCATGCACTGGAGAAGGAAATGGCAACCCACTCCAGTGTTCTTGCCTGGAGAATCCCAGGGACGGGGGAGCCTGGTAGGCTGCCATCTATGGAGTCTCACAGAGTCGGACACGACTGAGGTGACTTAGCAGCAGCAGCAGTCATTAATATTAGGTCAGGAGGGATGGCCGTGAGGAGATACCCCTCATCCAAGGTAAGCAGCAGCAGCTGCACTTTGCTGGAGTAGCTGTGAGTGATACCCCAGGACCAAGGCAAGAGAAACCCAAGTAAGATGGTAGGTGTTGCGAGAGGGCATCAGAGGGCAGACAATGAAACCATAATCACAGAAAACTAGTCAATCTAATCACATGGACCACAGCCTTGTCTGACTCAATGAAACTAACCCATGCCATGTGGGGTCACCCAAGAGGAGTGGGTCATGGTGGAGAGGTCTTAAAGAATGTGGTACACTGGAAGCTGGAATGGCAAATCACTTCAGTATTCTTGCCTTGAGAACCTCATGAACAGTATGAAAAGGAAAAATGATAGGATACTGAAAGAGGAACTCCCCAGGTTGGTAGGTTCTCAATATGCTACTGGAGATTAGTGGAGAAATAACTCCAGAAAGAATGAAGGGATGGAGCCAAAGCAAAAACAATACCCAGCTGTGGATGTGACTGGTGACAGAAGCAAGGTCCAATGCTGTAAAGAGCAATATTGCATGGGAACCTGGAATGTTAGGTCCATGAATCAAGGCAAATTGGAAGTGGTCAAACAGAAGATGGCAAGACTGAACGTTGACATTCCAGGAATCAATGACCTAAAATGGACTGGAATGGGTGAATTTAACTCAGATGACCATTATATCTACTACTGTGGGCAGGAATCCCTCAGAAGAAATGGAGTAGCCATTATGGTCAACAAAAGAGTCTGAAATGCAGTACTTGGATGCAATCTCAAAAACGACAGAATGATCTCTGTTCGTTTCCAAGGCTAACCACTCAACATCACAGTAACTCAAGTCTATGCCCTGACCAATAACGCTGAAGAAGCTGAAGTTGAATGGTTCTATGAAGACCTACAAGACCTTTAAGAACTAACACCCCCAAAAGATGTCCCTTTCATTATAGGGGACTGGAATGCAAAAGTAGGAAGTCAAGAAACACCTAGAGTAACAGGCAAATTTGGCCTTGGAATATGGAATGAAGCAGGGCAAAGACTAATAGAGTTTTGCCAGGAGAACGCAATGGTCTTGGGTTCTCTCACACCCTCTTCCAACAACACAAGAGAAGACTCTACACATGGACATCACCAGATGGTCAACACCAAAATCAGATTGACTATATTCTTTGTAGCCAAAAATGGAGAAGCTCTATACAGTCAACAAAAACAAGACTGGGAGCTGACTGTGGCTCAGATCATGAACTCCTTATTGCCAAATTCAGACTCAAATTGAAGAAAGTAGGGAAAACCACTAGACCATTCAGGTATGACCTAAATCAAATCCCTTATGATTATACAGTGGAAGTGAGAAATAGATTTAAGGGCCTAGATCTGATAGATAGAGTGCCTGATGAGTTATGGATGGAAGCTTGTGAAATTGTACAGGAGACAGGGATTAAGACCATCCTCATGGAAAAGAAATGCAAAAAGACAAAATGGCTGTCTGGGGAGGCCTTGCAAATAGCTGTGAAAAGAAGAGAGGCAAAAAACAAAGGAGAAAAGGAAAGATATAAGCATCTGAAGGCAGAGTTCCAAAGAATGGCAAGGAGAAATAAGACAGCCTTCCTCGGCAATCAATGCAAAGAAAAAGAGGAAAACAACAGAATGGGAGAGACAAGAGTTTCTTCAAGAAAATTAGAGATACTAAGGGAACATTTCATACAAAGATGAACTCGATAAAGGACAGAAATAGTATGGAACAGAAGCAGAAGATATTAAGGAGAGGTGGCAAGAATACACAGAAGAACTGTAGAAAAAAGATCTTCACGACCAAGATAATCACAATGGTATGATCACTCACCTAGAGCCAGACATCCTGGAATGTGAAATCAAGTGGGCCTTAGAAAGCACCACTACAAACAAAGCTGGTGGAGGTGATGGAATTCCAGTTGAGCTCTTTCAAATCCTGAAAGATGATGCTGTCAAAGTGCTGCACTCAATATGCCAGCAAATTTGGAAAACTTAGCAGTGGCCACAGGACTGGAAAAGGTCAGTTTTCATTCCAATCCCAAAGAAAGGCAATGCCAAATAATGCTCAAACTACCACACAATTGCACTCGTCTCACACGCTAATAAAGTAATGCTCAACATTCTCCAAGCCAGGCTTCAGCAATATATGAACAATGAACGTCCAGATGCTCAAGCTGATTTTAGAAAAGGCAGAGGAACCAGAGATCAAATTGCCAACATNGGAGAAATATCAACAACCTCAGATATGCAGATGATACCACCCTTATGGCAGAAAGTGAAGAGGAACTAAAAAGCCTCTTGATGAAAGTGAAAGAGGAGAGTGAAAAAGTTGGCTTAAAGCTCAACATTCAGAAAACTAAGATCATGGCATCTGGTCCCATCACTTCATGGCAAATAGATGGGAAAACACTGGAAACAGTGTCAGACTTTAGTTTTCTGGGCTCCAAAATAACTGCAGTTGGTGATTGCAGCCATCAAATTAAAAGACGCTTACTCCTTGGAAGGAAAGTTATGACCAACCTAGACAGCATATTCAAAGCAGAGACATTACTTTGCCAATAAAGGTCCGTCTAGTTAAAGCTATGGTTTTTCTGGTGGTCATATAGGGATGTGAGAGTTGGACTGTGAAGAAAGCTGAGCACCGAAGAATTGGTGCTTTTGAACTGTGGTGTTGGAGAAGACTCTTGAGAGTCCCTTGGACTGAAAGGTGATCCAACCAGTCCATTCTAAAGGAGAACAGTCCTGGGTGTTCTTTAGAAGGACTGATGCTAAAGCTGAAACTCCAATACTTTGGCCACCTCACGTGAAGAATTGACTCTTTGGAACAGACGCTGATGCTGGGAGGGATTGGGGGCAGGAGGAGAAGGGGACGACAGAGGATGAGAGGCTGGATGGCATCACCAACTCGATGGATATGAGTATGGGTGAACTCCAGGAGTTGGTGAAGGACAGGGAGGCCTGGAGTGATGCAATTCATGGGGTCGCAAAGAGTCGTACACGACTGAGAGACTGAACTGAACTGAACTGAATATTATATTACACAATATATAATAGGACCCAGCCAACTGAGAATTAGTGTTCCTCCTTGTTGGTGTCCATTCTTCTGGCCCATTGGAATCAGGGAGAGGGCCTTACTGTCCCAGGCTGGAAAGTCTTTAGTTTCAGTCCTCAACAAAACCCCACATCAATGTCTTGAGTGCCCACCAGAGCTACATGCTGAAGTCAGAACACACCCCTCAGCCCACTCAGCAGGTGCATTCACAAATTCATCTTTTATAGTGCCTGTATTGAAGCATTGGACTCAATGAGCAGCTGCCGTTGATGAGCAGCTATTCCATGCCTCCCACTAATGACACACTAGGTTAATGGGTCTGAAAATGTTTCTGCCCTCAGAGAACCAGCCAGCAAAGTGCTATAAAATCCAATCTTTAGTTTACTAGTGTATGATGGGAGAATGATAGGAGAACAAAGGAGTAAACAGTGGTCCAGGAGGAAGGGAGAAGGATGGAAAAACCACATGAAGAAGTATCAGAAGATTCAGAGAAATCTGAAGATATGGAGGTGGGGATACGAGAGCTGGAAATGGCTTCATATGTAGATATGTATCAATGGGCTGTTTGGCTGGGGGAACTGCAAGCAGACCTGTGGGTTTGGGCACTGAAATGACAGTGAGGGTTAGAGTTAGGCTGGTCTGGGGAAACTGAGAAAGAATCATAAAGAAGATACAGTGAAGAGGTAAATTGAGGACTTGACAACTGATTGAATACTGAGAGGAAGGGGCAGGGAGAAATGTGGGCAGATTATCCATTTAGTAGCTTGTACGTTTGAGAACATGCTTGTACCTATCCACTGAGATAGAAAATACAGGAGGAGGAGCAAAGATAAACTCGGTTTTAGACATGTTGAGTTTGAGCTGCTGTAAGTGGATATATCCTGGTAATGATGTCCAGCTCACAGTTGGGTATCTAGAGCTCAGGACAGAGTCAATCACATCCAGCTGTAAATTACTTTATCTCACCTGCTTTCCTAGTGAGAACACCTTCAAGAAATGAGAACTGAGCTTTCAAAACAAAAAATGACCTACTTTATAGGACTACCAACCAGGAACCAGAGGTCACTCAGTCGTGTCTGACTCTTTGTGACCCCATGGACTGTAGCCTACTAGGCTCCTCCATCCATGGGATTTTCCAGGCAAGACTGGAGTGGGTCACCATTTCCTTCTCCAGGAGATCTTCCCAACCCAGGGATTGAAACCAGGTCCCCCGCATTGTAGGCAGACGCTTTACCATCTGAGCCACCAGGGAAGTCTTTATAGGACTACAGTGAGAGTTTATTTATTTATTTATTTATTGCCACATCATGTGACACATGGTATCTTAACTCCCCAACCAGGATTAGAACCTGAACTCCCTACATTAAAAGCATAGAGTCTTCACCACTGGGCTGCCAAGGAAGTTGCATGAATTGAGCTTTTTTGTGTCTTTGTTTTGTGAGAAATAAGGAGAGTTCACAGGTGGAGTAGACACTGGGTTCCCAAAAGGCAGGGGTGGGGATGTCAGAAAATACGAGAAGGGGCTTTAAGAAGGCAGCAAAAGTAGGTCAAGGGTTCTTTGCAACTGTGCAAATTAGGTCATAGATGCAAAATTTCCCCATCTCACCCCTCATATCATCACCTCTGTTATATTTGCTGTGGTGGCCATAAACTACTCATTCTCTGCTGCACAACTGAGATGAATAAATGCTCAAGAATGACCTATTTGTACTAGGTTAGTCTGTTTGAAAAACAAAAGAGAGCTTAAAAAAATACTGATTCAATAGTATTAAAAGTGTGACTTTCATAATCCAAGTCATACCCCTGAAATTCTCTTTTGAGACAAACTCAGCTCTTGACAAGTGTAAGGAGGAGCCATCTTCACAGCTCAGTAGGTGTAGAGACTTTGATTTGTGACCCGATTTCTGGAATATGATATAACTCCTGTGTGAATTTGATCTTTTCTCCCATTAAACCAGAGTCAGAAGTAACACTATCCGGGGTGGGAGTTTCGATTGATAAATTGCCTTCATGAAAGGAGGAAAGAATGGATGGGAGCTGTGCAAGTATCAAGTATTTCACATATACATTATTTTTATAGATTACCTATGTAGTCTGACTTGTAAAAATTCAAAGAGTTCCTAGCTTCCTCCAGGGTGCTACCATCAGCTTTAAACAGGTCCGGACTTAAATTTGCTTCTGAGAACAAGTGTTGTGTTAATATCACTTAATTGATAACAGCCAATGTGAACCCCATTATTTAAGACCTATGCATTATTAAATAGTTTCATTAAATAATGGAGAAGAACTTTACAAAGAAAAACAAAGAAAAGCCACACAGGCACATGGTTTTCATTTGGGGAGTCAGGGCTGGAGAGAGGCTCAGCTCTGAGGTCGACTTCATGGCTTTGGGCAAAAGTGGGAGATTAAACAGAAACTACAGCAGAACTATGGTGCCGGTTTTTAGAGACACTTAACTCGCCCTGTGACAAATCTCAGGAAATCATTTGACTCTTTGGAGTAGGAGGAGAGTGAGTAGTTGTATTTCTTTTTTGTTTTGTTTTCAATGTTAGCTAAATAGCATCACTATGGGAAGTGAAATAAAGTTTAAAATAGTTTTTAGTTTAATAACTTTGGATCGTTGTCTACTGGCAAAAGGGAGGTAGATGCCAAATTACACCCCCTTATGTGGTCAAAATGCCTCCTTCCCAAAAAAGGAAAGAGACTATGAGGGAAAATACAAAACTTGACATGAGAGGGCTGAGAGAGAGACAGGGGTTGGAGAAGGTGAGCCACTGGAATTTGAAAGAATAAGTGTTTGAAAGAATAATTCAAACAGTTCTGTACTCAACTGATACTTTCCAAGAAAAGACTCAAACTGACCACCTCTGGACACCTAGCTCCAGAGCAGTCACACATGCTACAGGATATTAAAACAAAATGCCTTCCACCTCTGTCCTGGTTTAGGCCAGACAAAGGTTAAACACAAAATAACAGGTTGCTGTGGTTGTAGAGCACCTCTGCAGAAATTGCAGGGATATAGCAAAAACTGACCTTGCAACTCTTAACTCAATATCCATCTATGAAATGGCAAATGATCACATTTATTATAGTAACACTGTCTGATCATGTAAAAATCTTCCTTCACTCAAGCTTAATACAAGAAGCTTAAGTAAGACAACTAGGAAAAGAGGAAAGGTTTATTATACCTCCTGGGTTCAGAGGCTGGGACTAAGGAAATACTAACATTAGACCAGGTGCAGGTGAGGCACTGCCTGAGCTAAGGGACCTGAGGTCTGATTTGCTGGGTGGGAGACTCTCAGAGTAAATTCATGAAAGCACATCAGGAGAGGGTAGCTTTGAGTATAATGGGTTAGAGTGGATAGCACGTGGGCTAGTAAGAGGCTTTCCTGCCTCTTACTATAGCTGTGTAATCAAGCCTTATAATCTCCTCTCTTCTCATAGTGCTGTTATGAGAGGTAAAGGAGATAACGTGTGCACGGTGACAATAAGCACATGGGAGAGTTAGTTATTTTTTTAATAAATGAATGAAAATATCATTAAAAAAAGAGTGTAGCTTTGAGCTGTCTCCAAGTCCAGAAGGTCTACACCAGATCACCCAGCACCAGTCAAGTGAGGCTTTTTCTGTCCTACTCTCCGTGGGTTCCTCTCCTGGCAGGAATAAGGGTCAAGGGATAAAAGACAGGTGAAAAATTGCAACTGAAGCCATCCATGTACCCCTCTTCTGTCCTCCACTGCAGCAGACTTCTGGATTTTTTTTCAATGATTTTTTTTGGGGGGTGGTGCACACAGAATGAGGGATCTTAGTTCCCCTACCAGGGATCAAAACAGCATCCCCTAAATCCCTGCCCTGGTAGTGTGGCATCCTCAGCTGGACCACCAAGGAAGTCCCACCAGCAGACTTCTATATCATAGTGGACCAGGCCTTGGGAAATATAGGAGCTGTCATTTTAAAATAAGTTCAGAGATATGATTCCAGTGTAATTGACATAGGAATTACATTTTAGATGAATCTTGTAACTGAAAGTGATATGAGAGACTTTTGTTGTCATCTCACTGGAAAAAGGTGATGGGATCTTCCCAAGATCCAATGGAAGGAAAAACCAAGGATTTAAAGAAAAAGATGTGATGTCTGCTCTTAAGTTTAATTCTAGGGAATTGTGAAGCCTGCAAAAGCCAACCGCTCCACTGAGGATCTGCCTCCTCAGGTCAGACACTCCATCTTGTGAATGAGGCACATTTGGACGGTGAATGTTGAAATTCTGATTCAGTGAAAGACATGAGCAGCAGTGTTCAGGTTTCCAAATGATGGAGACACAGAGCTTGGTGAGGGGGTTGAATAGACAAAGAGGAATGGGCACGGGGATGTTCAATACAGAGTTGCAAACTGGTGGCTCGATTATAAGATTTCACAACAAAAATCCTGATTTTGAGATTGTACTGTAAATACACACACCCTGAGTTTGAGTTACCCCTAGAAGAGGAGGTTCACCCACCCACCCTTGTTCAACAGAGGGCTCCAGTGTGAGCGTCCTCCACCCTTCCACCTTCCCTGACAAATGGTGCCTGACTGGCCCTCCTCGATGCCTGATACTGCTGTACTCTGAGTTATCAGTGTCACCGAACTTGTTAAATGGTGATCCTAACTTGAGTGAACATCAGCTAACCCATGAAACTACAAGCTACTTCCTGTTTCCTTCTGAACTACCTTTCACTAGCAGGAACTCATCTAAAACCTTGAGGGCTGCATTCCACCCTCCAAACATAGAGAAGCTATAGGCAAAGCTTAAATTTATTTTAGGTGGCATCTTTTCCAATAAAAATTCTTAAAGGAAATGTTCTTAAATTAAGATCCCAGGGAAAAAGAGAATCAAATGATGATAAAATCTCTGATAAGGACTAGGGTGAATTTTCAATAAGTTGATGATGATTATCTAGTTTCTCCACTCAAATAAAAGGATGTGGCTTTAACAGATCTTTTTTTCCCTTGGACTAGGTCTTTGACTAGAAGACTAGAAGAAGCTCTATGACTAGAAAGGTTTTCTCATTTCTTTGTCTTCAAGCATGATTTTAGAAATCTCTCCTGATCTCTCTCTCCATGTCTCCGTCTCTCTCTCTCTCACACACACAGGCACATCCCTAAAATCATCCTTCTTAGGGAGACCTATAGAAAGGAAGATGGAGGAGGAATGGGTTAGAAGGAAACCTCCAAAGATAAGGACTCTGGAATAAATCATTAAAGCCTTATCCCCTTCAGTGCCTCTTACTCATCTATTAATATAAAATAGACTCTGGGACTGTATCTTACTCTTTCTATAAACTGTGAAACGGATCACAAGTAATTTGTTCTTAAGATCTGTAGAAGAAAAATTTTCTAATAACGTATTTCTATGTAAATAAACAAAAGCAAATTTAAGATTATCTATATAGCAACATATTTCCATTTGGCATTTTACCACAATTTCTGGAATGAGAAATAGGTGGCCCACCATACAACTCACACTAAGAGAGTATTTTATAACTCAGGGAAAGTTGGGAGTTTTAGTGAGAAGTAAAACTTTTGAAGACAGGAACAAATATCTACAAATTCTTTTGTAGAAAGTTTGCTGAACATGGTATGGTGGACGTATAACCCATACCCCTGCCCCTTCTTCCAGGAAATTTCAGTATGACTTCCAGTGCTTTTTGAAGTAAGATTTGTGTTTCTTTCATCTGAGATGATTTCAAGGAAATCTTCAATATCATACATTCTCAAAGCTATTCCCTCATCCCTGACTTGTATCAGAAAAACCTGAGAACTTCTAAAAATAAAGCTTTGAGCCCCATCTCAGATCTGCAAGAAATTCTGGGAATGAAGTCCAGCAATATGTATGCTAAGTAGTCTTCCAAGTGATTTCGATGTATGTTGATATTGAAAACTACTACTGTAACCTATAGCAATTTGCCATTATGGAGGAACCGTGTAGTAGAAGCTGTTGGTGTCCACCATACAGAGCTGCTTGACCAGCCAGTGCACCCATCCTTTGACTCCTTTCAGTAATAAAGCTGAGGGTTTACCCCCATGACCTTTTCCAGGGACCTATTAGTGACTGACAGAATGAGGAGAGATGGCTGGAAAACCATCCACCCCCCCACCTCCACCCCACCCCATGTTGAGGTCAGCTCTGTTACATTTCATGAAACAACTCTGTGCTTCTTGTTGTTGTGTGGATATTGTGAAGATCTGGGAAGATTTACCAAGGCCAAGTCCTATTCTCTAAACCCACAATGTAAGGAATAATTTATTTCCATCTCATTTTATTCAAAGTATATAAATATTATTAAGCCATTTCATGAAAAAAAAAAAAGACATTTGATATCATCTGTGCTAAAAATTAAAAATTTCTACTTCAGGTTTTGCTTCTCATAAAATCTACTCTTTGCTAAAATTCTGCTGTCAGTAAGTTTTTAAGGGCATGGAAAAAAGATTTCACTTACAATTTATAACCCAGCAAGTTTTAACATAGGAAGTCAATTCTTTCGAAAGGAACAAAAACCCACCAGAGCTTACTTAGAAACAATATTTAAGGCTTACATGCGTGGAGATTTCGAATACTTCTTTTCTAAGTGGAATTCAATTTTCCCATTTGTAAGTATCCTGGTGTTGGTGGTTGCAGAGTATGTGCCTGTGGTCAGGTGGTTTAGGGAAAATGACAAGAATAAAGGTGCTGGTTTTAAAATTAAACCTGAATCTCTCACATGCCTTAAGGATCGTGGCCAAAAAGAAATTGCTTTCCTTGGGACCAAAGGTACTATCTCACCGTTCAAATGCAAAGCACCAGAAGTTTATTTATACCTTCTCCATGATTTGTTTCCCAGATTTAGCTTTCTACAAGCACTTCCTTCAGGAAAACACACACTTTTCCTTTCTTGAAGCCCAATTTCCTGTAGGAGTGCCTCTTTAGGAAATGAACATCACAGCATCATTCCTGGATTTTATAGTCACAGCTCAGAAGCAAAACACTCCTATGCACATAAACAAAACACCTCCCAAAACAAAATGAGGATGAAGCAGAGAAGGAAAGAAATTCTCTTCTTTTCCCAAATTGCCTCTCTCTCTCTCTCTTTTTTTTTTTTTGAAATAAAGAGGATCTATTGCAGTAGTTTCATAGCTTATGCTGGGGTTTCAGATCTTCATTTATTTTTTTCAACTGCATGTCTTTTTATTACAGCCACTTTTAAAAATTGGAATATAATTGCTTTACAATAGTGTGCTAGTTTCTGCTGCACAACAGTGTGAGTCAGCTACATGTATACATACATACGCTCCCTCTTGAGCCTCCCTCCCACCCCACCCCCATTCCAGCCCTCTAGGTCATCACAGAGCAGCAAACTGAGCTCCCTGAGCTATACAGCAGGCTCCCACTAGCCGTCTAGTTTCCACATGGTATTGTATAAATGTCAGTGCTGCTCTCTCAGTTCGGCCCACCCTCCCCTTCCCTTGCCCATATGCCCATTCTCTAGGTCTCTTTCTTTATTTCTGCCCTGGAAATAGGCTCACCTGTACCTTTTTTCTAGATTCTATATAAATATGTTAATATATGATGCCTTTCTCTTTCTGACTTACTTCACTGTATACTTATCATTTAAGGCAGGTTTTTTTCTTTAGTGTGAGATAGATTCTGTAATCTGAGTTAGTATTAGAGGTTTAAAGAAGCTCTACCTTGGGCAATTATAGAATACCTAGGGTTACTCCTGGGACAAATGCTAGTGTGTTCCAAGGTGAAGATGGACGATGAGGGTGAGTAGTTTTCTAGTTGTCAGAGTTGTGTGAAAACCCACAATCTTTGTAAGGACTTCTTTAAGGAATAGAATTTCTCATCTGACCCAAGTGGGGCTGTAAACACAAAAGGGAGAAGAGGGGGCAGGAAGGTTAAATAGGCTAGCTTTCTGAACACAAAGCTTTCATACAAAGCTATCTTGTATACCCTTGACAATATTATGGTTTCCTCCAAATTAAGCTTAGCAAGGTCCCAAGAGACAGCTGCCCACTGGAGGTAGGCAGCTTTAGAGCAAGGCTAATTTTTTGTAAGCCAGAGTAGTCTCTATTGCTTAGTCATGTCTGACTCTTTGCGACCCCATGGTCTGTAGCCCACAAGGCTCCTCTGTCAATAGAATTTTCCAGGCAAGAACACTGCAGTGGGTTGCCTTTTTCTACTCCAGGGGATCTTCCTGACCCAGGGATGGAACCCACATCTCTTGCATCTCCTGCATTATAAGGCGGATTCTTTACCAGTGTGCCACCTGGAAATCTGCTGAATGGATACTGCTACTAACAGAAGAAGAAACTGCCATGAGAACATCATCCAGGGAGGAAAGAACATGTTCTGCTTTTAATTGACACAGACTGAATGCTTATGTCCTTCCAGACTCATGTGTCAAAACCTAATTCCCAAGGGAATGGTGTTTAAAGGTGGGCCATTTGGAAGATGATTAGCTCATGAAGGCAGAGCCCTTAGGAATGGGATTAGTGCCCTTATAAAAGAGGGCCTAGCGAGTTCACTCTCCCCATTTGCTCTTTGAGGACATGGTGGAACCATGGTAATCTATGAACCAAGAAGTGGACCCTCACCACACACTACTGAATCTCTTGGTACCTTGATCTTGGACTTCCTAGCTTCCAGAACTATGGGAAATAATTTCTGTTATTTATAAGATACCCAGTTCATATTTTTGTTACAGCAGCCTAAATGAACTAAGACATTGATCAACTTCAAACTCAAATTTTACATTACAATGACCGTATTTCCCTCAATTCTAAGATTCTATTACACTGACCTTTTAAGAGGGAATAGGAAACACCATCATGATCGAAGACAATACCGAAATATATATATATATATATATAAATGAAAATATATGTCATAAATAAAGGAAATGTTATATTATTAGAAATGATAATGATCACAAAAACACTAGACTATGTTGAGGCCCTCCTGGGCTATATATTTAAAGGCAATGAAGAAAAAAATAAACAAATAGGACTACATCAAACTAAAAAGCTTCTGCACGTAAAGGGAACCATCAACAAAATGAAAAGGCAATCTATACAATGGGAGAAAATATTTGCAAATCATGTATCTGATAAGAGGTTAAGATCCAAAAGTATATAAAGAGCCCATACAACTCAGAAGCAAAACAGAATCTAATTAAAAGATAAGCACAAGATCTGAATAGATAATTTTTCAAAGAAGACGTACAGATGGCCAACAGGTACTTGAAAAGACGCTCAACATCACTAATCACCAGGGAAATGCAAATCAAAACCACAATAAGATATCACTTCATACCTCTTAAAATAGCTATTATCAAAAAGATAAGAAATAACAAGTGTTGGCAAGGATGTGTAGAAAAGGGAACCCTTGTACACTGTTGGTGAGAATGTAAATTGGTACAGCCACTATGGAAAACAGTATGAAAGTTCCTTAAAATTTTAAAAATAGAATTACCATTTGATCCAGCAATTTCATTTCTGGGCATTTATCCAAAGAAAATGAAAACTAACTTGAAAAGATATATGCACCCTCAAGTTTGTTGCAGCATTATTTACAATAGCCAAGACATGGAAACAACTTAAGTGTCCATTGATGGATAAATGGATAAAGAAATTGTGGTATATATGTACAATGGAACACATGGAATACTATGTTAATCACTCAGTTGTGTCTGACTCTTTGCAAACCCATGGACAGTAGCCTACCAGGCTCCTCTGTCCATGGAATTTTCCAGGCACGAATACTGGGGTGGGTTGCCATTTCCTCCTCAAGGGAATCTTCCAACCCAAGGACTGAACTTGGGTCTCCTACATTGCAGTCAGATTCTTTACCATCTGAGCAACTAGGGAAGCACCAATGGATTATTCAGTTCAGTTCAGTCACTCAGTTGTGTCCGACTTTTTGTGACCCCATGATTCACAGCACACCAGGCCTCCCTGTCCATCACCAACTCCCGGAGTTCACTCAAAATCACCTGCATCCAGTTGGTGATGCCATCCAGCCATCTCATCCTCTGTCCCCTTCTCCTGCCCCCAATCCCTCCCAGCATCAGAGTCTTTTCCAATGAGTCAACTCTTCGCATGAGGTGGCCAAAATATTGGAGTTTCAGCTTTAGCATCATTCCTTCCAAAGAACACCCAGGACTGATCTCCTTTAGAATGGACTGGTTGGATCTCCGTGCAGTCCAAGGGACTCTCAAGAGTCTTCTCAAACGCAATGGTTCAAAAGCATCAATTCTTCAGTGCTTAGCTTTCTTCACAGTCCAACTCTCACATCCATACA